>JARHVA010000425.1:3300000-3637500 GCA_037957365.1 Torreya grandis | reverse complement strand
TAAATATAGATAACAACCTTCAAAGTAATAAAAATATTAAAATATATATATATTTAGAAAGAAGAGATTGTAGTCAATGTTGTAGTAATATTTTCAAGAAAAAATTTGATAAAATTCATAGTGTTTAAGATGGCCAAAGTTGAATTTTATTGTTTTTAGTCAAACACACACATTCGACTGTGTGTTTACAAGTCCATGCCTTAGGCTCGAGAATCCAAGCCATTTTGAGCCTTCAAGCATGTGTTTAAAAATTCAAATATAAGAACCGCATACGTGGTACGTATAATGTACATGGAACTACCATGTATGCAAAATATTTCACTATTAGTTAATAAAACCTCATACACAATTTTGTTAGGTTGTGGAGCTAAAAGCTTCACTGATGCAAATAGGGAAGGAGGTTGCTAGAGGTTGTTGAGTGTCACAGACACCAGCGTCGGTCAGGCCAACCGACGTCGACAAGATTAGACAGGAAGAGAAATCGACGTCGGTCAGGGATCGGCCGACGTCGGTCACCTCCAGGCAGACAAGGACTGACGTTGGTTGCCTGTGCGGTTCAGAGCTACAAGTTTTACCGGTAGTTAGTTAACGAACCAAGTGTTTGCATGTCAACAGCCAAATTTAGACTAGGAGTTGCGGATCTAATTATTGTAATTAGATGTCTAATTAATGTTTGGATGAGATCTATATAATAGACTCATGGGCTGTATTGTAAAAGTGTTCTAGTTTGAGTTGAGCAAAGTTAGCTCCTTCTGTGTGTGAAGTGAGCAAGGGTGTTCCTCCTAGTTCCACAGCAGTGCCAAGTGTGGGTGCTAGTTTTGGAGAATCTGAAGGGTTCTTCAGTTGTGTAGGATCTTGGTCAGCAGGTGTGCATGGATACGTTAGGAGATCTACATGGTAAGTAAGATCATTGATCTGCAAGTGTATGTGTGTGCATGATCCAAGTTTGCAGGTGTGCAGAACTAGATTGATTTGTAGGTGTGCAAGATTAGGGAGGATAGCAACACAACAGGGAGCAGGATCAGGTAGGATCTACTTGGAGTATAGTGTGTACTCAGAAAGAGAGCAAAGAGGAAGGCAAGGAAGATCCTTCCATAAGTGAGATCATTTGGGTTGCAGGTTGTTACAATTTAGGGGAGATCTACTTGAAGTATGTTTGTGTACTTGGAGTGTGTGGAGCACTTGTGGAGTGCGTGGAGCACTTGTGGAGTGCGTGGAGCACTAGTGTACTGGCAGTAGTGGATACTGACTGGTTGGAGGTGAACACCAACTCTGTGTTTGAGTTGTGTGTTGGGACCATAAGAGAGAGAGCTTTGAGGGAAGATTTACTGTTTATGCCCTAGAGGTGTGGGAGCCCTAGAGGTGTGTAAGGAAGAAGAACTGTGGCAATCTTCTTTGTTGTATTTCCTTCTGGAAGAGTTTTAATACAAGTTGTGTATTGTCTCTCATATTCTGTGTTATTTTTGAATTCTAGTTACTTGTAATTTTGGTTAATTTCCGCATGTTTAGTTGCTTGTATATGGTAATCAATTGTGTGCTTCCGTTATTTCCCAACAAAGTGGTATCAGAGCTAAGGTTGCAGGGAGCAAGTTTTGTGTTTGGTTACAGGGCACTCTCAGGGGTTTCTGATTGAGTGGGAGTATAGCAACGACAGAAGAAAGTAAGCTAAGAATGGAGGAATTGAAAAGCACGAATGGTCAATTACGGTCCTATGGAAAGAAAGAGTAGGGAAAAGAAAATTGTTGGTTTGTGGAAGATTAGCATGAAGGAACTAAAGATGCAGATGTTGCAGGCGTTGTTGCACAGGATGCTCTAGGAGGTTTCTTGGATAAAGTTGAATCTTGGTTTATAGATTATGTTGCCTCTTTCCATGCAGCCCCAAAGAGAGGAGCTGGTGAGCCTTGCCAAAGAATTGGCAAAGGGAAAGTGAAGCTAAAATTGCAGGCGGCCAACACATGGGTGTTGAAGGAGGTCATGCAGGTCCTAGTGTTGAAGATATGGCTAATTTCTTTAGAAAAGTTGGGTGATGAGAGATGCACAAGAACTCTCACAGCGGATGCACTTGAATTAGCTGGTGGTAAGAAAATAGGTACTCTTTATCTACTTGTTTATATTATTGATTCTTTTTCTGTTGCGGAGACGTAGCTTTGTAGGCTTGGTCACATGAGCAAGAAGGAGATGCATGTTCTTAAGAGGATGTCAGATGTGTTTGATAGGCTTAAGAACTGGAAAGCCTTGGTGTTTATGGAGGAGATGGCTGACAGAGATCAGTGGAGAAGGCTGAGTAACTCTGAGCAGAGCAGTTTAGACAGGGATTTGATTCAAAGAAAGCTCGCGGGTAAAAAGTCATCACTCATAAGAAAACACAGGTATTGGCTTCAGTCAAGAGGAACCGACGTCGAACAGACAGGTGCCAATGTCGGTCATGTGCAGATCGAAGCCGGTGATGTCAGGCAGGGTAAGACCGACGTCGGTCAGGAGGACCGACGTCGGCAATAGAGACACCGACGTCGGCAGAGTTGGTAGTCAGGACAGGTGCATGGAAACCGACGTCGGTCGGATGCAAACTATGTAGTGACCGAGGTCAGTCACTGTAATGGATTTTGGGTGGACAACAAGCTGTCAAGGAGTCTCAAACGCCCATATGGAGGACTGAAAGTGGTAAGTAAGCCTCAAATTCGTTGTTCCTCTTCTTTATACTCGTTGCTCACTGTAGAGCAGGAAGGATCCAGGAAATAGTGGGAGCGTGGCAGGAATATGATGCAGAACCAAATGGGAGATTTGGTAGGGTTGCCAGCTGAAAGAAAGCACTGAGAGACGAATGGATTCCTTAGTTGAAGAATAGAGTGAATGGACACGTGAGATGGAAGGCCAGGTCATATGGTCTTGAGGAAGCTGCAGGATAGTGGTACAGGTTTGACAGGTGGATGACAAAGCATGGCTTTAGTCAATGTCAGGGTAACTACTGTGGTTTGTCTTACCAAGTGGATGATGAGTCGTGACATTATCCTATTACTGCATGTGGATGGTATGCTAGCTAGCAAGTTTGTACATACAGGGTTTTGCTGAGCTAAGGGTAAGGTTAGTTCAGTGGTTTGCCATGAAGGATTTGGGAGCAGTGAAATTCTTTGGCATGGGAGACATGGAAGATCACAGGTTGATTTTGTCTCCAGTGGGAGCTGATGTGAATCAGGTGTTGGCGAGGTTCAGGATGCAGAACTGGAGCACACTAAGGGCTGGACAGTTCAGTGTCTGCAATGACATGAGGTCTGGTATAGACCTGAGTTTGCCCAAGCAGTGGGTGCTGTCAAAAAGTTTGGAGCCGATCTGGGAAAGAAGCACTGGAGGGTAGTTCAGTGGATTCTCAGGTATTTGAGAGGGACCAGCAGCAGGTTGACATGCTATGCAGGGTCAAGTTCTTTTCTACATGTGTTTTTAGATGCAGATGCAGCAGGTTACTTGGATGACAGGAGGTGCGCCATAGGTTGTGTGGTGGGTGGTCTTCAAGATTGATCTTGAAGAGGGATACAAGCCAAGAAAAAGATTAGATGGGGTACAGGTACAGGTACAGTGCAACTATTTATCTCCAAGTGGGAGATTGTTAGGTTGTGGAGCTAAAAGCTTCACTGATGCAAATAGGGAAGGAGGTTGCTAGAGGTTGTTGAGTGTCACAGACATTGGCGTCGGTCAGGCCAACTGACATCGGTAGGATTAGACAGGAAGAGCAACCGATGTCAGTCAAGGATCGACCGGCATCGGTCACCTCCAGGCAGATAGGGACCGATGTCGGTCGCCTGTGCGATTTAGAACTGCAAGTTTTACGGGCAGTTAGTTAACAAACCAAGTGTTTACATGTCAAGAGCCAAATTTAGACTAGGAGTTGCAGATCTAATTATTGTAATTAGATGTCTAATTATTGTTTGGATGAGATCTATATAATAGACTCATGGGTTGTATTGTAAAAGTGTTCTAGTTTGAGTTGAGCAAAGTTAGCTCCTTCTGTGTGTGAAGTGAGCAAGGGTGTTCCTCCTAGTTCCACAGCAGTGCCAAGTGTGGGTGTTGGTTTTGGAGAATCAGAAGGGTTCTTCAGTTGTGTAGGATTTTGGTCAGCAGGTGTGCATGGCTACGTTAGGAGATCTACATGGTAAGTAAGATCATTGATCTGCAGGTGTATGTGTGTGCATGATCCAGGTTTGCAGGTGTGCAGAACCAGATTGATTTGCTGGTGTGCAAGATCAGGGATGACAGCAACACAACAGGGAGCAGGATCAGGCAGGATCTACTTGGAGTACAGTGTGTACTCAAAAAGAGAGCAAAGAGGAAGGCAAGGAAGATCCTTCCATAAGTGAGATCATTTGGGTTGCAGGTTGTTGCAGTTTAGGGGAGATCTACTTGAAGTACGTTTGTGTACTTGGAGTGCGTGGAGCACTTGTGGAGTGCGTGGAGCACTAGTGTACTGGAAGTAGTGGATACTGACTAGTTGGAGGTGAACACCAACTCTGTGTTTGAGTTGTGTGTTGGGACCGTAAGAGAGAGAGTTTTGAGGGAAGATTTACTGTTTATGCCCTAGAGGTGTGGGAGCCCTAGAGGTGTGTAAGGAAGAAGAACTGTGGCAATCTTCTTTGTTGTATTTCCTTTTGGAAGAGTTTTAATACAAGTTGTGTATTGTCTCTCATATTCTGTGTTATTTCTGAATTCTAGTTACTTGTGATTCTGGTTAATTTCCGCATGTTTAGTTGCTTGTATATGGTAATCAATTGTGTGCTTCCGTTATTACCCAACAAATTTTAGTCTTTAAAACCATGTATGCAGTAATGTTATTATAAAAGTGCATATGCAGAATAGTTTAGTATTAGATTGGCATGCATAATATATAAATAAAATAAACATTTAAGTATAAGTTTACATTTAGATATGGACATTTAGTTTCTTATGCTTTAAGTTATATTTTATTTATATACTTTCAAGATGTTTGAGAGTGGTTTTGAACCTCTAAGAGCTATAATGCAATTTTTAGGTTTTGGAGGATCCTATCATATTTCAAACTTGGTCAAATTTCAGGGTTTTAGGGTTTCAGACTTAGCCATATTTTAGGGTTTCAATATTTCAAAGAGACATAATAGGAGGCATGAAGGTTGTATGAAGGGATGTACGCATGATAGAATAGAATGAGAAATATCTCACAAAGTGCAGAACTCCATCCCACCCCATTCCCTCTGCACCCCTTAAGGCATACACTCTGGGAGAAATGCATCAGTGAGCTCCTAACGCATATAGGAACCATCTAATGCACAAAGGAATACATAACATGATTTCTATTTATGGGGTACATTTATAACAACAATCCCACCTAGAAAACACATATATCACTTCTTTCATTTTATAGATCATGGATATTTTAACTATATTTTGATAAATTTAAGCATTAGTCAATTGGGGAAATTAGTGATGTGATTTGTGCCAAATTGAGCTCTGTAAACCTAATTCTTAGTCTAAATGATGTTAATTGGGACTAAAATGATTAATTTAGGGTTTAAAGAGTTTATGATTTAGGGTTTAGGGTTTAGAGCTTAGGGTTTGAGGTATACGGTTTAGGGTATAGGGTATATGGTCAAATATTAAATGCAATTGGGATTAATTTGAGCTCATTGAACCTATTTATGATTAAAAAATGTGATTTTGGTCACAATTAACCCCAATGTCATCACAAGTTGAGCTAATTAGTCAATTGGGGCAATAAGTGATGCAATTTGGGACAAATTGAGCCCTATGAAAATAATTACTAGTCTAAAAGATGTTAATTAGGAATAAATTGATTGATTTAGAGTTTATGGTTTAGAGAGCAGGGTTTTGGGTTTAGAGCTTAGCATATAACATATAAGATTTAGGTTTTAGGGTATAGGGCCCAATCATGAAGGTATTAGGGCCAATTTAAGTTTGTTGAACTTATTTATGACTATATAATGTGATTTTGGGCTCAATTAGCCCCAATATCATCACAGATTGAACCAATTACTCAATTAGGGCAATCAGTGATGTAATTTGGGCCAAATTAAACCCTATAAACCTAATTTTTACTGTAAAAGATGTAAATTTGGGATAAACTGATTGGTTTAGGGTTTAGGACTTAGGGTTTAAGATTTAGGGCTTAGGTTTTAACGTATAGGGTTTAAGATTTAAGGTATAGGGTCCATTTTCAAAGACAATTGGGGATAATTTAAGCTTATTCAACTTTATTGTGACTAGAAAATATGATTTTGGGCTCAATTAGCCCCCATCTCATCATAGATTGAGCCAGTTAGTCAAATGGAGCAATTAGTGATGTGATTTTGGCTAGATTGAGTCTTATGAACCTAATTCTTAGTCTAAATGATGTTAATTGGGGTTAAAATGATTGGTTTAGGGTTTAAAGAGTTTAAGATTTAGGGTTTAGGTTTAAGGTTTAGGGTTTTAGGTATATGGTTTATGGTTTAGGATAAAGGGTCTAATCACGAAGGCAATTGGGGCTAATTTAAACTCGTTGAACCTGCTTGTGACTATAGAATGTGATTTTAGGCACATTAGCCCCAATGTCATAATAGGTTGAGCCAATTAGTTAATTGGGGAAATAGATGATGTGACTTGGGCTAAATTGAGTCCTATGAAAATAATTATTACTCTAAATGATGTTAATTAGGACTAAATCAATTGATTTAGGGTTTAGGATTTAGTGCTTAGGGTATAGGATATATGATTTAGTTTTTAGGGTATAGGGTCCAATCACGAAGGCAACTAGGGCATATTTGAGCTCATTGAAACTATTTGTGACTACAAAATGTGATTTTGGGCTCAATTAACCCCAATGTCATCACAATTGAGCCAATCAATGTGATTTGGGATAAATTGAGCCTTGTGAACCTAATTCTTACTCTAAAGGATATTAATCTGGGCTAAATTGAATGGTTTAGGGTTTATGATTTAGGTTTAAGGTTTAGGGTTTAGGGTATAAGGTCCAATTACAAAGGCAATTGGGGATAATTTGAGTTTATTCAACCTCTTTATGACTATAGAATGTGATTTTAGGGTCAATTAACCTCGATGTCATGACATATCAAGCTAATTAATCGATTGGGGAAATTAATGATGTAATTTAGGCCAAATTGAGCCATGTAAACTTAATTCTTAGTCTAAATGATGTTAATTAGGGATAAAATGATTGGTTTAGGGTTTAAAGAGTTTACAATTTAGGGCTTAAGGTTTAAGGTATAGGGTTTATGGTTTAGGGTATAGGGTCTAATCACAAAGACAATTGGGGCTAATTTTAGCTCATTGAACCTATTTGTGACTATAGAATATGATTTTGGGCACAATTAGCCCCAATGTCATCACCGATTGAGCTAATTAGTCAATTATGATAATAAGTGATGCAATTTAAGCCGAATTGAGCTCTATGAAATTAATTATTACTCTAAAGGATGTTAATTAGGGCTAAATCAATTGCTTTAGGGTCCAGGGTTTATAATTTAGGGTTTTAGGTTTAGTGCTTAGGTAATAGGGTATAAGGTTTAGGTTTTAGGGTATACTGTTAAATCACAAAGGAAATTGGGGATAATTTGAGCTCGTTGAACCTATTTGTGACTACAGAATGTGATTTTAGGCTCAATTAACACCAATGTCATCACAAATTAAGCTAATTAGTCAATTGAAGCAATAAGTGATATGATTTAGGCCAAATTGAGCCTTGTGAACCTAATTATTACTCTAAAGGATGTTAGTTTGGGCTAAATTGATTAGTTTAAGGTTTAGGGCATGGGGTATAAGGTATAGGGTTTAAGGTCCAATCACAATGGCAAGGATTTTTTAACTTGATATTAATTGACAGGAGTGGTCGATTAATCGGGAATAACCAACAAAGTAAAAAAATACTTAAATTTATCAAAATCTAACAAAACTATCCATGATCCATGGAATGAAAGAAGTGAGGTGCGTGTTTTCTCCATTGGATTGTTGTTAGAAATGTATCCTAAAACTGTAAATCATGTTGTGTATGATTGTATGCATTATATGGTTCATGTATGCATTAGGGGCTCGTTGATGCATTTATCCTAGAGTGTATACCTTAAGGGGTGCACATGGAATGGGGTGGGATTGACTTGTGGCACTTTGTGAGAGATATTCTCATATTATTATATCATACCTACATCCCTTCATGCAACCTTCATACCTCCTATGATCTCTCCTTGAAATCTTGAAAACCTGAAATATGGCTAAGTCTGAAACCCTGGAATCTGACTAAGTCTGAAATATAATAGCATCCTCCAAAACCTATAATTTGCATTATAGCTCCTAGAGGTCCAAAATCACTCTCAAACACCCTGAAAGTATATAAATAAAATATAACTTAAAGTGCATGTCCATATCTAAATTTAAACTTATACTTGAATGTTTATTTTATTTATATACCATGCATGCCAATTTATTACTAAACTATTCCACTTACGCAATTTTATAACAACAATATCACGTACGTAGTTCTAAAGACTAAAACCACATACACGGTTTTAAAGACTAAAACCGTGTATGCAATCCTGGCTCGATAATTAATGAGCCTATGTGCCAAGACCGTGTATGCACTTTTTTTAAATCGCATGTGCAAAAATGTTAAAATTCGTTTGAATGTAAAATGTGTCTATTTTTTGGCCCCCTAACTTCATGCACTTACCCATGATACTTAAAAGTACAAAAGGAGAGAGAAAGGTGGATATGATGACAATCCATATTTCTTGGCACAAAAACCCAATAACTTAAAGATAAAGGAGGAGAGAGAAGAATGAGAAAACAACTCACAAATGTGTCAATAATATATAATTTAGACTAATAATAAATAAGTACAAAAATACTATTAAATCATATAATTTAGCATTTAATAAATATTTAAGAGTCATTTTAAAATGTTTATAAAACATTACAAACGATTGAAAATTAACATGTAAATATAAATCAAAATTAAATATTAGAAAAAAAACACATTAAAAATATAAATATATAATTAAAATAATGACTACTCATTAAAACTTATCTTAATGTGTTATAATTGAAGACATGATAAAATCCAAAAATAAAAAATAAAAAATTATACTATTAGTTTACATTTTTAGGTTAGATTAAGGTTTTACTTTTAATGATGTCGACAAGCATTCTAAGCAGGGAAGTGTAATGGAGTGACTCTTCATAATTATGTTTGACTTCAAAATTTTATTACAGCTGCTAACAAGCTTCTTATAAGAAATATTCTCGTCACATTTGATTTATTTCAAGGAAATTCACGGAATGATCTCTCTTATTCTACCTTCCTTCAATGGCAGTTTCCAAGTACAATAAATTCAAACACCATAAACCTCTTCAAATGCTTTTCTTTCACAACCATCTTCATGCTCAGGCAAGCTGCAATTCTTACAGTGCACAGAAGCCAGAGATTCACAATCACTATACACTAAAACAGAAGTCCTATAATGTTAACTTTTTTCCTTTGCTGGAGGCTTGCACAGATATTGGAGCTATCAGGCAAGTCCATGCTCAGATTTTCGCAACTGGCCTCTATCAAAACCTTCTTCTGGGAACGAATCTCGTGAACATGTATAGCAAGTATGCAAGCATGGAGGATGCACGCCAAGTGTTTGACAAAATGTATGAACGAGATTCGTTCATATGGAATGTGATGATCAGAGGATATGCCATGAATGGGTTCTGTGAAAAGGGCCTGAGGCTTTACTGCCAAATGCAGCAGTCTGGCGTAGAGCCCAATAGTAGAACTTACACGTTTGCGCTCAAGACATGTGCTGGCTTATTGGCTCTGCAAAAGGGTAAGGAGATTCATAATCATGTAGTTAAAATTGGATTGGAAATGGATATTTTTGTAGGAAATTCTCTTGTGGATATGTATGCAAAATGTGGGTATTTAGAGATTGCACGGCAAGTGTTTGACAAGATGACTGAGAGAGATGTGGTTTCATGGAATGCTATGATTGTTGGCTATGCGCAGAATGGATGTGCTGATGAGGCATTGAGGCTGTTTAATCAGCTGCAGTTTGGCTGTTTAAATCCAGATTCTATCACTTTGATGGGTGCGCTCCAGGCGTGCGCACTGCTGGGGAGTGAGAGAAAAGGTATGATTATCCATAATTATATCATTCAGAGAGGATTTGAATCTTATATTTCAGTGGGGAATTCCCTTGTAGATATGTATGCTAAGTGTGGGTGTTTGGCAGTAGCACGGCAACTGTTTGGTAGAATGGGGAATAGAGATGTGGTCTCTTGGAATGCAATGATTGCTGGGTATGCACAGAATGGGTGTGCTAGTGAAGCCCTATTACTCTTTCAACAACTGCAACTTGCAGGCATGACACCCAGTTTCTCTACCATGGTGAGTGTCCTTCAAGCATGTGCCCATTCAGCAGCTCTGCAACAGGGCAAGTGGATTCATGGTTATGCAACGAGAAGAGGATTTACAGAAGTTAATGTTATGACTGCTCTTGTAGACATGTATGCTAAAAGTGGAAGCATAGCTAGTGCTCGGAAAGTGTTTGACAAAATGCCTGAAAGAAATGTAGTTTCATGGAATGCAATGATTGCCGGATATGGAATGCATGGATATGGTGAGGATGCCACCGCGATATTTTGTGATATGCAAGAAACATGTGTGGAACCAAATGATATCACCTTCCTTTGTGTTTTGTCTGCTTGCAGTCATGCAGGTATGGTAGGTGAAGGCTGGCAATACTTTGGCTCTATGATCCAAGATTATCTCCTCACTCCTAGGATGGAGCATTATGTGTGTATGGTTGACCTTCTTGGCCGTGCTGGGCACCTGGAAGAAGCACATGAGTTTGTTACAAAAATGCCATTAGAAGCTGATGCTCGTGTCTGGGGAGCTTTGCTTTCTGCTTGCAGACTTCATTGCAATATTAGTATTGGAGAGCATGTGGCAGAACACCTTTTGAGCTTAAAGCCTGAAGATTCTGGGTACTATGTCTTGCTCTCAAATATCTATGCTGCAGCCTACAGGTGGGATGATGCAGAAAAAGTGAGAACACTAATGAGAGAGAGGGGCATAAGAAAGACACCAGGGTGGAGCCTGACTGAGGTAAATAGCAGGGTTCATGCATTCCTTGTTGGAGATAGATCACATCCACAATCAGAGAAAATTTATGCAACATTAGAAACCTTGACTCTGCAGATGAAGGAGGCAGGGTATGTACCTAATACAAACTTTGTGTTGTATAATATGGAGGAAGACTTGAAGGAACACCTATTACTCTGCCATAGTGAGAAGCTGGCCATTGCCTTTGGCCTTATCAACACACCGCCTGGGACCACTATCCGGATCACAAAAAATCTACGTGTCTGTGGGGACTGCCACGATGCATCTAAATTCATTTCTAAGATAGTAAGCCGGGAAATTATCGTGAGAGATGCAAATCGTTTCCATCACTTCAAGGATGGATTGTGCTCTTGCGGTGATTACTGGTGATTTATTTAGAATGAGCAAAGAAGTCATCTTTTACAGCTAAAAGAATATGCCAAAAAATTGGTTTAGTGTAATGTGGCATTCAGGCCATCGACCCATTCATGAAACTATCCTCTGCTCATTGGATGAGGAAAAGAAGGGGGGAAGGCTGCAACATAAGGTTTGAGTTTGGTGACTTACGGGTCGCTGGTGTGAGTTGTATGGTCAAAGAAGGAATGAACAGTGGCAATTCAAAATCTAGAAAAGATGTTTTTATTCTGGTCCATGAAATAAGAGATGAGTGGGGTAGGTGAACATGTAAGGTGCTTTAGTCAATTCCCTCTGAGGCTCTGTTTGGTTAGGAGCGGGAGTATTCAATGGGAAATGAAGGAGATCATATCAGACTATCAGCTGCACCTTCGACATCATATTGAACAGATTGAAAGATTGGTCCAAAATGCAGAAGAGATGGACGCGAAAGGAATCACAGTGTGATAATTAAAAGATGAGTCATGCCCTATAAACAGGAACTTCTTTCCACTCATTCAATGTATGTCTCATAGCCATAACATTGTAAGAAGGTTGTTAAAACGACTCCTTTTTTAATATTTTGATTTACCAAGATGGTATTTCTCAGCATGCTGTTGGGATGCTCCTTTTTTTACCAGCATGTTGTGTCGAGGATTCTTGTGAATAGCCTAGTAAGGAACTCATGCAGTTCTAATGTGTACAAATACAATATATATATAAATATATATTACGGGACCACCTTGTCACTCTGTATTTTGACAAGTTTGTCCCATGCTGAACCCGTCATGTTTTCCTGAATACAGGGTGTCGTGTTTGGCAGGTGCTAAGCCCTCTAGGATTATCCCATTCCAACAATTTGAACCTGCCAAGGAGTTCCTGTGGTTCGAAACATTCCTTAGGTGCTTTGATTTGGCTCATTTTCACTTCTGCATCTGACTATCTTCATCCATGCTTGTTCTTAACTTGTCATATTTAGTCTTTGACGTAATTATCATCTCATTCACATGTCTAGTCTTTATGGCTATCTTGTTGTTTGGGGGAGGTCTGGCCCAGGGTATTTTTTAGGGCCCATTTTTTGCCATTTTTTTCAAATTTTAGATCCACCAAAGACCAAAATTTTAAAGAAATATTCGCCAAAATTTCCTATCAAATATATGTAATGTTGTTAAATTCACCAAAATTTGCATTTAGTAGTAGTAAATATTATGTTTTTTTCTTAAAATTCTCCTTAATACATCTATTTCCTATTTTTTGACCTGAAAAGATTCGCCTACAATTAGAAAGTTATTAAAAAAAATTCCATTCCTTAAAATTTTCCCTGGCCAACTCTGGCCCTTCTAACTGTTGATACTGTCTTCATTCGGGATACCGAGTTTGCAAATTTAAAAATCTGACAACTTATAGTATAATATAAAACATCTAACAGTATATCCATCATAAAGATTCAAGTTATGGGAGTCTTTTACAATTCATTCATCAAACTCCAAATTGCATTCTTCAACCTAATTCATCCACTTGGAAATTTGTGGAGTGATGTTTGTTTGATTAAATCCAATGGCCAAAATTGTAAAAGTCTTCATCCAATGATGTATTTGAATTTTGAATGCTATCTTTACTCTTCCAGTTCTCCATTGATTTCAGATGGTGCATTTTTTCTTTGAAATTTTGAATTTGTTGTTTGTGATTTCAGGAAGAGTTTGCTTAGTCTTTATAATGAATTGGCAGGTTTAACTCTTCCACTTCAGTGTGCAGCTACAAAATGGACGCAACATGCTATAGCTATCCTTATTAACATTAAATGGAGTAGGTTTGTGTAATGTTGGATGGATACGTGTGATGCAACAGTTTATGAAATTCATGAGACATGAACTGTTTTTTGAGAAATTTGATATGTAGACTTTTACTTTCCGTTTGGATACTGGGATTTTAAAAAAATATGTTGGGGACTTGGATTCATCTTTCACTCTCTCTCATTCACCTTTGTCCATGAATATTTGTAAAGGTTACTTATTTACTGCCAACCTTCCGACCAGACAATGACTGAAGGAGCGATGTGCAGTTCAAATTTCCTTTGTACAATTTAAGGACAAGTACATTGACGATTGACTCGTCAAGGTTTAACAAATGTTTGTTTAATTTACAATAGGTGGTTACAATTTTAGCAAGAGTTGGGACCCATGTTGGCAAGAGCCATATCAATAATTGATCCTCTCACAACATTTGCTTCTATCCCATATTTCATGATTTTGAATTTTCTCAATTTCTGATACCAATTCTGCGCAGCTAGGATTTGGATGAATTTACTACTTTAAAGGGGAAAACATCAAGGAAGGACTATGCACCGGTCAGATTATTCTTTAGTATTGTTTAGGAGGTTTCATATATAGCAACAAAGATGACGTTATAAAATTTACAAGTGTACTAAGCAGTAGCACGTTACACTTTCTGGGCATACTAATGTATCCAGTTCCTTTCATGCTATTCTAGACAATAATTTATAAAAATATTTTATGAAAGATTGACCAATTGACCTACCATGAAAAAATAAGGAGAAAAGCACTAGTCACACACCATGCTTTTCTCATTTCAAACAAGAGAAAAATATCTCATTAAAAGACTGCAACTTAACATCCTCAAGTCTATGCAGATGAATCATCAAGTACACACGCTCGTGTCTTTTTCTTTTTGTTTATATTGTAAGAGCAGTAACAAAAGTCTATACATCCAAAGGACGCACAAAAATATATACAACTACTGAAAGTATGGCCATCATAGGCTCACCAGAAGTATCAAAGTAACAACCAGAATTAAGACACAACATAAAAAAAATAAACAACAAAACCAACAGAAGTAACACCAACCACAGCCTAACTAATAGGTCCCAACCGATTAACTGTCAACACCAGGTCCCAACTGAGTTACATGCTCATATCTTTGAGAAACTTTCATCTATTAATTATTAAAGTTTAAAAAAAACTTTTATGATCAAAAATGAATTTTTGCAGTAGTACTTCAGAATAAAATATCCCACCGACTACCAATCCCTCGAATTATTGTTACAATATGGAGAAGGTATGTACCTTTTAACTACAACATTCTGAGTGATGGTCAAACTGATGCAAAAAGTGCCTTAAAAATATAGCTGCTCGTGTATCTTTCTTTAAAACACTGATTTCAAAAAAATACTGAAACTCACAAATAGATGCATAATGCAAAGGTGCTTTGTACCCATCTCACAAGATAAAAGTAGCTCTGACAACATACAATTAAACTGCATTCATGAATAAAAGGATCAATTTTAATTGAAGAAGGCAATAAAAGGATCAGTTTTAATTGAAGAAGGCATTTAGCATTGCCTCCAAGCATGGAATAGCTGTATGTGCATGTAATACAGGTTTGGATGCTAATTATCTACTCTAAACACGCTGATGACACTAGGCACAGTATATACCCAAAGGCATAGGCATTGGCTGATGTAAAACTAATAATGATTCACATGAATTATGTTCCAAAGGTACTGAACTAATCATGGAGGTATTTTTAGTTAAATATTGGATCACACAAAAAAGTATTGCATGCCAAAAGAAGGGCATGTTCTATTCAGGTTTGCAATTTTAATAGTCAATTGATTAGGTTTTGTTTAGCAATCTTAATATCCACATTGTTGCTATAATTGAGGGAGCACTTAAGAGAATGCATGGTTTTAAAGCTTTGTCAAAGTCATGTGATTATGAAGCTAATTTGAAAATGGTAATCAAGTATCTAGAGTTTAGATTCACAAGATTTGCTTCATGATATGCAGGAAATTCCAACTTTTAATCTCCGGATGCATTGAGCGTTTAGAGCCATTTTGCCTATATCAAAATTCATGATAGCCATCATGCCAACCACATGACTAGCCTGCTAGATACTGTTGGCGCATTTTTCCCCAAAAGTCACACTTGGGTCTGTCAACAATCACGGTTAAATTCCCTTACTTCTGCTCTCGCATTGTATCTGGCATGTTATGGCATTTGTTTTTGTTCATTTACTTATGACCGCGTATGTGATGGAAGAGATGATAGTTGTAGAGGAGACAAGGTGTCATGGGACTCTTTCACCATTTGTGAGCATACCTTTCAAAAATTTGTTGGATCTATGCTGCATTTTCTTTTGGCATTCCCTTCCTGAATAAGCAGCTCTTGTAGGAGTAGCGGAGAAGAATTAAGGTTATAAGCGAATGGATTATAAGAAAATTTCAAAGGAATCAGTGATTGGTTATCAATTGGTTCACCACTTTTCTTCTTGTTGATCTATATGACCTGATGTCTGACTTCTTGTGCTATCATTGACAAATTTCAAGGCTTCTGTTAAGAGCATGATGATTCCAAAACAATAACAGATAGATTACTGCAGAAAGAGAGAGTGTTTTAACTCCCATGTAAACCGCTGAGCTGCCTTCAAGATTCAGTCTCTTGGGAACATTATTAAGGGTGATTAATATTTTTATTCACCATAATAATTATTACGTCGAGAGGTGTTCTACAATGAGAGACGGGGTGGAGAAGAGCCCGATGTCGTGACCGTGTTAGGAAAAACCACTGAAATCTACTTTTAAATTTATTTTAAATATAAGTAAAAAAATTGATATGAAATAAAAAATGAATCCACGCAATATTTGAAACAATATATAAAAATTATAAATATATATACAAATAATATAGAAGTCATAAAAATATATACAAACAATAAATAAAAATCTGTTTTAGTATTTCTTCTGCTAGCTCTTCAAACAACCCCATTCTTGTTCTTGTTTTTGGGATGCACTCTTAGTTTTTCACTTCATTACTTTTGTGTAAGGGGAAGGAAAAAGTATGTTTTTATTACTTTTGTTTGCCATGCAAATAGTTTTATTTATTAAAAGGAAAAAATAGATTTTCGATCTTGATTTATTTATTAATTTTTAGTTTTATTTGTTGTATATTATTTTTTAAAATCGATCTATTTTAAAAACAAAAAATAAAAGAAGAAGATTTATATGTTGAATAAATAGAAATTAGAGATGATATTCAATTAAAAGAGAGAGAGAGCGTGTATGATATAATAAAATTTAATTTCAACCAAATTTTATTTGGTCATTAATCAATTTCAAATGAGTTATAAATTTATATAATATTATTATATTTAAAATTAGATAATTATATTATTATAAATGAATTATATAATTATGATAATTATATATTAAATATATAATTATTTCAGATAAATTTATGTAAAAGATATCAAGAGATATCAATTTTAAGGTGTTTTTTCCACTTATATCACAAATCTAATATAACCTTTAAAATGATATATGCCCACGTTTTTTACATAGATTTATTTAAGATAGGTATGCTAGTAGTAAAAACTTTGTCATGGAGGAATACAAACTATCAATACTCTCTTATAATAAAAGGTTTAAAGAAATAGAACAGAAATGCCATTGTTATTGTTTTAGATGTATTCTATAAAGAAGCTCTGAATAAACAAAGCCCACAAACGTTATGCTTTAAATACCCAAAAGGCGCATACATGTAAGCGTGCAAAATATTAGTTAATAATGAAACTGTAGACCTGTAATTCCACACAAGCATGATAAAGTGAATGAAACAACAAGTGATGAATCGATGGAACAAAATGTCTGACCTACAAACAAAATGCACAGCTCCCCATGGGTCAGATATCCCAAACTCATCAGAAATTCAAGAAATGAACTGTGTTATATGAATAATTGTATGATGCCATGTCAAACAGTTTCAACGCAGTTTTTGTAACACATCATGATTATTCTTATCCTTTTCCATGTACTACCTTGCACACAAACCGCCAATGTGTAAAAAAAAAATTATCATTTGATTATATATGTGTACTTCATAGTTTCACACACTCTCCACATGAAAGAGATGTTTGTAAGTCACCCACTATCATAGCTATGAGCTACAACAAACTATAACATACATTAGGAAATAAAAATCAAAGACATATGCATATATCGAGTTTATAAATTACAAATTATGATCTTCATGATGAAAGTTATCCTCGACTCTATCTTCTACAATTGTTCCAACTACAAGGTTCTCGTTAAAATTGCATATGTCCATGGAGTTACAATTAAATGGCGATGTTCTATTTGGTTGGCACAAACAAATGTGCCCCTAGGAGTTGGAGCAATATTTGCATAGTCCTCCTTCACAATATGATCCTCACATTTGCTCATGGGGTTGGCGTGATGATTGATATAAGACCTAATTATGGGTTGTGATTGAATGGCAACATTCAATTCCATTGGCGCATATGAATGTGCCCTCTCCTAGGCTACACCATGTCAACTTCGTGACCTACATTTTTATCTTCATAAAAATTGTTGTGATTATCTTCAACTAGTTTCACCATTATTAATATCAGAGGAATTTGAAGAATTGTATTAAAATGAGATGTCCTATAAGACTAGACTTGGGGTTTACGAAATACACCTAACTAAAACCCTTTCTATAGTTGTCTATATCTATAAAGAGTCTAGATTGCAGACACCATTAATATTGCAATTTATAATCATTGATGGAAGTGCAGTCATCTCCATCAATATATCCCTCAATATATTGGGATTGTTAACAAGGTGATAGTTGTGTGAATCTCAATTATGACTACACAGACAAGTATAAAACATATTGTAATTTGTAGGTACACTGATAAATCTTCACTGTCATAATTAGTCTTTATATGCATGAGTACTCATATAATGTTGAATTGATTTACATATACCGGTGGTTGTGTAGACACCTTCATCAATATATTGGGATTGTCACCAAGATGACTGTGGTAATAATTTCAATTACAACTGCACATATAGATATGGAAAATATTGTACTTTGTAGGTGCACTGATAGATCTTGCCATCATGTTTAGTCTTTATATACAAGAGTACTCAGATAATGATGAACTGATTTATATGTACAGATGGATGTGTAAGAACCTCCATCAATATTTTGGGATTGTTAGCAAGGTGATTATTGCAAGAATCTCAATTTGACTCCACACACTGATATGGAAAAACTTGTGCTTTATAGGTGCACTAATAGATTTTCATTGTTTGGATTAGTCTTTATATGAAATAGTACTAAGATAACGATGAATTGATGTTTACATACCAATGGATCTATAGTCACCTCAATGAGTATATTGGACCTATTAGCAAGGTTATTGTTGCAAGAATCCCAATTACGACTACATAGATGGATGTGGAAAATATTGTACTTTTCAAGTGAACACAAGTACCCTTTATCAAGTCTCAATACAAACTTTCTATATTTAAACCCCTCCAAAGTTGGAAATTTTACCACTCACATCATCTTCTTCAATTCTTAATTATAGTTTTGTAAATTGTCTCTTTGTAGAATCGATCATGACCCCCTACAAAAAATAAATGAAAGTTATAAAAATTGATGAGCGGAGCAATAAAGAAGCTAACAAACAAGAGGCCAAAAAGCTAGGTTCTAATGAGCATTCTCATTAAGGACAAGAAGCTAGATATGAGATTGATACCTATGAAGGGGAAAAGGAAGATGAAGCAGAAGAGGACAAAGACGAGGAAGACAAAGACAAGGATAAGGAAGAGGAGGAGGACAAAGAAGAAGAGACAGAGGAGAAAGATCGTCCTCTGTCACCTAATGACTACAACTCGTCATACAAATCCCCAGGAGATGATGAAGAGGAGTTTTAGGAACATTACTCTGAGAAAGATTATACTTTGTCAAAGCACCCAAACTACAACGATGAGGACAACGATGACATGTGATTTTCATTAGTCACATATTTATAAATTAGTAAGTGTAGGGGTATTAATTTATTTTTTACTATTTAAGAATTGTTATGACAGTCATATCTCTAATTTCAACTTAACCATTCTTGAAATTTCAAAATTTGTTGATGTTTAACTTTTTTGGATACCTATAAATTGCAATATGTATTTCTATAAATAAATCATTTTGATAGTTTCTACCTTCTCATATATACTAGCACCTCGTATATTTTCTAGAATTAAACTCAAACATGGTGTTTCCCCCCCCCTAAAAAAATAACATTAAAGTGATATATAAAACTCATGTTTATACATATCATATAGATGTTGAAGACATTTCTATTAAATTAATTAAAATACATATTAAATAATTAGATCGTCATTAATAATATTGTAATTTTCAACGGTGATGAGATGTAGAAGGGTTGGTTAAGTAAGCTCGTTGTGCCTAACTCTATCTGGGTTTGACTTTCATTGAGAGTTTGAGGATGATTGTGGCTGTTTATGTTGGTTTCATGGCTAGTTCTAACCGTTTATGGTATTCGAGACCTAATTATTACAGATCAAATATTTGAATAGGGATTTGAGTTCCTATGTATATCCGAAACTGATTCATAATTCGAATCAAAAACTTAAATCAATCCAAAATACATTTAAATTTTCAATAACTTTTATTCTTTTAATAAATTAAAAAAAAATTAAAAACATTTTTATAAATAAATATGTTAAAAGGTTAACAACTTTTTATTTTGAAAAAAAAAAAACAATATTATTTAATATGCTAAATTCTTAAATTAATTTTTAAAACCTCAATGTTTATGTCGAGGACAAAAGATCTTAGGATTTAGGAGTTACACAATTGCATCATAAGATGGGTTAGCAATATCTGTAACTTTAAAAAGGAGGCTGCCGAATTTAAGGGACATCTCTTTCAAAAGACATTGGAGGATTCAAAAAAATATTTTGGGTGCAGCTCTTAGTGTCTTTATATTCCAAACATTTCAGGGTTATCATTGCCATTACATTCTGAACACTTGTAAATCTTGTAATAAAAGTGAAGGTAAAGAAAGCCAAAGAAAAGAAAATGGAAACACAAGGAATGTCAATCACTAGACTAGGATGAATGTTTAAAAAAAACACAAAGTTTCAATTGGTTCAGGTTCTTTTTCTGACCAAGAGGAAAATCCGATAAGTTTGTATCATGATTCTAAACATTAATCTTATTTTATTTAAAATTTTTATTGTTTTACATTATTATTTTATTTTTTGATATTTTTTATCAATTTGAGATTATCTTATCATGAAATTGGTAGAAAAATGAACAAACCCTCTTTGAATTAGAGATAAGTATTTCAATTGCAAAGGGATTAAAAAAAGATGCGTAAGGTTTTCAAACTATGTACTCTAAATTTCATATGGGAGATGGATATAGAGGATGTCTAAATTAATTACGATATATCATTTCACACTTCCATTGCTATCCTATCCACCTTTGATCGATATGTTGGTGTGCTTCCTAAATACCATTTATTATTATGTAGTACGGTTGACATACCAATTTGGTTCAATAAAGTGGGGGAGATTTGAAGAGACACAAATAGTGATTTTTTTATGGACCATCTTCACCAAGTGATTAGACACCTTGCAAGCACCACGTCCTAACCCACCTTGACTCACTTGATTTTCTAAGAGAGAATAAAGAATGTACATTTAAGTAGTTAAGTAAATATGGGCCAAATATTATTGAGAAGAAGACCTTGATGTACATGGGCATGATTTAAAAATGTCCAAGAGCATGGCATACTTAAAAAAACTTCAAATCCCAATTATGATTATACACACCACCAATTATACCAAAGATGGGTGGAAAAATATGATTTCAAAATGGTAGGGTAATAAAAATGAGATGCAGAGAAGAAAAACACGTGGGTATATCAAGGCAATCGACAAGAGAATTCAAACGAACCTTATTAGTCATTGCACATGCCAAGAAAGTTTTAAAGAAGTGTTGTCTGAATTTATACATTTACAATCCTTTTTGTTTATTTTGAATAATTTAATTTGAAAGTACTATATATTTATTGTTGAATAACTATTTTTTTTCAAGTATATCATATTTGAATGTAGATCAACTGAAGAAGACATTCAATACATTAGAAGAATAACTTTCAAAATATGTCATTATGATATATGTAGGTTAATTAATTCCATATATTTTTTAAGACGTTTGTCTTTTTTTATTCTTTGTTATTTAGATATAACTCTATTATTAATTACTTATATTTTTTTAGGAAGCTAACTTCTAAATCGCGCCCACTGATGGTTATATATATGTGGCAATTGAGAAAAGTTGTGCAACCTTCCTAAGAGACATCGACATAACAAATGACATCCAAATAAATATTAATTAAGTTTCTAAAATTTATAATAAAATATTAAGCTATAAATCTAAAATTATGTTTTATCAATATTTAACTTGGGTTCAAAAATTTAGAAATAGGTTCCATTTTTTTAAATAATAACCTAATTATTTGTATTTTTTATTATATAGGGAATATTAGGTACCTCCCAAAATACACCTTATTATATTTTAATTATTATCTTTTTAAAATTTAAAATTTGATTTATAATATACAATTTGTTTTTTAGGTAACAAAACATTGGATGCACGACAATGATGACAATGATCATGATGAGCATGATGGTGGTGATTGTTCTAATAGTGCAAAAGTAGGGGAGGAGGAGGATGATGATAATAAGAAATAATATTAAAAAAACTTTATATTTTTAATGATGGGATGTATGCCCTCAAAATATTTTATAAATTATTATTTAATGATTTTAAATTTATTTTTTATAATGATTGTTGTGGAGATTTTACATATAATATATTCATATTTAATGTTTATAATGGACGTATATTTTAAAGTTTTTTTAAATATCTTTAACAAATATTTTGTTTTCATAAAATTATTTTGTAATACATTACTAGTTGATAATTTATATTATTTATAATAAAAATCTTTGAATATATTTAAATTTAAATTATTAGACATTCCAAAAAAATAAATAATTTTAAGGATTTTTTATTTAATTGATAATTAATACATTTTATAAAAATAATATAAATAATATTTTTTATTTTTTATATAATTTAAATTAACTACATTTTTATAAATCAAAATATATTAGATTTTAATTTCATTTTTTATATAAAATAAAAATAAATCGTAACACAACTTACGTCAACATAATCATATTTGAACTCGTTGATACAAGCATTATGACTCGAAAATAGTGACACAAATTTTCTCACCAACCAAAAATAAATTAAAAAATATATGTAAACAAAACAAAATTCAAAATTATGACACAAACTATGTTAACATGGAGAACATTATATATAATTTAGACTAGTTTCTTGCCCAAAACTGCTACTAAAATTTTCATTTAGCATCAACGAAACCAACACAATTTGTGCCAAGGTAATTCCTACATCAACAATATTTTTTTGGTTTTTAATTATAATTTTTCTACGTTTAGATATATTTAAATCTTATCTGGGATTTAGTGGTCTAAACAAAATAAAACCTTTTGAATAATTAGATTGTAAAAGATATATCTAAAGTACACAAATTTGAGTGTAACAATGATTTATTACACCTTACTATTTATAGAAATAAACAATGTATAGGGTATTTAGCTTATTTAGTATTTTGATGTGTTTTGCTTCTATCACAATTGTCAAATATGCTTTGTAGCTTTGTGATCAAGAAACATATTGTTGCCACTTCTCAGGATACCTCTGATATTAATAAGACACTTATGGTAACTGAATCCATCTATTGTATACCATAACCACCAGAAGATTTGTGCTAGTACATGATAATTTGGATCGTTATGCCTATGTCTGCAAGTGGCATTTGTGCATTCAGTTATGTTTGGCACTACGTGGATAACTTTTTTCCCTTCTCTTTGCTTCAAACTCTAGCTTTCATTCTTGAGACCACTGTGACCTAGGAAAATAGATTAGTAGCTTAGATTGGGTTGACCTCAACCAATCCTACATTCACCAGAAGATTTGTGCTAGTCCAGGATAATTTGGATCACTATACATATGTCTGCAAGTGACATTTGTGCATTCAATTATCTTTGGCACTACGTGGATAAATTTTTTCCCTTCTCTTTGCTTCAAACTCTAGCTTTCATTCTTGACTATCTGAGCATTGCCTACATTTCCAATATATGAAGAGGGCTCCAATTGCATGTACTTCTCCAACTATCATGTGTGTGTGAAAAATCATGTGAATGCAAGTCTAAGTGAAATTTCTCCTATCCTTAATGACTATCAAACCATTGCCTACATTTACAATACTATGAAGAGAGCTCAAACTGCATGTACTTCTCCCACTATCATGTGTGTTAAAAATCATTAGAATGCAAGTCTAAGTGCAATTTCACCTAGGTTCTCCTTTGCTACATGCATGAAAATATATTTATCCTTAATAATCTTTAGAGTTTGAATAATAGTAAGCTATATGGCTATGTATTTTAAGTGTGCCTTTGTTAATCAACATGTGTTTCTCCTTAAAATGCTCACAAGGGATTTGTATATATAAGGTTCTCAAAATTTTAATAGGAAACTATTGGCACACACAAACTGATCAAACAAAATCCAAAAGGGTAAAATAAAATTCCCAAATGGTGGTGTGTCCCAAAACACACTTGAAAGATACATTAGGATATTTTTGGTAAGTACGGACACTACTGTTAATTAGCCCTACCGAGATTACTAGAACTATCCTAAAACTATAAAAAAGTCAAAGCTAAGAAATCAAGACTAATGACCTTTGTGACAAATTCAAGAAAGATCAAAAGGGTAAAACATAAAATTATGGTGTAGTAATATAAATTATATAATAAGAGACAAGATCAAGATAAAGGTGACAATAAGTTCGTTATTCACCATTAAGAGTTGATATATGTAAGGTTGCATGAAAATCAATGTAGAAAAAGG
The DNA here is from genome assembly GCA_037957365.1 of Torreya grandis. Taxonomy (NCBI): domain Eukaryota; kingdom Viridiplantae; phylum Streptophyta; class Pinopsida; order Cupressales; family Taxaceae; genus Torreya; species Torreya grandis. The sequence continues at coordinate 3,613,152 of JARHVA010000425.1, read as the reverse complement.
GTTATATGATATTTTGGTGTCTACAAGTGATCCACTTAATCTAATATTTAAATGAAATAACAAATACTAGTTTAAAGGGATAAAGAGAATGCAAACATGCATTGGTGAACTTGTGAGTAAATATGTGCATAATCAAATAGATTAATTTTCAAAATAAAAAGTAGTATAGTCATAAATGAAAATCAAAATAGTCAAAGAATGACTACACATCTGTGTGCAATATTTTGTCACTAGTACAGTATGTTCATGGTACTAGAGTGGATATGTCATGGGTCAAAATGACCTAGTATAGATGGAGAAGGTGCCTCTAATCTTGTTTTCCTCTCGGCCAAAGAATTGAACAAGATTTCAAGCAATGTCTATGGAGATGGAATGTTGTATCTAGTTCATATGTAAATCTGAGTAAGACCTGAGTATACTTGAGAAATCATAAGTAAACCTAAGTAATCTGAATCAACCACTATAGATGGATTTAGATACAATCAGAGTATACCCAAGTAATCCTGGGTATGTCTGAGTAATCTTGAGTATCCATGAGAATGTCTAAATTTATTTGATTAAATGTGTATGGAATGACATATTCTATCACTTAATCTGATAACATGTTTAATCTGAGTCATATAACCTGTGTCATCAATGTCATAATATATGTGAAATCTCACTCACGAACCAAGAAAATGTGCTACATATGCCTCATATATTCCCCTAGCCTGATAATATATACAATCAGAGTCGTATAATTTGTAAAATAATATCATCATATTTGTGAACTATGAGTCACGAACCTGGAGAATGTCTTGCATATGCCTTGCATATATCCCTAATATATATCAATATTGTGCTAATATGATAATTTGACCCACTGATAAATAGCTGCACCTGTACCTATACCTATACATCATCTAATTTTGTTTCCTGGCTTGTATCCCTCTTCAAGTTCAATCTTGAAGACCAACCACCACAAATCCTGTGGTGCATCTCCTGTCATCCAAGTAACTTGCCATATCCAAATCTACATACCCATGTAGAGAAGTCCCTGACGTTGCATAGCATGAATCCCTGCTGCTGGTCCCTCTCAGATACCTGAGAATCCACTGAACTGCTTTCCAGTGCTCCTTTCTCGACTTGGCCACAACTTGCTGACAACTCCCCCGACATCACCGACTCTGGTCTGCACATGACCGACGTCGATACCTACCTGATCGATGTCAGTTCTCACCTAACCGACGCTGGTAACTGTGTTTTCCTATGAGTGATGACTTTTAACCTGCGAGCTCACTTTGGATCAAAACCCTGTCCAAACTGCCCTGCTCAGAATTATTCAGCCCCTTGAACTGATCTCTGTCCATCATCTCCTCCAAGGAAACCAAGGCTTTCTAGTTCTTAAGTTTGTCAAAGACATCAAACTTCCTCTTAAGAACATGCATCCCCTTCTCACTCTTGTGACCAAGCCTACAAAGCCACATCTTTGCAACAGAAGGAGAATCAGTAATACAAGTAGATAGATAAAGAGTACCTACTTTCTTACCACATGCTAATTCAAGTGCATCCGCTGTGAGAGTTACTGTGCATCCCTCATCACCCAACTTTCCTATAGAAATTAGACCCCTCTTCAGGACTGGGACCTGCATGACCTTCTTCAACACCCATTTGTTGCCCGTCTGCAATTTCAGCCGCACTTCCCCTTTGCCAACAATTTGACAAGGCTCACCAACCCCTAAATAAATCTTTCCAAAGTCTCCTTGGACATAATCATGGAAAAATACTCTATTTGGGGTTGCATGGAAAGAGGCAACAAAATCTAAAACCCAAGATTATACTTTATCCAAGGAACATACAAGAGCATCCTGTGTAACAATACCTACAACATCTGCTTCTTCATTTCCTTCATGCTGATCTTCTACCAACCAACAATCTTTCTTTACCTGCTCTTTCTTTCCATAATTTCGTAATTGAGAATTCTTGCCATTGAACTCCTCCATTCTTAGTGTACTTTCTTTTGCCATTGCTATACTCCCACTCAATCAGAAACCCTTGAGAGTGACCTGTAATCAACAAACACTAACCTGCTCAACCGCTTGTTAGTTGATCATTGCTCTGAGAACCTTCAACCTAGCTCTGATACCACTTGATAGTGGTATCACTTGGTGAACCAGCAACCCAACTCTGATACCACTTGATAGGACCTAGGCTCACAAAGTTCTGACATCAATTGTCAGGATTAAGAGCACACTTGATTACCTTTGTATAAGCAACTAAACACGAAATTTAACTAGAAGTAAAATGTAACTAGAATTCAGAAACAACACAGAATATGAGAGACAATACACACTTGTATTAACACTCTTTCCACACCTCTTGGGCATACCAGTAATTCTCCCTCAAGAGTTCTCTCTCTCAATTACAAACAAATCAACTCAAACATAGAGTTATTGTTTCAACCAGTCAGTAACAATACTGCCAGTACCACCGAGTACACACACATACTCCAAGTCTGAGTACACCATGTACTCCAAGTAGATCTCCCTGATCTTGCAACAACCTACAAATCAAATGATCTTACTTACCATGTAGATCTCACCTGATCTTGCTACACCGCAGATCAACCTGGTCTTGCACTCCTGCCGACCTAGATCTTACACTCAGGAAGAACCCTTGTCCTTGCCTCACCAAGTCCTTATGATTCTCTAAATTACAATACATCCCCATGGGTCTCTTATATAGATCCCATACAAACAATAATTAGACTTTCCAATTACAATAATTAGAAAAGCAGACTCAAGACTAAAATTAGTGTTTGCATGCAAACTAACTGTTTGTCTAAAATTAGACCAGTTCTGGAAGCGCATGCACACACAGGTTGTCGACGTCGGTGCATGTCTGACCGATGTCGGCCGACCCATAATCAACGTCGGTTACTTCAAACAATGAAGATGACTGACATCGATTGGCATGCCGATGTCGGTTGCTCTGCAACTCAACAACTTCCTCTGTTTGCATTAGTGAAGCTTTTAGCTCCACAACCTAACAATTTGTTTCAATATGATAATATGTGTAATTTAAATTATATAATACGTGTTAATATAATAATTTGACCTACTATGAGCCATTTAATCAATGTCATGATAATAACATGTACAATCTGAGTCCATGAAAGAGTCCCAATTTATGCCCCCATTTTGATAAGAGGTATGAAGGTTGTGAATCTTTCATGTCAAAAGGCCCACATATATACATAATGTGGTGCAACGTAAACATAATCATGTGAGGTACATTCGTTCACATGAGGATATATGTCAACCTAAAATAGTTTGATCATCTAGTAAGTGTATGTCATAGTGTATAATCCATGATAAATGATCGAGTCATCATGCCATATGTAGTTAGAGTGCTATAAAGGTGCCCTTATAACCAAGTATTAAATGTGCAATACCAATAATTAAGATTGATAAGTTTTTTGCATTTTTCGAATTTAAATTTTGAGGAGATAGTCCTTTTTATTATGACTGTATTAATTGTCCCAAATGGGTAAGAAAAAATGGTAAGTGATGAAGTCTCATAGTTAATAGATTTATAGGTTGTTAGCAAATTGTTGTAGGTGATGTTTGTTCATTTATAGCACATTCATTTATTTATCCTAGTCATTAAGATGAAGGCCAAAGTTTGTGTGATGAATATACCTTAGAGATAGGCATATAGAACATTCAACCTATAATATAACATTAAATTACCATGAAAATATAATCATACAAAATAGTGTATCATGTGATTTTCAACATAATTGATGGGAGGAGAAAAGGATATATATGTCTCAAGATATCACATGTACCACATAACTATGGATTAATGGTAAAATTGAAAATTTCAATTTATAACACAAAATTTGTTGAGTATTGTTTTATTATATTTGGGGAATTAGGTGTTTAAATCTTAAATAATAAATGGGTTTGAGCAATATAAATCAGTGAATAATATGATTTAATTAACCTACTAATTTGTGTAAATAGATAATATTTTTGCCTTTTCTAAATATAGAAATAAGTGAGAGAAAATAGAACTTAACTTATATTGGTTTATCCAAACTGAGACAGAGTCTAATACTAGAGGAGCAGGGCTGGAAAATAGGCTGGAAAAGGTTCCTGAACTTCATTTCTAGGTTGGATAGGAGCATCAAAAGTGGACACCCTACTGTTCGGCACTATAGTCATTCTTCAATGATGTTGTCCTGAGGGTTTAAGCTTTCTAGGTTTTCTTCACCTACTCAAGGTGAGCCTGTGTACCAATTTCCAAGTCTTCGATATCAATAAAACTCCCTATAGAGCTGATTCTTTGTGTACTTGGATCTTCTATGCAATTGAAAGAAACTTTGGCAAATAGGGAAAAGGGATTAGTGTATAAAGGATACACTGAATGCACTTCACACCCCATGTGTGGGCACACTGTCTACATACCAATACTCTGAAGAGGGATCAAGCTAATGTAGTTCTTCCATTGAAGTGCTTGGTGCAACTGTGTGTCATACATGCAACTAGATGTACTTTGGATAACTAGGGATTGGTATGAGTGCTTGAATAGGCTTGAAATGCTCTTGGAAGGCTGTATGTAGAGAATAGGAAAGAGTAATTGAGTGTACTTGCTTGTATTCTTGATTCTCTCTTGTAAATGAGTACCAACCCTTCTAAATGGAATTTAAATGGCCTTTTATAGGGGAATTAATGATCATAGGTTAAATGAATTCATGTTAGGCTGATGAGGAAAAGGATAAGGATCTAAAATAATCTGACCATTAGGAGCAATTTCGAACTTGAACCATAGCACCAAGATTAAGACACCGTGGGTTTCAATGCTCCTGTCTAATTTGGGCACTGTTATCCTAAGGGGATGAGACCTAGGGGGATATATCTGGGATTGAAATGGTTATTTGGGTCTGAAAGAGCTAAGTTCGAAAGGCTAATTATGATTGGGAATCAGTGAAAGGATAGCCTAGAAGGGTTGTGTGAGCAAGAAAGAGGACCTATGGATTGGGTGTCAATAGCCATGCCTAAGTCATCCAATTTTGCATTTCATGACTACATTTGCCCCCGCTTTATTCTAGTGATGCATCAAAGTGAAATACTAAGATAAAGGAAAGTAAAAAGCATACCTAAATTTACCTATGAGGGAGAAGCTCATGAAGTTGTGTGATGCTAGATGTGCATAGAGAGAGCATGTTGTGAAGTGTGAATCTATAAATGAAAACATAAAGTAGATCAGTTCTAACTAGATAGGCTATATCTAAAATAAGAATGTACAAAAGCTAAGTAAGAGGAAGATAAAGGAACAAATATACCTCACCAAGTAAGCAAACCAATATAAGACCTATTGTGATGTTATATTGTGCTAGATTATGTTGAGTATGTGTTGAATCAAGAGTAATATCATGAATGGAGCTGAGTGCTCAATTCCCTAGAAGGTGAATCAAGAATGCAAAGGTTGTCCCTTTGGCTCCATCATCACCAACTAAGTGAAGTTAATGAATCATGTATGTGCTAATCAATGTCTGGACTGTATGTCCAATCCCTCTGAACAGTTGGCTCAAGAATACAAAGGCTGGCCCTTTGGCTCCATCATTATCCCATGAAGTGAAGTTATGAAGTGATACCAATATATAATAGATGTCATATGATATGGATCATGGAGCCCATGGATGTGCTATAAATCTGACAATGTGGCATGAATAGCTTGAATGTATGCTGGAAACTATGCCACCCTTGGTGATTTCAAAAGATAGAGGTTAGGATTGTATGAAAGCCACTATGAGACTGATGTACTAGGCTTATATGAAATCCAAGTTGGGAACTCAGATACTCAGAAATTTAAACTTATATGAAAGTCATACTCAAAAATTATTCTAACCACTTTCAGAAGGAGTAAACTGAACTCAAAAATAAAAAGAAGATCAATGTGTTGCGCACATTGCCCCCAATCATTGATGTCTAGAACATGGATTTTTATTTAGAAGTTATGCTAACTGCATAATTTGAACTTAAAGTGAGAACCATCATACCACACATGATAACCCCCTATATCTGAGAAAACTATACTAAAACTATTGAATATGACTAATCTAAAAGTGCAAAAATTATCCCTAAACTAAACTTTTTGCCTATTTTTGGAAAACCTAAGTGTTTTTTTGCATGGACTGGAGTGCCAAAATGTGGACACCCCTATGTTTGGCTCTAATGTCCATTTCCAACACTGTTGTCCAATGTGAAAATTGATTACTAGTCTAAAATTGTCACTATTTTTTTGCTCTATTTTGACTGATTTGATCTCTGGATTCTATAGTAAGTGCTCTGAATGCTATTGTTTCAACTATTATGAACTTTGATCTCTGTGACAAAACCCCCTATTTGATGCCCCTTCTTTTGAGGGTAGGAACAATGAACATGTAATGACTACCCTCAGAATAAAAGAGTCATGCAAGTGTGTTAAGCTATATAGATATATGATATAGCTTTTGATATTTTGATAATATATTTCAAGATATAGCAATGTTCATATTGATCAATTGTTATATCAACAGGGGTATGCCTAGATAGATATAACAATGTGAAAGCATGTGCAAAGTACTGAACTAAAAATGTTACATATGAGATATTAGTTTTTAGTTGGAGGGATGGATCATGATGTCCATCATGGCATCCAAGAAAGCAAGGGAAATGCATGATATAGATCATGACATTGCACACATTGAAAAGCAAACAAGCAAGCAAGCAACAAACAAGAAGCACACAAGGATGGCCAAAGGGCCATACAAATAAGGGCTATGAGCACATGTCACTCAGACTAGGAAAATAAGCATGTAAGGCATGCTCAAATGCCACATTTACATACAAATGGAACAACCAAAGTTGGCTTAAGGGCCACAAGCAATTAGAAAAGTACAAGCGAAGGACATTGGAAAATGTCCTAAGGCACAAGCAGGAGATAAGATGGAATTGAAAATGCACTCACACAAACTACGCTAAGCATGCAGAGAAAGCATGTAATAACTGAAAAGATACAAGCACATCTAACTAATCAAAGCAAAAGTGAAAGTATGCAAAACATGTGTAGTACAAGACTAGGTATATGCTAAGAGATACATAAATGCTAATATTAGTGAAATGTAGATATAATATTCTATGTAAGTTATAAAGTAATGTACATTAACATGATAACTCAGAGTGTGTAGTGTAGTAATGACATAAACTATATGGTGTAGTCATATAGAGGATGCCCCTAGTGGGTGTGTATATCAATGTGTGTCTCGAATGTAGAAGTAGGAATGCCCACTCAATGGGTAGAATGAATCAATCAAGTAGCTGGATGTCACTACACACACTCAGAAAATATCAAATGAAGCATGGTAATGTAAAAATCAACATATAATAGCATGAAACAAAAAATGTAAGTCCTAACATGATAGTAGCAATGTAAAGCATTGATGATGCATAAAATCAAAATGTTTTTGGTATTTTTAATATGTTTTTGTATTTTGAATTAAACTATGTACTATCAATGCAGAAGAGATTATGTACAATCAATGTGTAGAAATAGCATATTATACATGGAATTTACGTAGATGCATAATGTTCATTTTATTTTTGAGTTTCTTTCCTTCAAATGAGGCTAGACAATACACTTTAGGGCTAAGCTTTTAAGTAATGATGTAGGGACCCAGCCAATTTGGATTGAATTTTCCTCTGGTTTCTTCTTTGGCATTGACATTTCGAAGGTTTTCTTTGAGAATGAGATCAATAACTTTGAATTCTCTAATGTGAACTCACTTTTTGTAGGTTCATTGTATACATTGTTGGTAGATTTTGAGGTGTTCCGCAACTTGAATACGTGTATGGTCTAACTATTCGAGCTAGTGTAGACACTTTTCTTGATATTGGTCATTATTGAGAATACCTTTAAGGGAGACACAAAGGGATGAAATTTATAATTCTAATTGTAGAACTACTTCTATGTCATAAATGAGTGAATAGGTAGGAGCCCCTGTGGGCATATGGATACTTGTGTGATAGGCCCATAGTGTGAAAACTAGTTGATTGTGTCAGTCATCACCAAATTTGATTACTGTTTTACTTAAAATGTTGTTAATTGTTTTGTTAGTGGCTTCTACGTGACCATTTTCTTATGGGTGGTATGAAGTGGAGAATATGTGTTTAATTTTTTATTTGGTACAAATAAATTGACAATTTTATTCTTACATGATGTACCATTATTAAAAATTATAGCGGCAGGTAGGTCGAAACACAAAATAATATAGGTCATGATAAAACCTCAAATGTCTTCACCTATGGAAGATTGAAGTGGAACTAATTCCACCTATTTGGTAAAGTATTTTGTGGTTGTGATTATGAACTTATTCCATTGGTGGATTCGGGATTGATTTTTCCAATGAGATCAAATCCCCATAACATGAATGGCCATGGAGAGACGATAGGTTATAATTATTATGATGGTGATATTGTAGATTACTGTGTCTTCAACATTTATTGCATAACTTCACATATTTTATACATTCATCTTCCATGGTAGGCCAGTAGTACCCCTGTCAGAGAAGTCTGTATGATATGGCTTTTTGGCAGAAATGACCACCACACTCACTGTCATGTATTTGAGTTAGAGCTACTTTGGCTTCTACTGAGGTTAATCACCGTAGTAAGTGTCCATTTAAGGATCATTTGAAAAGGTCTCCACCAATGATTACATAATGGAGTGCTTGCTTTTGTAACTTACATTTGTCATTTTGGGAGAAAGCGTTTGGTGTAATAGATTTGTTGAGAAAGATGTAAATGTTAGTGAACCATTCTAAGGTTACAAAGCTTCGTGTAGTGGCTAAGATGGAAAGAACGGTCAAATATGCATTGGATATTGATGATGATTGTAATCATTTAATTTTAAAAATTACTTGATCATCATTGATATCAATGGGAATTAGAGATGCATCACTGGCCATTGCATATGCGTGTCTGTTGTCTTTTTGGGGAATACTCTCAATAGAAAAATAATCAAATTATGATGATAGACATTGTACCATGTTGTGGTATGGGATAAGTTGTTCTTATTTTGTTTGATAAACATCATTGACTTGATTGACCACATGTTAGAAATCACCAAAGACTCGAATAGATTTGATTTGGAGGGATTATGCAGCAAACAGTCCTAAGATAAGTGCTTCATATTTCGCTCTATTTTTGGTGCATGAGAAATTTAATCAGTATGCTCTAGGAATTGTATGGTTGGAAGGATCAATAAAGACAATGCCTACCCCTGAACCAGATGCACATCCCAAGCCATCAAAGAACATGGTCCAGGTATCTGAATGAGTAGAATATGCAGTGAAATCATCTCTGAATGTGTCACTTAAAGGGTTGGTATCTAATAGTGGTGTTGTTTCCAAATAGTCTAGAATGATTTGGCCCTTTATTGATTTTTGGAGGACTATTTTTAAGTCAAATTTTGTTAATAACATAACCCATTTTACGATGCAGCCAGAAAGATGTGGTTTGGCTAGTGTGAACTTTAAAGGGTTTGCTTTTGCGAACACCTAGGTCTCATTATTGACCATGAAATGTTGGAGTTTTTATGTGGCAAAAACTAATGCTAGACATAATTTTTCTATTGGGGAATTATTTTTTTCATAATCAACCAATGTGTGACTAATGTAATAAACTACGCATTCATTATTTTGGTCATCTTCTTGTGCTAAGATTGCTCCTAATGTGTGATCAATTGTCAAGATATAAAGTAAAAAAGGCTTGTTAGGGATAGGTGGTACTAAAATGGGTGGATGAAGGAGATATTGCTTGATTGTGTCAAAGTTTTTTTGATAAGATTGGTACCAAACAAACTTTGTATCATTCTTTAGTAAATGAGTAAAGGACTCAGTCTTAGCAACAAGCTGGGCTACAAAACAACAGATTGCTTAGATCTTGCCTTGGAGGGATCAGATTTGTTTTAAGTTGGTAGGAGGTGGCATATAAATAATAGCTTTGACTTTCTTAGGATCAAATTTTATGCCATGCGAAGATATAATGAAACCTAGGAGTTTTTTGGATGTAACTTTGAACACACATTTCTTTGGATTTAATCGAATGTTGTACTACCTGAGTCATGTAAAAATCTTTTGTAAATCAATGGTGTGATGTCATTATTTGGATATAGCTAGTATATCATCAATGTAATCCTCGACAGTATGGTGGATTAATTCATGAAAAATGTGCATCATAGTACGTTGATATGTGGCTATGTAGTTTTCTAATCCGAAAGGCATAATAATGTAACAAAATTTACCCCATGGTATAGTAAAAGATGTTTTTTCTTGATCTTCTTCAGCAATTTTGATTTGATTATAACTGGTAAAACCATCCATAAATGATAGCATTTCATATCTAGTTGTGGAATCTACTGTCATGTTGATATTTGGTAAAGGGAAATAATCTTTGGGGCATGCTTTATTTAAATCTCTTGAATTGAAACAACATCAAATTTATCCATTAGGTTTGATGATGAGAACAATATTATAAATCCATTCAGGATATGTTACTAGGTGAATGAAACCAACATCTAAGAGGCATTGGATTTTATCTTTGACTAGAAGAGCCACCTTAGGATGCATTTTGAAATTTTTTTGTTTAACTGGTTTAGCATCAGGGTATAAAGGAATTTGATGGACTATTATAGATGTATCAGTTCCTGGCATATCATAATATTACTGAGCAAAGAGTTATAGAAAATTTGTTAAAGTTTGACGAATATCAACATCATCTTCCTTTTCTAGGGTAGCAGCTAATAAGACAATGTGGGGATCCTTGTCAGTTCTAAAATTAAAATTTATTGTTTCTTCCTGAAGTAATGTGGAATGATCGAGTGTGTATGGAGTTGTAGGGATAGTGTCATTAGAGTTAAGTGGTATATCAGGGGAGGAGTCTATAGTTTCTCTGAAGTATGCATGGGCACTTACGTGGTTTAGAAATTTGTTTTTATGGTAAGAAAATGGGAGGTCCTTATATGCACCAAGAAATTATGAGAGGGATTCTTCATTAGATAATTCATCTAATGAAAACATGTTGGGTGAATCTATGTTTGCAATAAGATCAAGGTGGATCAATGACAATGTAGAAGTATGATTGATTGTATTGTCGACACATGTAATTGGTGGACAAAATTTTGTGTTGTGAAAGGGTAGAAGAGGATTTATCATGATTAAAGCAAAACTTGTATCCTAGCCCCTACAATTAATGTTATGTGGATGCCTCGATAGGATTGATTATTCCATGTTCATGCTTTCCAAGGTCTTTGCCCTGATAGCCCATCTTATTAAGATATTTGAATGCAAAGGGTGAAGTGAATTGGTGATCTGGTGTTGGTGTTACGATAGAATATAGAATTATCTAACTTTGTGTATGGTCTGAGGGTGCATTGGGAGTGATGGTTAGTTGAGGTATACTACCTAGATTAAGGTGATTTTTTAGAGATTGACAATATTTAAAAGGTTCATTGTCTATTAGGCACATATATATGTAACCTTTGTGACTAAATTTTAGACAAGCATGAAGTGTGGAAGGGACTTCATGCATATCATAAATCTAGGGCCAACCAAGTAATAAATTATAATTAAGGTCATTTGGAATGACTTGGCAGGTTGTTGGTAGCATCTTAGGCCCTAGGGTAAGATTGAGTGTTATTTGACCCATTAATTTTTGTGGAATGTTGTCAAAACCTATGATGTTCATATTGGAATGGTTTAGATCATGAGGTTGTATGTTAAGGCGTTTAAGAAAGGATATGTTGCAAATGTTAAGTCATAAATTGTTATCCACTAGTACTCTTTGACTCCCACATCATTAATTCATAATTGAATATACAAAGGTAGATGTTGTTTAATCATGTGTTGTAGGGGTAAATCCTCTTTTTCAAAAGAGATATGTTCTTTCATCCATTGCATTGTGTTGAGGATGGATGCAACATAGGTTTTTTCAGTGGAAATAGGAATCCTAGTATTATGAAGGGTTACATGCAATACATCTTTGTAAACGTCTGATTACTGAAGGAGTTTGAGAACATAAACTATATCGAAAGGGGAGCTAACCTAGTAGAAAAGCTATATCCTTGGGTATAATCAACCTACCTATCTTCATAAACTTGGGTGATAGCGTGGACTGCATGATCTACTATATGCACAAAGTTGGTAGTAGGTGTGGGATAAGAGCTAGATGTACCAAGTTCAAAGGAAGGAGGGATGGATAAAACTGCTAGTATTTGTTGGCATCTAATTATGATAGGGAGATACTTAAAAATAGCCAATGAGTTATATGCATTGAGGTAAAGATCATGAATGTGGAGTAAAATTCATGTAATTTGAGTGTTTATTTGTGCAAAGATATACTTATAAAGACTATGTGAAAAGTAAGATAACAAGTAAGAGATAGAAAATGTGACATTGTGCCTGAATGTATAATTTTTTTTGATATGCAACCTAGCATTTTTTATTTGTTGAGCATAATGAATCTGGAGATTTTTCCATATGAAAAATAGAGAGTAAAGGATAGAGAACATGATTTTATGTCTAAATGCATAAAGAGCTTTGATTTGTAACATAATATTGCCAACATGTTGAGCATAATAAACTTGAAGATTGTTCCATAGGAGAGATAGAAAGTATGCATAAGGCATATGGAAATATTGTATAACTTGAGCAATAAATGTTATAATATCATCCCTTAGTATGAACATTAAGCATGAAATTCATAGAATTAAACTTTATACTAACATATGATAAATTTCATCATTCATGTACATGATACAACCTATTACAGTTTCCTAATTATTTGCAAGAAATGTAAGAAAAGTTTGTAAATAAAATAACATCATTTTTGCTATTTAGCGAGAGATGTAAGGTGATATCATAAGAAGCAAAGAGGTGCTAGTATATGCAACTAAATATTTTTCAAAAATACTTGTGAAAAATACTATGAATATTTAATGTTGAAATTGATTTTTTGAGTTTGATATGCAAATAAAATTTCAGAAAATGATGTGAAAAGTACTAGAAAATAACTAGGAGTTTAGTTGATGCAACTAGGGTTTTGAATGATTCTTTTCAAAATTAATGCAATAATTTTAAAAATTTTGAGAAATTTGTAGAATTTTGCTTTAAAAATTGAGGAAATTTTAGAGAATATTTCTAAAATTAGGAATATATTTTCCCTGGTGTTTGAAAAGTGTTTGTAAGTAAAAAGGACCTAGTATGTGTAAACTAGGGTTTAAATAAAATATGTGATATTTTTGCAATTAATTGGTAAATTTATGATTTTTAAATTCAATAAAAAATAGGAAATTATGGAAAAAAATCAAAAATAATTATCCCTATGGTTTCTAGGGTTTTTGTGTGAAAATTCAAAGTCGGGTTCACCAAATATTTTATTATTTTTTAAAAATTAGGTGTTTAATTCCTAAATAATAAATGGGTTTGAGCAATGTAAATCAGTGAATAATATGATTTAATTAACCTACTAATTTGTGTAAATAGATAGTATTTTTGCCTTTTCTAAATATAGTAGGAAGTGAGAGAAAATAGAACTTAACTTATTCTGGTTGATCTGGATTGAAACAGAGTCTGATACTAGAGGAGCAGGGCTGGAAAAGAGGCTGGAACAGGTTCCTAAACTTCATTTTTGGGTTGGATAGGAGCAGTAAAAGTAGACACCCTACTATCCAGTGATATAGTCCTTCTCTAATGCTGTTGTCCTAAGGGTTTAAGCTTTTTGGGTTTTGTTCATCTAGTCAAGGTGAGCTTGTGTACCAATTTTCAAGTCTTCACTAAACTCCCTGTAAAGTTGATTCTTCATGTACTTGGATCTTCTATAAAATTGAAAGGAACTTTGGCAAATAGGGAAAAGGGGTTAGTGTGTAAAGGATACGTTGGATGCAGTTCACACCCCATGTGTGGGCACCCTGCCTACATATCAATACTTTGAAGAGGGATCAAGCTAATGTAGTTTTCCCATTGAAGTGCTTGGTGAAATTATGTGTGATGTATGCAACTAGATGCAAAATTGGATGTACTTTGGATAGTTAGGGATAGGTATGAGTGCTTGAATAGGCTTGAAATGCTCTTCAAAGTTTATATATAGAGCAAAGGAAAGAGTTCTTGAGTGTACTTGCTTGTATTATTGCTTCTCTCTTGTAAATGAGTGCCAACCCTTCTAAATGGAATTTGAATGGCCTTTTATAGGGGAATTAATGATCATGGGTTAAATGAATTCTTGTTAGGTTGATAAGGAAAAGGATAAGGACCCAAGAGAATCTGACTATTAGGAGAAATTTTGAACTTGGACAATAACACCAAAATCAAGACACCCTAGGTTTCAACGCTCCTATCCAAGTTGGGCATTGTTGTCCTAAGGGGATGACACCTAGGGGGAGAGATCTAGACCTGAAAGGGTTGTCTGGGTTTAAAATATCTAAGTCCAAAATGCTACGCATGATTGGGAATTAGTGAAAGGATAGCTTAGAAGGGTTATGTGAGCAAGAAATAGTACCTATGGATTGGGTGTCATTAACCATGCCTAAGTCATCCAATTTCACATTTTATATGACTACAAATATAAATAGGTTGATTTTTTAATTTTAGAATTATTTTAAAACTCAATTTCTATTAAATTCTTATCTTTTATTGTGAAAATGTTGTTAGGTTGTGGAGCTAAAAGCTTCACTGATGCAGACATGGAGAAGGCCATTGGAGGGGTTGCTAAAGGTTGCTGAGTGTCAGAGCAACCGACATCGGTCTGATCAGCCGACGTCGGCAGGATAGTGAAGAGAAGCAACTGACGTCGGTCAAGGATCAGCCGACGTCGGTCACCTCCAGGCAGACAGGGACTGACGTCGGTCGCCTGTGTGGTTTGACTGCGAGTATATTACGGGCAGTGGGTTGACGAACTAAGTGTTTGCATGATGAGAGCTATTTTTAGACTCATAGCTGTGGATCTAATTATTATAATTAGATGTCTAATTATTGTTTGGATGAGATCTATATAATAGACTCATGGTTGTATTGGAAACTAGTGCTAGAGAGTAAGAGAGCAATATTATAAGCTCCTTTTGTGTGTGAGGTAGAGCTATGGTGTGTTCCTCCTAGTGCCACAGTACCAGGTGTGTAGGTGCTAGATTGGAGAATCAATAGGGTTCTTCATGTATGTATGATCTTGGTCATCAAGTGAGCATGGCCTTTATAGGAGATCTGCATGGTAAGTAAGATCATTGATCTGCAGGTGTATGTGGGTGCAAGGTCAAGGTTCACAGGTGTGCAGAACCAGGTTGATTTGCAGGTGTGCAAGATCAGATAGGACAGCAACACAACAGGGAGCAGAATCAGGCAGGATCTACTTGGAGTACAGGTGTGTACTCGGATAGAGCAAAGAGGAAGGCAAGGGAGTTCCTTCCATAAGTATGGTATGTTGAATTGCAGGTTGTTGCAGGTTCATGGGAGATCTACTTGAAGTACGGTAGTGTACTTGTGGAGTGCGTGGATCACTTGTGGTGTGCGTGGAGCACTAGAGGTGAACACCAACTCTGTGTTTCAGTTGTGTGTTGGGACCTAAGAGAGAGCTTTGAGGAGAGAATTACTGTTCACTTGAGGTGTGGGAAGCCTCTGAAGAGGTGGTGGAGAAGAAGTGGCATCTTCTTTATTGTATTCTTTTCTTCAAGAGTTTTAATACAAGTTGTGTATTGTCTCTCATATCATGTGTTATTCTGAATTCCAGTTACTTGTGATTCTGGTTAATTTCCACATATTAAGTTGCTTGGTTTGGTAATCAACTTTATGCTTCTGGTGTTTCACGTTCCTGACAAGTGGTATCAGAGCTAAGGTTGCAGGAAGCAGGGTTTGTGTTTGGTTACAGGTCACTCTCAGGGGTTTCTGATTGAGTGGGAGTAGAGCAATGGTAGATGAAAGTAAGCTAAGAATGGAGGAGTTGAAAAGCACAGATGGTCACTTACGGTCCCATGGAAAGAAAGAGCAGGTAAAAGATTATTGTTGGTTGGTAGCAGATCAGCATGAAGGAACTGAAGAAGCAGATGTTGCAGGTTATGTGGCACAGGATGCTCTGGGAGGTTTCTTGGATAAAGTTGAATCTTGGATAAAAGATTCGGTTGCCTCTTTCCATGCAGCCCTAGGTAGAGGAGCTGGTGAGCCTTGCCAAAGAATTGGCAAAGGGGAAGTGAAGCTGAAATCGCAGGCGGCCAACACATGGGGGTTGATGAAGGTCATGCAGGTCCCAGGTTTGGAGATATGGCTAATTTTTTTAGAAAGATTGGGTGATGAGAGATGCACAAAAACTCTCACAGCGGATGCATTTGAATTAGCTGGTGGTAAGAAAATAGGTACTCTTTATCTACTTGTTTATATTATTGATTCTTCTTCTGTTGCAGAGATGTGGCTTTGTAGGCTTGGTCACATGAGCAGGAAGGAGATGCATGTTCTTAAGTGGAAGACAGATATATTTGACATGCTTAAGAACTGGAAAGCCTTGGTGTACTTGGAGGAGATGGCAGACAGAGACCAGTGGATGGGGCTGGATACTTTTGAGCAGGGCAGTTTGGACATGGGGTTTGATTCAAAGGAGCTCGCGGGTAAAAAGTCATCACTCACAGGCGAACACAGGTACCGACGTCGGTCAGGAGGAACCGGCATCGAACAGACAGATGCCGATGTCGGTCATGTGCAGACCGAAGCCGGTGATGTCAGGCAGTAGGTAAGACCGACGTCAGTTATGAGGACTGACGTCGACAACAGGGACACCGACATCAGTAGGGTCGATAGTCAGGGACAGACGCATGGGAACCGATGTCGATCAGATGCAGACTGTGGAGTGACCGAGGTCGGTCACTTTAACGGATTTTGGGTGGACAACACGCTGTCAAGGAGTCTCAAACATCCATATGGAGGACTGAAGACGTAAGTAGGCCCTCAAATTCATTGTTCCTCTTCTTTATACTCGTTGTTGATTGTATAGCAGGAAGGATCCAGGAAACAGGTGGGAGCATGGCAGGGATATGATGCAGAACCAAACAGGAGTTTTGGTAAGGTTGCCAGCCGGTGCGAAAGCACAGAGATGAATGGATTCCTTAGTTGAAGAATAGAGTGAACAGACACGTGAGACGAAAGACCAGGTATATGGTCTTGAGGAGCTGCAGGATAGTGGTACAGGTTTTGACAGGTGAAGGATGAAGCATGGCTTCAGTCAATGTTAGGGTAACTACTATGGTTTGTCTTACCAGGTGGATGATGATTGCAACATCATTCTATCGCTGTATGTGGATGGTATGTTTTGCTAGCAGGATTGTACATACAGGGTTTTGCTGAGCTAAGGGTAAGGTTAGTTCAGCGGCATGTCATGAGGAGCTTGGAGCAACAAAATTCTTTGACATGGGAGACATGGAGATCACAGGTTGATTTTGTCTCCAGTGGGAGCTGATGTGAATCAGGTGTTGGAGAGGTTCAGGAAGCAGAGCCAGAGCACACTAAGGGCTGGACAGGTACAGTGTCCGAAATCACATGAGGTTTAGTATAGACCTGAGTATTCCCATGCAGTGGGAGCTGTCAGAGAGTTAGGAGCCAATTCGGGGAAGTGGGTTCTCAGGTATTTGAGAGGGACCAGCAGCAGGGATTCATGCTATGCAGGGTCAGGACTTCACTACATGGGTTTGTAGGTTCGGATATGGCAGGGTACTCAGATGACAGGAGGTACACCACGGGATGTGTGGTGGGTTGTCTTCAGGATTGAGCTTGAAGAGGGATACAAACTAGGAAACAGATTAGACAGAGTACATGTACAGGTACAGTGCAGTTGTTTATCTCCAAGTGGGAGATTGTTAGGTTGTGGAGCTAAAAGCTTCACTGATGCAGACATGGAGAAGGCCATTGGAGGGGTTGCTGAAGGTTGTTGAGTGTCAGAGCAACTGGCGTCGGTCTGATTAGTCGACGTTGACAGGATAGTGAAGAGAAGCAACCGACGTCGGTCAAGGATCGGCCGACGTCGGTCACCTCCAGGCAGACAGGGACCGACGTCAGTCGCCTGTGTGGTTTGACTGTGAGTATATTACGGGCAGTGAGTTGACGAACTAAGTGTTTGCATGATGAGAGCTATTTTTAGACTCATAGCTGCGGATCTAATTATTGTAATTAGATGTCTAATTATTATTTGGATGGGATCTATATAATAGACTCATGGTTGTATTGGAAACTAGTGCTAGAGAGTAAGAGAGCAATATTATAAGCTCCTTCTGTGTGTGAGGTAGAGCTATGGTGTGTTCCTCCTAGTGCCACAGTACCAGGTGTGTAGGTGCTGGATTGGAAAATCAGCAGGGTTCTTCATGTATGTATGATCTTGGTCATCAGGTGAGCATGGCCTTTATAGGAGATCTGCATGGTAAGTAAGATCGTTGATCTGCAGGTGTATGTGGGTGCAAGGTCAAGGTTCACAAGTGTGCAGAACCAGGTTGATTTGTAGGTGTGCAAGATCAGATAGGACAGCAACACAACAGGGAGCAGAATCAGGCAGGATCTACTTGGAGTACAGGTGTGTACTCGGATAGAGCAAAGAGGAAGGCAAGGGATTTCCTTCCATAAGTATGGTCTGTTGAATTGCAGGTTATTGCAGGTTCATGGGAGATCTACTTGAAGTACGGTAGTGTACTTGTGGAGTGCGTGGAACACTTGTGGTGTGCGTGGAGCACTGGAGGTGAACACCAACTCTGTGTTTGAGTTATGTGTTGGGACCTAAGAGAGAGCTTTGAGGAGAGAATTATTGTTCACTTGAGGTGTGGGAAGCCTCTGAAGAGGTGGTGGAGAAGAAGTGGCATCTTCTTTATTGTATTCTTTTCTTCAAGAGTTTTAATACAAGTTGTGTATTGTCTCTCATATCATGTGTTATTTTGAATTCTAGTTACTTGTGATTCTGGTTAATTTCTGCATATTAAGTTGCTTGGTTTGGTAATCAACTGTATGCTTCCGGTGTTTCATGTTCCTGACAAATGTTACGGTGACGAGAGGTGACCTTTACCCGATTCTAGCGATTGGAGAGTATGCTATAGGTAGAGGAGTCTATGGCACTAATATGTTTCAAAAATATAGCTTTTCTAACTAATTTTTATATTTTGGTTTTTTTTGGATAATTTCTTCATATTTTATGTATTTTTATGTTGATTTGGGAGTTTTTTAGTGTCTTGCCTCTACCAGGCATGTTCGACCCTTATCAAATCTACTTGTATTCTTGTCGGCACTATCGATCATATGAGTCTATTATGTGTTGTAGGTGTCTATAAAAGATGATAATTTTTCACATTATATTTGTTTAATATTGTAATTTTTTTTCTTGTGATTTACCATAGAACTGATATTTTATTTTTATGTAACTACATGATTATATGCATGTCAAAGAGTTTTGACATAGTCATCATATGGATATTATGATCGGATTATATTGAGTGATGCATAGAGGTGAATTATAGAGAAGGTAGGGTTATACTAGGTTAATTGCTTATGTACTATGCCATATGATATTCAGTTGATGACTGCACTTGTGGAGAGGTGGGATGTAAATACTTGTACTTTATAACTCTCAACAAGGGAGATGAATGTGACTTTAAAGTATGTGTGGAGGATTATACAATTACTGATGATATGGACATGTACCACTATTTAAGGTGCAAAGGGATACGGCCTAAAAGAGTGTACCCATAGATATATGATTGGATGGGCATGAGGGAATTTGATAGGCCAAATGATTCGACTATCTTATTATCAAAATTGTGTTAGCAGTTTTTGCACACTTACGAAAGTATTTATGAATATTATTGGCTTCTTTCATAGCAGTAGATGGAGGTGGTGTTGCTATCTCATATCGGATGCATGATATTGTTTAGGACATTGAGGATCATGAGACCATGTATTTTTAGGGTTGCATTATGCTGTCCCATTCTTATAGAGATTATTTCATTTCACTTGAGAGGATTATAGTTAAGACCTAGGCTTAATGATTGTGTTGCATGTATGTGCATATGAACATATTTATGTGGCTATCTTCTTAAGTATGCCATGTGAAAAGTGGGAACATACTTATATGTTTACACAAATATAGGTTAGTAGTTCCCATTTCACTAATAGGAGTATTATGTACTATCACATATTACTTGATTAGTTGACTCTCGATTGAATTATTTGGAGACCACACAAAGGTTTTTTGAAGTGGTCAAAGGATGTTGTATATCTAAAATGTATCATAGTTAGTTACCAGTTCATGATATATGGCTTAAAGTATATGAGCACAACACTGGGTAGTTTGGTGTGATACAAAGTGTGCCCCCAATAACATGGGCCTAGACACACACTCGTAGATCTAGCAAACATACTGGCTAGAAAGGTCAACTAAGTACAATAGAGCTAGTACCAATTCCAACATGAGAGGTGGATCCACCAATTGCCATAGATTATGTAGATGACATAAGGTGTGATGAATATTACACATAATGGTGGTGCCAGTCTTAATGGGCCTTACCATTTCCTATTACCATAGAGGCAATCATGGCTAGATAAAAGGAACATGCTGATGTGGATATGAGCAAAGATGGTAAAAAAGGATAGGTAGTTGCACAGGCTAATGCCACTATCATAGATATAGTTGTGTATAGAGATAAATTTAGAATTTTTTAGTATATTACCATGTTTTGATAATTTTTCATTAACGTTTTATAATCAAAATGTGTGTTTGCAACGAATGGATACTAGACTACCATTATTGAGGCTTCACTTAAAGTGCTTGTGAGTCATATTCTTAATGATATAGTGTTGAGTGGCCTCTTAGAGCAAGTTGATGACATAATGATCATTCATGCCCCACTTTTTTATCATGTTGTGATATCTATTGTTTCATATATAATTTTTGTGAGTAACCCCAATGAGCTAAGGGCATAACTATCGAGGAATCATATATTGTTACTAGGTGTTGGTCCAAATTTAGGTCATAGTGTTATTACAGAGTATGTGAGACTATAGCAAGACCATGTAACCCTTTAGGCTATATTTTCCATGTATGAGCATCGTGAGAGACATATAGTCAGTCTCGATCATAATACAGACATGATGATAGTATGGCATCCTCATCGAGGCCCCCTAGGCTTAGAGATATAGATGACAATAGTAATGTAGAGGGTTAGGGGTATCATGGCTTGATTATTGAGTGATTCATCTAATATGTATTTGAAATATTTTATTTTATGCTAAACTCTTGATAAATGTATGATATTTTATTATGATTTATATGTACCCATATCATGGACTTTGAATGTGTTATTTAAGTTCATGTGAGAAATTTGTAATATTTAATTATGTTCCATGTTTTTTTAATTGGTAAATGTGGGTCCTTATTGTGTCCCACACCCTTTGAGAATTAAATAAGTAAATGAGGGAATGAGTGAGGGGAATGGAGGAAGGAATACCAAGTCTGAAAATAGGTCAACCCAAAAAACTTCATGAATAACAAGGAAAGCCATATACAAAACCATTAACTAGCCAACACTAGAAATAATAATGAATTAGAGATAATAAACCTATATATAGGTCAACAATAGAAACATTGAGGAGAGGCCATTATATTCTATAATAAATAACCCCAATTGTTTAGGAACATCGAATACACTCTGAAAAGAAGAGGGGAAAGGCTCAACATCCTTCTTTGGCCAATAAGTGAAACCAATAATGAAAGTCTCCAATAATGAAGAGATAAATTTCAAAAGAAAGAGGCAATTTTAAAGGGTCACTAGAATAATACTTAATAAATGAGAATGCTATAAAAATAGAGCCAAAACAAGATATAAATGTGAATGTGCTAACAAGTATCACACCAAACTAGGCTCACAACTTAAACCAATTAATTTATAAAGATAGAGAAGTGGGGGAGGAGAGGGGGATGGTGGGGCGGGGCGGGGGGGTGCGATTGAAGTAACATGGAACCATAGCCATCTATAAAAAATATCTAACAAAGAATAAACTACTATAAACTCTGCTATATAACACCTCTCCAAATGAAGAGCACCACCAAGAAGAGAGAAGATAGATGTACTTCAAAGGGGACACTGTTTTGGTTTGAAGAAGAAGCTTGAGTAGTATGTTGAGAAGCACTAGATACAATATTGATGTCAATGTTGATATGAAACTTTAAGTAGGAACAATCAAGCTGAGACTCATCATGTTATTTGCTAAAATATGCATGGTAGATGTTAAAGGGAATGGCAAAGTCAAAAATTGATCCACTCCAAGTCTTGTCAACAAAATATGCATATAGGATGGAGGCATTTTCTTAAGAGGTTGTATCATGATGTGATATAAAATTGTAAGATCCGTGCCCCTATGCTCAAAATTATCTCGGAGATTTTTTTCTTTTTTGCAATATAATATAGTCACATTCCTCTTCATATTCAGATTTGTGAGTTTCGAACACTCTAGCTTTCTTATGATTTTTAGGATTGTTTTATGGATCATAACATTTGGATCTAATGGAAGCCATGTTAGATTCATTAGAAGGGTGATCTAAATAAAGATTAAATATTAAAGTGGTAAGTTGTTGAGACTCCTTATGGGTATTAGTTAACTCCATAACATTAGGATTGTCAACATAGAATCCTTGAAAATATTGTTTGGTCTTCTTGATGGATTGCTAAAAAAGGTATTACATCTTCACAACAATTAAAGCCTCTATAAATATTTAAAACAAAAGGTGTGTTTATCAAATTGTAAAACTAAAGGACTATGAAATTGGGTTTGATATGTAATATTATTCTACATAATATCTAATAATCTTAGGTGTATGATATTTTGTCTTTAGTAAAAGGTAAATAATCATTGTAGGAGATCAAGTGAATAGCTACTCCATGGCTTATATATAATAATATTTGTTATCTTTCATTAATGAATTATAAAGTTTGTTTACACCAATATATTTTATTTTTCATAGTCCAATTACCTACCTTGACATTGGTATCATAATTATGGGTTATTCATGTTTTAAATCCCCCGTTCTTAATGTCAGATGTAAGTTTCATTACTAGCCATTCACACCTACTTTTTTAATCTTTGCTTCCTTCATCCCAATCATATGACCTATGCAAACTTGTTGCATGAAAAATAGAAACGGATTGTAGTTCTCTTGGCATTTTCTTCATATTTTCTATGCCATTCTCTTTGCATACCTGCGTGTTTATTCTCATTGCCACTTCATAATTACATTGTATTTAAAGTTTTGACTCACTAGGAGACCTACATTCTATTTTTGTTTCATTTATCTGACAAACCTTAGCCATGGCATTTCATTCTAAGCATCTGTGTGGCACTAAAAGTAAGGGAATAAGTCTACACTTTTGATGGCATTTTGAATTATTATTTTAGCATTTAATGTATATATAATGGCACTCAGAGTGCAAAAAAATCCCAAATTTTCATTCATATATTGTTGTAAATACTTCTAGGTGTGGCATTTCAACTTCATTTGAAGCATAATTAGCTTTAAAAGCATTCCAAAAATTCATAAGGTGTTGGCATAAGGTTGAATTTGTCCTCCAGACAGTTTACATGCTTATTTCAAAGCATTGAGGTGGCGTTTAAGAAGCTTTTCAAGTTAGAAACAATTCACTTCTTTCTCCCTCCATGTCACCTTTCTCAAATGAGATAAGTTTCAATTAATTTTTGATATTTATATTATCTCTTATGCTTTTAAATTAAAAAATATATATACATTAATTTTTTATTAGCAAATTTTCTCGAAAGAAGATAAAGTAATTATTCTTCTTTGACTTATTAAATATAATACATAAGTCATCTTTTTGCAAGGTAATTCATTATTCCAAGCCAAAAAACATTATTTGTGTCTAAGTAAACACAATTAAAATATATTATGCAAATGTAGCATTCAATATTAATGGTGCCTTTAGTTCACATTTATGAGTATCTGCAACAACATTGTTTGAGGCATCGTCTTTATAAAAATCTAAGGATAAAACTTCCTTTTTTCTATTTTATCTCTATTACCTAAAATAAAGAAACTTTTTTTATAGAAATAAGGAACCAATCCATCTCCCTTCATAGCAAACATGTACTCAATCAAAATAATCATTGGCACAACACTAATTGGGAAGGACACATGGTTAGATTGGTTAAGATAGGTGGAAAACACACTACTCACTACTCTTCAATGACTTGTGGTTTAATAAATGTGATGGGGATTCACAACAAGATGAACCAAAGGAAGAAAAATGAATTACAATCCTAATAGCACAAAAATTTAAAAGCATTAGCTTTGATGAGGGCTTCGGTCGATGGTGAAGTATTGAGTCATATACAGGGGTAAAACACTCCTTTAAAATCACTACACAAATTGAAGGACTTGTATAACTTATTGTTCCCCAAAAATATCACTCATTTTTGGGACAACATTTGAACAATTTTGGTCCTACAGATGAAAATCCTCTCTTCCCCTTTCAAAAATTATTCTAAGCATTTAGGTCCTTCATTTTTTTAAAGCTTTCTCAGAAATCTACAGACTCTGCAAGCTTGAATCTATGGACTCTGCAGGAAGAAATCTACGGACTCTGCAGGCTTAAAACTATGAACTCTGCAGGCTTAAAACTACGGATTCCACAGGCTCATTTCTACGGACTCTTTCAAGGCTCGAGAGAAAACTACGAACTCAGCTCTACGAAATTCACAGGTTGATATGTACAGACTCTGCAGGAAAGAACAAGTTTCCAACACTTGGTCATTTTCAAGATTGTTTCAATGGCTTGGTTCAACCAAAACAGTTCATCAGCAAGCTTCTAAGCAAGGATTGAACCGTTAAACCTTGAACTCTTTTGGTTAAAGGGTTCAATGGGTTCAAGGTTCAATGTCGTCAGCAAGAATTGGCACTTCGGCAAAGGTTCAACAAGTTCAACCGCTTCTAGGTTCAACAACTTCAAAACACTTATCAAAGAGAAGAAGGCTTGAACCATTGAACCGTTGAACCATTGAACCACTTTGGTTCAAAGGTTCAATGGGTTTAATGGTTCAACAGGTTCAACGACCAAATGGTTCAATGTGTTTGGTTCAAAAAGATCAAAAGGACTTAGCCAAATAAAAAGAATGAATCGATTGAATCGTTGAACCTTGAACCAAAAGGTTCAATGAATTCACGGGTTCAAAGGTTCAACCAGTGCGATGAAGATCAAAGAGCTTAGAAAGAACAAGGAAGTGACAGGTAGAGGAAAAAACCAATGAACCAATTGAACCTTGAACCGAAAGAGTTCAAAGTTCAATGGTTCACAGGTTCAAGCAATTCAAAGGCAGCCTCAAGCAAAGAGAGAAGCAACATGGATGATTCCAAAGGCAAGTTCAAATGAAAGCGATGGTTCAACCAAGGAGCAAGAAAGTGATTGAACCAATAAAGCGATTGAAGTAAGAAAGCAATTGAACCAAGGAGCCGAGAAGGCTGCCCGAATCGTTGAAACAGTCAACCAATGACGTCCTCGTAGACATAAAATTTAAGGTAAGGGAATATCCATTGAAATTCAAATAAAGCGCAGAACTTGAAGGAAGAACTAAATGACTGGATAAAAAGATAGCCTGAAAGCTCAAATCATAGTAGGAAGAGACAAAGCTAGAAAAGACAAAAGTGGAAAGAGGGAAAAGCCCAAAATATATGTGCAAAAGTTATTCCAGTAGATGGAACAGTTCACAAAGTAGATTTTTGAGCTTACAAACATCAAAGGCACGACCTATTAGTCTCCTTTGGATTAAAGACAAAATGGACAACTGTGCAGATGTCAGAGGGGACAGACCAGATGATCTAGACCTTGGAAAAGACATATTAGATGAATAGACATGCTGTAGTTAAGATGATGCATTGTTCTAGGCATGTCCCTCTAGACAAAACTGAAGGCACATTGAAGGCATTGACTGCAACATGGGCTATCCCATGGGAGAGAGCGCCAAGCCTTGCTTGGTGGCTATATATTGTAATCTCTTTTATATTTTAAAGAGATCTTCCCCTTACCAGAAGCAAAACTTTGCCCAAATTGAAATGCATTACTGAGACTTTTGCTCATATTGTAGTTCATATTTCTTTGATTGAATGAGAAAGCAAGTTACTTGTAGACTTTGTGTTGTTACAGCTTGTGCTATTTTAGGAAATTATTCTTATGTATGTTTCCTAGGAGCATTCTTGTTTATTTGATCTAACAAGTAGAACTAGCAGAAGTAATCAAGAAGGTGCCCTAAAGTCAGTTGTGGAAGACTTTGTGCTGTCTGAAATTGTCTTTAGTGTGTGTTTTTATTTTCTGTTTCTATGTAAAAGACCTTGGGACGACTTTGTGCCCCCATTTTTCTTCGTATCTCACTCTTGGGCAGTCAAGGTGGAGACTTTGTGTTATATCTTAGATTGATGGTCACTCTGTTAGCCTGTTACCGATCCTACCAGAAAGATTCTTGTTGTTTGCAAGAACAAGCACTTCTGAAAGAAGAGAAGTGCCTTCTATCGCTTCACCAATATTTCTACTATCCAGGAAGGGATCTGGCTCTTGGCTGAATGTTAATTCTGAAAAAAGAGAAGTATTTTCACCAATCACCCAGGATTTCTCCTCCATTTGTTAGCATCATCTCTGAAAGAAGAGAGATGGATGGTTTATCCTACCCCTGTGTGTTATTATCTGCTTATTTATATTATATATAGTGCTACATATTTAATAAGGAACCTCCCCTTGATGAGAGGAGAGATTTGTCCCCTTTGGATGTGGTAAACCTGCAACATTGGATAACCAATCTCCCTATGTTGTGGTGATAGGAACTATTTTGGTCACCAGTTAGCTGGCCGATAAAATATTCACCCAACAGTTTTTGGTGACTCCACTGGGGACACAGTAATTTTATGCAATTTAGAACCTCAAGTTTCAGATTGAAACATCACCTTGTCTTACCCATAATCATTATAACCCTTATCCATTATAGACTCTGGTGAGTCCGTTCTATGTCTTACCCATTATCATTATAGCCTTACCATCTTCCTCCACTTCCGTTATTTTATCTAGTCTGCAAAACCAGAGTTACTGTGAAAGAGTGCGCAGTTTCACACCTCAAGCCTCAAGCTGAAGCAGGGCCAATTCTTTTATATTTTTGTTCTGCAATCTGGCCACTCCACCCAGATTTGTTATCCCTATTTTTCATAATTAAATCATGGCATTTTGAGGCCCCTAGGGTAACTCTTTTGGCCCACTCAACTTGACTCCACCTTTGCATGAGCTTCCACGTAGTTCAAGGAAGAATTTTCCCAAATTCTTTGGTGATGGGAAGGTTCATCCTGATGAACACATTGCATCCTTCAGCATAGCCTATGGTGTGATAGGGGTAGAATTCAAACACGTGGCAGTCATGTTTTTTGTGGAGACACTACAAGGTGTTGTTGTAGATTGGTTCTACCATCTGCAAGCTGGATTAGTGACTGACTGGGATACACTTAAAGCCAAGTTTGAAGCCAAGTTCAACCCTACAGAGGATGTGCATGCTTTGTTGGCCCAGCTCACTTAGATGAATAAGAAACCTCATAAGCTTATGAGAGATTTTATTGCTAAGTTCAACAAGATGAGGCACAAGATTCCCATGATTGCCCAGTCAACACCTCAAAATATCAAGTGTTTCTTCATCAACTCACAGTTGCTTGAAGTGAGTTTTCTGTTGAAATGGGCTAGACACATAGACCTTGAGGCTGCTCAAGACTTGGCTACTGAGCTAGAAGATGACCTTATCTTGGTAGGAAAGATAAAGAGAGATCCTAACAGAGGTAAATCCTCTTCATCTTCTAAGTATCCACCTTCAGCCACCACTGATCAAATGGTGCAAAAGCTGGCAAATGAACTACTAGCCTTGAAAAGGCAAATGGCCCAAAGTATGTCTACTCCTCCTAATCGGGATATGCCAAAGAGGGCATTTTAGAATCAGCCATATCAACGAAATGCTGCCAAAAGTCAAGGGCAATCGAATCGTCTTCCTCCCCCACAGAGGAACCTTGCCCTCGAAGCACCTCCAACCAACTCAGTGGTTGGATATCTGGAAACAGAACATGTTTCCTATTTCCAACTTGAGTTTAAGCAAGAAAATGGCACTGATCTCTTCAGGGAGGATCTAAAAGAATCGGCGGGCAACTCCCACATTGGTTTCATGAATTACTAGGATGAACCCAGAAGTGAAAATGAAGTAGTCAAAGGATCATACGCAGTATTCACCCGGTCTAAGAATTAGTCAGCCCAATAGGCCAACAAAGAAAAGATAGAGGAGCGACCCCAACCAACAATTTCAATTGCTAAGTGGAGAACCCCTCTCCCTTACCAGTCAAAAGACCCAATGATTGCCAAAAAGGTAAGTACATCAAACATTTATGCACCTTCTACTTTAAATTCGCAGACCAGTCCTCCCCCTTCCAAAAACCAAAAGGATGAACTCCCATCCCCTATTCCAAGTCCATTTCAATCATCTGATATAATTGATCATGTCAAAAAATCCAAAATTCAAATGACTGAATTTGAATTCCTGCAAGCCAATTCTGAGCAGTTAAACATTGGTCGAGAACTAAGTGTGGACCTGTCTAAGGCAAAAATTATGGTCACCCAAAATTCAGCCCTTGCAACTCAAATTTTGTTTGAGCCTTCAGGCAGGCGTAATTACTTCTTGACCACAGAGGATGCTCATGTCTCAACTGATGAAAGTCCCATAGCTGGCAATCCAAGATTTGATCCAAAAAAGACATCAGAAGAATTGGTAGGGCATAGTACAAATGAAGAAGGATCTTCCATCATCAATGAAGAAAAATCTGATAGAAGATCAGCTTTTGATGATGCTTGGATCATGGAATCTGATGGCAGTGATTCTTCCACTAATGCTGGAGCTAGGATTGTGTTGATATCTCCTCAAGGAGATATTTTTCCTTCATGCAAGTTGCAGTTTAGCAACACCAACAACATAGTTGGATGCGAATCTCTATTGCTCAGATTGAATACTGCTCAAGATGAAGATATCAAACTCCTTCACACCAAAGGAGATGTTAAGCTGATGGTTTGTTAGGGGTTTGATGCTGACAATTAAAACATGTGCTGGACTGGACCAGTAGAACAACAAGCTATGGTGGTAGACCATACTATTGTATTCTAAAGTTAGCAAAAGGAACTCTTCACAGGGAGAGCAAGGAGTTATGGTTTTCAGTTTGAAGACCACGTCCTGCCATGGAGCAAGAAGAAGAAAAGGCCAAGAGGAAGATGCAAAAAATTGGTTTCCTGGTGGAGAGTTCCATTCGCCCATCACCGTTTGTGGGGACAAAATAGTTTTCTACTGGTTTATCAGGATGGCACACCATTTTAACTGTCTCATAGTGGGCAACATCTGAAGCGCTTCAAATCTTGAGGCATCAAATAAGATCATCTATACATATGTATATTTGTATTGTCTTTAGTTCTATTTTGTGCTTTTTGTTTTCATTTTTTGGAGCCTTTCTTTTTGGGTAGCATGACTCCGTAGCCCAATGGCACACTTTAAGACACTGGAGATTCTGGTTTCTACTCCCCTCAGCTATTCCAAGTTCTCATCTGAAGGAAGTTCCCCAACTGGAGCCAGCGGTTGTCCCATAAAAATATCACTCATGTTTGGGACAACATTTGAACTATTTTGGTCCTACAGACCAAAATCCTCTCTTCCCCTTTCAAAAATTGTTCAAAGCATTCAGGTTCTTCATTTTTTAAAGCTTTCTCAGAAATTTATGGACTCTACAGGCTTGAATCTATGGACTCTGTAGGAAGAAATCTATGGACTCTGCAGGCTTAAAACTATGGATTCTTCAGGCTTAAAACTACGGACTTTGCATGCTCATTTCTACAGACTCTTTCAAGGCTTGAGAGAAAACTTAGAGAAACTATGAACTTAGTTTTACGAAATTCACAGGTTGATTTCTACAGACTCTGCAGGAAAGAAAAAGTTTCCAACACTTGGTCATTTTCAAGATTATTTCAATGGCTTGGTTCAACCAAAAGAGTTCATCGACAAGCTTCTAAGCAAGGATTGAACCTTGAACTCTTTTGGTTCAAGGGTTCAATGGGTTCAAGGTTCAATGCCGTCAGCAAGAGTTGGCGCTTCGGCAAAGGTTCAAAAATTTCAACCGCTTCTAGGTTCAATGGCTTCAAAACACTTATCAAAGAGAAGAAGGCTTGAACCATTGAACCACTTTGGTTCAAAGGTTCAATGGATTCAATGGTTCAACAGGTTTAACGACCAAATGGTTCAACGGGTTTGGTTTAAAAAGATCAAAATGACTTAGCCAAATAAAAAGAATGAACTAATTAAACCATTGAACCTTAAACTAAAATGTTCAACGAGTTCACAGGTTCAAAGGTTCAACCAGTGCGATGAAGATCAAAGAGCTTAGAAAGAACAAGGAAGTGACGGGCAGAGGAAAAAACCAATGAACCGATTGAACCTTGAACTGAAAGAGTTCAAAGTTCAATGGTTCATAGGTTCAAGCAGTTCAAAGGTGGCCTCAAGCAAAGAGAGAAGCAACATGGATGATTCCAAAGGCAAGTTCAAATGAAAGTGATGGTTCAACTAAGGAGTAGGAAAGCGATTGAACCAATAAAGCAATTGAACCAATAAAATGATTGAAGCAAGAAAGTGATTGAACCAAGGAGCCAAGAAGGCTGCCCGAATCGTTGAAATAGTCAACCAATGACGTCCCCACAGATGTCAAATTTAAGGTAAGGGAATATTCGTTGAAATTCAAATAAAGTGCAAAACTTGAAGGAAGAACCAAGCTAATGGCTAAAAATATAGCCCGATAGCTCAAATCACAGCCAGAAGAGACAAAGCTAGAAAAGACAAAAGTAGAAAGAGGGAAAAGCCCAAAATATCTGTGTAGAAGTTATTTTAGTAGATGGAACAGTCTGCAAAGTAGATGTTCAAGCTTGCAAACATCGAAGGCGCAACCTGTTAGTCTCTTTTGGAGTAAAGACAAAATGGATAGCTGCGCAGATGTCAGAGGGGATAGACCAGATGATCCAGACCTAGGAAAAGACATATTAGATGAATAGACATGCCATAGTTAAGTTGATGCATTGTTCCAAGCATGGTCCCTCTAGATAGAACTGAAGGTGCATTGAAGGCGTTGACTGCAGCATGGGCCGTCCCATGGGAGAGAGTGTAAAGCCTTTCTTGGTGGCTATATATTGTAATCTCTTTTATTGTTTTAAAGAGATCTTCCCCTTACCATAAGCGAAACTCTAGCCAAATTGAAAGGCGTTACTGAGACTTTGAGCTCAGATTTTAGTTCATATTTTTTTGATTGAATGAGAAAGCAAGTTACTTGCAGACTTTGTGATGTTACAACTTGTGCTATTTTAGGAAATTGTTCTTATGTCTGTTTCCTAAGAGCATTCTTATTTATTTGATCTAACAAATAGAACTAGCGGAAGTAATCAGGAAGGTGTCCTAAAGTCAATTGTGGAAGACTTTGTGCTATCTATAATTGTCTTTAGTGTGTGTTTTTATTTTCTATTTCTATGTAAAGGACCTTGGGACGACTTTGTGCCCCCATTGTTCTTCGTATCTCACTCTTGGGTAGTCAAGGTGGAGACTTTGTGCTACATCTTAGATTTTTGGTCACTCTGTTACCCTGTTACCGATCCTACCAGAAAGATCCTTGTTGTTTGAAAGAACAAGAACTTCTGAAAGAAGAGAAGTGCCTTCTGTCGCTTCACCAGAATTTTTACTATCCAGGAAGGGATCTGGCTCTTCGCTAAATGTTACTTTTGAAAGAAGAGAAGTATTTTCACCAATTGCATAGGATTTCTCCTCCGTTTGTTAGCATCATCTCTAAAAGAAGAGAGATGGATGGTTTATCCTACCCCCGTATGTTATTTTCTACTTATTTATATTGTATATAGTGCTGCATATTTAATAAGGAACCTCCCCTTGATGAGAGGAGAGATTTGTCCCCTTTGGATGTGGTAAACCTGCAACATTGGACGACCAATATCCCTATGCTGTGGTGATAGGAAATATTTTGGTCACCAATTAGTTGGCCGACAAAATATTCACCCAACATAACTCTCACTTAGAATTGAAGTTCATATAATTTTACTTGAAATTACTCAACCTTGAGTTGAAGAACAGTGATATCATGAGTTTGGTTTCAGAAATATTAGCTATCAAGCACGATGTTTATGTTGTTGGTGTAAAGATTAATGTATACATCATGCTACATTTATAAAATACCTTCTCACAACATATTCAACCTACTTGGAGTCTTTGCAACCAAGCAATTTGTTGAAGACTCTCACTTTTGATCAAGTGGTTGAGAAAGAAAAATATTTTGAAAGAAAGACTAAGAACACAAGAGAAAACATTTGATATGATAATCAAAAGGGTAATTATTCAAAAAATGTTGGAAATGATAAAGGGTAATGGAAAAATAAATCACAAGGTGGAAAAGTTATAAAAAATAATGGTCAACATCAGGAGAATCAAAATGACATAAAATATTTGTTTTGAAAATGTTGTGAGAGAAAATAAAGTCATGAGACCCATGAATGCAAAATGTCATAGGACAAAATTGAAGCCTATAAAAGACAAAAAGAATAAAAGGAAAACAATAAAATCTCAGAATCAGACTCAACTCAATTTTCAATTGAATTTATGCTTTCCATCTTAGATGAAGCATAATGGCCTTAGTGAGTTTAATTGAGGACAATGCTTGTGTCCTAGACGTTGCTGCCACATAACATATGACTTTTCAAAGGGAATTATTTGAGGAGTTTTATGAAGAAAGTAGTGGTCCAATATATTTGGTAGATAAAACAAACCTACAACCTCAAGAAAAAGGTTTGCTTTGACTCAAGTCACCAAGGCTTCTACATTTCATTCTCCATAATGTCTTATACCTTCCTCAATTGAAAATAAAAATGTCTTCTCTAGTGCTCATTCGATGACAAGGCCAATCCATTCTGTTAAATGTTGGAAAGGTGAAAATCACAAGAAAATGTGATAACACAATTGTTCTAACTAGATTTGAGGAATGAAAATTGTTAAAACTTAGGGGTGAGCTTTCAATTCCAATTTTTTTACTCATATTGCTAAAGAAGGAATGCCAACAAGTCTTCTCTATCATTCAATATTTTCCAAAATCACTATGATAACATTTGCACAATGCAAAATAAGGGTGTTGTAGGTTTTCCAACACTGCCCAAAAATATTAAAAAGGTGTAAAGCTTGCATATTGGTTAAACACAAAAGGGAACCATTTCAAAGGATAAAATGGAAAATCAACATAAAATTGCACATGATTCAAATAAGTTATGTTCCGTACGAATTATTTATATTGGTAAAACTCCATATTTGGAGAACTCTCATATGCCCCCTCAAGCGCACCGATTTGAAACAAATAGCTCATCATCTATAATATGCTTCCTTCACAAACTAACTTGCCAATAAGGCCTCCATCTTGAAGAAAACATGAATACTTTGAAAACAACATTAGATGGAGGAGTAATAAGAGTAACATAACCATCCAAAATAGATTAGCATACATAAAACCCTAGGGACATAATCTATGTCCTCATCATATCACTCCAAAAAGCATAATTAGATCCATTGAACATTAGTGATTCCTTAGTAGATAAACCTCCTTAATGACTACCCATGTTATACCAAAGGACCTGCTCTGATACCAAAATTGAGAGGGGGTTGAATCAGAGAGCCCAAATAATATAATTTCAATTATAGTCCTTTCAAACTAATAAATAGTGAACATATATGAAGTTGATCAAACAACATTAACAAGAGAGTTCATTAATTCAATGCATATGTAACATCAAACACATAACACATAGCTACTGTGGGAAACCCTCATGGGGAATAAAACCCACTCTCAAGCATGTAAAACATATAATAATATCCTATAAGAAATTATAAACAAGAGACTAGTTAACTCATTCAGACCAACAAACCTTTATCATATCCTCTTGACCAAAGGCCTTTAGTGAAACACCTTTTCTACAAGGAGCAATTTCCCCTAAGGAATATCAACTCCTTTAGACCCTCATTTTATGTGAACACCTCCACCTTAGAATAGATGTCTTCAGCACCTAATGATGGATCTCTACTTCTAACCTCTACATAAATTCCCTCTCTATTTCATATAGGCTTCTCACATAGGCATGCCATAATCTCTCTCCTTCACTCGAACTATCCTCATATGCACACTCAAACCTATTTGCATATCCTCAAAATACAAGAGCACTATCTTGACATCAAAAATATGACCTATAGGTCATACACATAGTCCTCAATCTATTCTACTCAATAACTGATTAACTGGGCACTCTACACCTCCTTCGCTCCACAATTCTCACATACACCTTTCACTAGTCTCACTCACACAAGTCTAGAAACCAACACATTTTTTTTCACTATATATAGAGAATTAATGAATTATCAATTCCATAATCTTTCCTTTTTACCCATGAGACATGCCTTCACCCTTAAGGCATCTCACATTGGTCACAGTTAAGCAAAACATACATTCAAATAGGCCTGAGTCACTTTTAAGTCCTATGGAGACCCATTCAGGTATTTGACACTTCTCTGAGAAAACTAAAACATATGAAAACTTTATAAATGCATGTACCCATTCCACATGATTTATAGGTCCTTTTTTAGTACCAACAACTATCACAGTACCCTTCTACTTAAGCACAAATCGCTCAAACAATATTATGTGCACATTGTCACCATGAACGAACACATAACCACCTTTTAAACCATTTCTCATACTGCATATGATTGTTCAAACCTTAATAAATCACGTAGATGATCATGATGGATTTTACAACACTCCTAAATAGTTAATTCACCATGAAATATCAAAACAACATTAGAACAAGCCCAAATACCCATCTTGGGTTACTTACAGAACATGCACAAACACAATCAACTTTGAATCTCAATATCTTTGATTGTACACACTTTAAAATCTTCAAATTCATATTTACATATGTATCTTGGAGTCCTCTATTAATTTTATTTTTACACCATATTCAAATTCTGCATATATCGAAACATATAACATATAAACAAGACACTAATTTTTCCTTTGTAAAATTTAAATATTCAAATGCAAACAATCATATTTAAACCTCGAACACCATGCATTCATCTTGAGTCCTCACTACTCAGACTAAACATGCACCATCGATCTTTTTTTATGAATCTCAACTTTTGACATAGTGTCCACCAAAGCTAAATGTTAAACCTTAAACATGTTGAACTCATCTCATGCAATCTGGAAACTTTGACCGCATGCACTCTATCGATATTTTCAAGATTTTCCTAGATTTAACAATGCTATAAAACTATCACTTTGACCTCTTTGATTTATTGTGCATCATTGATCTTTATTTGTATGATCACTCACTTACCATTGATCCTTGAAAGAAGCTCGACCTTTAACTCTGCATAGTGTTAAACATTGAACACTTGGCACCATCTTGATGCACCCTGACATCTTGGAGCAATGCACTTTATTGATGATGTTCTAAATTTACCTTGTGCATAATTGACTAAGTATGGAAACCATTACAATTTATTTGAGAAGCGAACTTTGAACCTCAATAACTTTTACCTCGCTCACTCGCATGTTCTCAAATTTGGACCATATGATCTCATCACATAAGACAATTTAACCATGTGTAAAAATGATCTTAAAACATTTGCATGTGTGAGATATAATGCCATTAATATTCTCACTCAAAATTTTCTGCCACAGAGCCAACAATGTCAAGAATTGCAAAGAAGGCCAACTTTACACATGTATGTCTTTTGATATGATTCGGTGCATGATCTGAAATTTAATAGAAATCAACTAGGCATAAAATAAAACAAACTCATATGATCATATTATTGTGTTTGGGATCATGATCAAATTTAATAATGTCAAACTGCTTGGGATCTCAACTTTGCACTTGCATATATTTTATTGTGCTTAGGTGCATGACCTAAGATTTATCACATTAAAACTATGTAAAATAATTAACAAACCGATGTGACCATTTATTCCTAAAACCTTCATGCATGTCAATGCTAACATTATCAACATGCTTACTCAACTTTATTTAAACATTGAAAACACTGTCACAATGCTTGAGAGCCCAGCTTTTCATGAACATATATTTGACTGTGCATAGGCACATGACCTAATAATTATCACATAGTAACTAGGGACTAATTTGATCACAACCATATGACCAACTCCCTGTGACTCATCCACATATGGTAATGTTGATGTCAACAAACTGCCTACTCATATTTTTTGCTATCAGACCCAAAATGTCTAGATGAAAACAATGATTAACCAAATGAATTACACTCATGTACACAAGCACTCAAAGTATATAAGACATCTTATATGACCTGTTTCATATTCTCAAATCACCATACTCATCCCTGAATATCTCTAACCAAGCCAAAACTGAAGATCAACCAAGCTACCTTCAAGCACATTGCACACTTTGTCATTATTAATTAGGATAACAAGGCACTTCATCCACTCACCATGAAACCTCCATGACATCACCATGACATCATTGAAAACTCTCTAATAATAATTCAAGTCATTTACATAGAGACAAACATATAAAAAATCAAAACTAGATGCTTATATGTAAATAGTTGGTGCATTTTGACATCTTGCAAATCCTTGATCTAATAACCAACTATAAATTATTGAGTACCAAAGTTATGGAGATTTTTTCAACCCATAAAGATATTTATTCAGCTTATACATCAAAAATTATTTACCCTTCACCTCAAAACTTCGTGTTGCCCCACATATATTTCTTCAATCACTCTATTTGGCAATGCACTTTTGACATCCATTTGATGGATTTTATATTATTTATGAGTAGATAAAACAAGAATTAGTTTTATAGTATCTTAACGTTCCATAAATTCATAGGTTTTCTCATAGTCAAACCCATATGTTGTGCAAATCTTTCTGCAACTAGTCTAGATTTTAACTTGTCAATCATGTCATCACTTTTAACATTGGTATTTTAGACCAAATTTGTACCAATGAAATTTTAATTCAAATTAAATTGAACTAAATTACATGTATCGTTACTCTCAATTGAATCCATCTCTAATTTATAGCATCAATTATTTATTTCTTTTGAAAAATTTTGGCATAAGTTCAGTAGTCACAAATGATAATCCAAACATGGTATTTTCATCATAAACATCATCAAATAAGTTATCTTGTTGACGTTGTATCATTTTTATTATCATCTCATAATTTTGATATAAAATTTGACTATCTAGATGAGGATTCAACAAATGTTTATTCTTACTTGGTGTTGATGTAGATGGATGACTTGTCTCTTGCAAAGAGCTAGTATTATTTTCTGTTGAACTAAAAATACATGTAGGACTTTGTAAGCCCTAAAAATAAAATTCAAGAGGATTCCCCCTTCACTTATGAATTATATAACTATGTGATCATAATCATCATACAATTTATTTTCAAAAAAATTACAATCCCTATAAATATTTGGATTTACTAGTAGGATTACCAAACTTGTGTCTTACTTTCATCACTATAACTTGTGAAACTATGATAAATACTCTTAGGATCCTCTATATCACCCTTAATTTGATTTTTAGTGATTTTTATGTTTCCCTTTCATTCAAAATGGATGAAATTTCCATATCCTAATTGCACTTGGTTTTTAAAAGAGTCATCTAACTTTCTAAAATCATATTTTTTGACTTGTCATGTGATTTGAGCAACCTAAATCAAGAAACCTTCGATTCTTTGCTTCCTCTTTTCCCACATTACATGAGATATAATAATATGAACCTTATTGAACGTCACTTTTCTCATCTTTAAATACTTTATTTTCACTCTCTCGATTAGCTTGATTCTTTATCGCTAGTATCTTGCAATATTTAATTATGTATCTTGGTTTTTTTAAATAATGACAAGTACAAATTTTATTAATCTTACATGTGAAATCAGTTTTAGATTTTTACTTTAAATTTGTGTTTTTATAACTCCTTTTAATCTAATTTTTATTTTTCTCATTGGTCTTGTGTTTATTCTGGATCTCTTGTGTTTAGTCTCATCTTGTCTTTATGAGACAAAAGAAAACCCACTAACTCATTAACACTTATAGTGTTTGTGTCTTTACACACTTTAAGAGTGATCACAATATGTAACCATATTTGATTTAAATCTCTAAAGTTTTTTGTATTGTTAGTAATTAGTTGGTTTGATAGTAGGTGAGAGAATGTAGGGATCTCACTATCCTATGTATAGGTAACATATTTCCTATATAAATATCTAATGGAGTATTAAATAATACAGTGTGTGATTATGTATTTTTTTTTCTCTATGTGTATTCATATATATTCTTCATTATATGATTTATATTTTTATATAAGCTAATACAAATCCCATTACACCCCACACAAATATTAGTACGATATATCTTGTTAGAATGGAAAGGATGTAAGAATCCATATCCATATGAGGTGAAAGAGTCCCATGTACAAAAACCATTAGTTCTCCCCATAGGAAGAAAGGCCAACTATTTTATGTGATCACAATTTCCCAAAGTTACATCACCTACAAAAACACTGATGTGATGATGACCTTGCTAAAAAATAGGCCTAATACGAGATACAATATTATGCAAGTCATTGTCAAGAACTTTATTGGTGTAGCCCATAAAGTTGAGTGTGCAAGACCTGAAAACAAGAGTATATCTCTTAAAGAAACCAAGCATATGAGAAAATGGATCTGTTGCAGAACAAGTACGAATAGCAATAACAAGCTCTAAATCAAAATGTGCAACAATAATAGGTTCCTCATGAAAATCACCATCTAAACACATATCCTCACAAATAATAGAAGTAGGCGATGAAGAAACAACAACCATGGCATAATAAAAGTCATCCCTAGGAATTCGTGATGGTGCCTCATCCATGATCTCCAAAAATGATGGTGGAGGTGCCACATCCTTAAGAATCATGTCCTCTAGATCAATGGAATGATTAGTAAGATTACAAAATATATGAGGATTAATAGGTGCCTCAAGCAAACCACTGTCAAAAGATAAGTCCTAACTAACAAGATAAATGACATCTATGTCATCATCAAAAAATAAATCTTCAATTATAAGAGGAAAATGAAGTGGAATAAAAGTATGTGGAGTAAAAGAGGGTTCAAAAGACCCATAAGACTTAGTATCCTTCCCAAATAAGGCTGCAAAATGGTCTCAAGCTTAGGTGATGTGGCACATGTGACATAAGACTGCACAATGTCTAAAATGTGGAGGCTAATCAAGAAAAGAGCCTCATCTTGCATGGATACAATCCAGGCAATACCTTCCTCATATGTAAAGTGAGGAAAGTCACCAAACACAACTCTCCACAAGCCTTTTAGATGTAAGTGTATCTTCATTTTGACATTCCAAGTGTTGTAATTTCAGGTATTACAAAGTTATAAGAAGCAAGAATCCATTGTCAAATAAACAAGGAGAAAGACATGAAGTAAAAGAACCCTCCCAAAAAAAACCCTTGACTATTTAACGTCTCCCATCAAAAATAATGAGTGCCTAAAAATTTGGCACTTTATAATTTATTGTGTTTTACAAAATAAATGATATAAATATATTAGAATTAAAAAAATATACACTTTTGAAAAAAATAGCTTTCAATTTCTAGTTTTCGATTAAAAGATATAGTTAATACATATTTTCTGTCATAAATGGGTCAAATAAAATTGCACAAAATTTAAATGCTTCAAAAAAAATTGTTTGGAGAGATTTAAATGAAGTTCAAGGGCTGGACTTTAAGCTCCCACTAGTAGGAATAAAAAATTAAGCCCCTTCGTTGACCACACCATATGACCAAGGGGCTAAGTGTGAGCATGAGTGTTTTCCCCTTTTGATTGATGTGGGTGTTTGTAATCACCTAAACATGGTATTTGAGTGCTAAGAGTGCTACTTAAGACTACCTATCCCTAGCTTAGTTGTATACCTATCCTAGAGCCTATTATCACACTTATCCAACCTTCATGCAGGCCATAGGTATCCCTAGTAAGTTCAAACATAGTTCCAAACCCTCATTTCCTAATCTTGGCCCTTTGTGCCCAGTGTTATACCAGCTAGACATTAGCACCACATTAAGGACACTAGAGCCACATGGTGCTAGTGTCCCCAAAATGGCACCTATGTACCTTAGCCTAGCTTTCTTGAATGAATACATTTTCAAAATTAAAACCCTCCTAAGGTCAGCCTAAATATCTTTTATTTTCTACACAAGCAACGAAACACTATAAATACATGACTTTTAGCCCTTTATCCACTAGATGGAGATTAGAAGCAAAATACCTATTCAAACATGAAACAAGTTGAGCAAAATCAAGGTTATTAATCCCTATTCTACCTTAATTCTGCATACTACCATCTACAGCAGCCCTAAGCTCAAATTTTCTAAATTTCCAATCTCAAGCACACTCAAAGTACTCAAGGACACTATCATACTAGCATCACTTGCACTTGCACCAACACTTAGGTGGGGAGAACAACCTTTGGCTTGATCCCTCTTCAAAATATTAGTATGTAGGCAACTCTCTTCACAACAAAATGTTGATGATGTCCTACCTATCCTACTACTGAACACACTTCTAAGCTCATGCCCTACTTACAAGGAGGATTAGGGTTTGCATTATAAATAAATCATTTACAGACACAATATAGAGTTCCAAACTTCATGTATACTAGAACAAAACCCAAAAATCTAGACACAAGTGCTCCCTAAAGTTTAGGATAGTCATGTATAGAGGAATTAGTGCCAATATCAGGACATTAGAACCACATGGTGCTACTGTACATGAGGGGTTTTGACATAGGGATCTAGTTGATGATGCTCAGACCTGCTTCCATCACAGTTTCTATCACTCAAATCATTTGTATCAGGTGTTTTATAGATAAGTCTTTATTTACACACATTTATTACTATTTTTAGAAAGTCAAAGCTAATAAATTTTGTAACAAATCAACATCTATTTTATGCATATTATTTCCCTACTTAGTCTACTCAATCCATTAATCCAACATAGGATTTACATAAGCTAAACCCTAAAAGGTTAAAACATTTGGTGAACCCAACTTACTTCAAACATCGTTTAAACCCTAACCCTAGGGTTCACATTCCCAACATCTACTTAGTTTTAATTTATAGCCTTTTACCATGATTATTATGATAGATACCATTTTTTACTTCATGGTACAAAGCCTTGTACTTTACTTAGCATGTTTATTACCAACCATTAATAAAAAAGTACACGTGTGTCACTCCTATAAGAGATTATGCTAGAGCTAAGCTTATTTTACACATTGGTCCTTTCTCATGTGAGTCTCATTTTTATGAGGGTCATTACTACATGGATCACTTTGAATTACCTCCAGTTACAACTAGATGATAGAGGGCTTAAAGGACTCCTTTTGTTCCACCTTCAACTAGATGAATTGATTATCTACGCTCCCATCTCGTCGTTACTACTCACCCTCAACAAATAGTAAATCCTATGGTTCAAGGTGTTACTAGGTACACTAAGGTGCCTCCTCAGCCTATACAAGAGTAGCGTGACCCTACCATCCCACTTCAGCCCCAACACACTACAATAGGACCTAGATATCAGTAAAGAGAATTTGATATTGTGGATCAGTTGAAAAATACACCAGCAAAGATATCTATGTTGGAATTACTTCAAAAATCAATAATTTTCAAGGATATTATTTTTCAAAAACTTAATCATACATTCGTACCTTGTGACATTGCACTAGATTATTTTGCATCTATCATGAACACTATCAAGGATGTTATGGATGTGATATCTTTTTCTAATGAGGACTTACCTTCATAGTTAATAATTGCTCATGATTTACCACTTTTTATTCAAGCACAAATCAACAACACCACTATTAAATGAGTTCTAATTTAAAGTGGTTCATGACTTAATATGTAACCCTAATTTTTCCAAACCATGGGGTTCATCTATTCAAAAGACTTATAAGAATATCTAATGGATTAATGACATTTCTAGATAGACATTGGATTTTATTATGTTGGACATTACGATTGGGCCATAAGCCTTACCTACACACTTTCAAGTGATTCCAAATCATTTTCACTATAACTTTCTACTCAGGAGACCTTAGATACATGTTATGGAGGTTGTACCCTCTAATTTGCATTTATGCATCAAGTTTTTACATGATGGGTACCTCTACATGTGTCCAACAGATAATCATCCATTCAAATAATGCAGACTCATAAAGCCTCCTCCCCAAGTACATCTTTGGATGGGACACCTCATGTTCTCATCAAATCCCCACCTCACAAGATTTCGATTGAGTAGATGCATACATATGAGATGGGGGAGTCTATCAAAACTATTCCTACACCTACTCCAAATCTTTCTACAACATTGTTACCCTCATTGATGATAGAGGAATAGTCACCCATAGTACAGACATACCCACCCAAGGTAGATGATGAGATTATTACAACACACCTACCACTGCTAGTTAATTTAGAAGAGGTTTACATTCATAACTCTGATACTCAACCACCATAGAGTATGATCCAACACCTTTTGATATTGATGACTATTTGTGTGGATTAAGTTTCACACCAATGGACCCAAAAGAGTACATAGATGATTCGAAGGAACTTATACCTCTCCCTACACCAATAGAACCACTTTTTTAGGATATCATAGCTATAGGTTCTCGTACTTAGTTACAATTAGTGGCAGATCCTTTGATTCATTTAATACATATGGTTACATCCATGGATATCAACTTAGTCACACAAATTTAGGCAGGGAGTTTATAGGCCAGACCACACTAAATCTTACATATACTACATGATAAAGGATTGATGATATTACCCATAGTTTAGCACAGATCAATCAATAGACTATCACCATAGGGAGGTCAACCCTTTTGCCACTTTTATAGACTTATAGGACATGATATTGATAAATGTTCAGCATTACAACATTAATTAGATAAATTTAAGGCTAAGGGAACTATTCAAATCATACATCCTCCACCTCCACATGCAATATCACCTCCATAGCTATGATCACCTTAAAAAATATGAGCACCATGATAGAATCCTCATCAACACAGATATTCATGGAATGATCCATTGACTATCCATATTTTTTTAGCAGACGAATACATTCCCCATGTGGCTATACATGAGGATTTTGATCGTAACACATGCACTTTGTCATTTTTACACCACATAGGCTATCAAGAAAGCGAGCTAAAACATGTTATACATTGTCAAGATTCTATTGGACATATTACACTACCAGTTACGTGTGGCCCCAAAATGGCCAATACATTATTATGATCAGGGGCACACATCTACAACTAACACTTAATAGTACATGGTTACAGGTGATGGATATCATAGTTGATCGATCAAACATGTGTTTGGCATTTACTCATGAGGGACACATGGTTCACATCTGAAATGATGACATAGATGAGAACCACAGGTTTCATATAGATACTTCACGGTCTAATGTAGTTTACCCTAGGACCGCACAAGAGGTATCTTACATAGTTGAGCATCATGCCATTTGGATGCACAGACTCCAAACTAATGTCAAGGATAAGGCTCCACTGATACATACAAAATAGTATGATGATTATCATGATGATGACTTATTTGAGTTTAGATAGATTTAGTATCCAACACTAGATGATCTCCCATTGGATCCACTATTTCATTATCCACATCCTATGGATGTGCCCTTGGGTCTATAAAGACATTACATTCTATTTATATACCATCTCATTTATATTTACAACATTTAATTAGACACACTATCCTTCTCTCTTGCTCCTTATACATAGTTCATTTTCATATTGCTTGTACATAGCTTGTTTCCATAAAATACAAAAACAATATAACATGTCAAAAAAAATCATAAAAACATTCAAATAA
This sequence comes from Torreya grandis, assembly GCA_037957365.1. NCBI lineage: Eukaryota > Viridiplantae > Streptophyta > Pinopsida > Cupressales > Taxaceae > Torreya > Torreya grandis. The sequence continues at coordinate 3,568,976 of JARHVA010000425.1, read as the reverse complement.
TTACTGAGGAAAAACATAAAATTCACAGATTGTATGCATTGTTATGTTTACACTTATTATATTTGCCAAACACTACATATGCTAGATATCTTAGTATAGTCAGTTTTATCATACTACATGCTTCACTTTTTCTTATCAAGTGCTTACAGGTTGTTACAGGACTCAGGTCCACTATATTGATCTAGACTTGTTATTATCTACCACTAAGAGTATATACATCGATTCATGGTTCTTCACTTAACACACTCACCTACTTAGGGGCATCTTATATACAGTTGCTATTACCAAGTTTTATCCTTACATTCTCTAAATTTCAAATTTAGCATTGCTATATCTAGATATTGATCATTATTAATACTCATAATATTTTTTGTTGGCTATTATTACTTTAGGCTCAGCATATGTACATCCTAGCTCTAACATAGATTTGTATTACATATTCATGCATGCCATCATTTTTAGCTTCCTAATTTATACTTGATTGTATTTATATGCTTCTTCTATTCCAAGGCATTTGAATATGCCATTGTTCTTTAGCTTAATGCCACTTTTACTAACATTGTGTATGCCTTGGACATGTGCCCAGTCCCTTGTGTGTGTTTTATATATTATGTATGTGTACATTTAAACATGTCCTTCTATGTGACTCTAATCCAACTTGTTTGTTTATTGCATATGTGGACATTTGAACATGTCCTTGTATGTCTTATTTTCTCAAATTTAATGGCATGTGCATGTGTCCCTTATATTATGGTCCCTTGACCTATTTTCCATGCATCATGTGTTTTGTACGTATGCTTTTTTGTATGCATCATGACCATGACACTTGTATTTACTTGTTACACACACTAGTTTTTTATGTCATGAGGAACCTCATGCATCTCCCCTTCCTACTTCGGTGCCATGATGGACATCATGCCTAATCCCCCTAGGTTACTAAATTTTACTCATATTTGTTGTTATATACATTGATTACTTCTATCTTGACACCCTTTTGTAATTATATGCATAACATACATCTTAAATTACATAATTATGCTCAGATTCTTTCACATTCTGATGTTATATATGCACATTAAATTAGATTATCATGTACTTATCATATATGCTTCGGATAACACACATTTTGTAGAGCTTTTTATTTTAAGGACAATTCTTGCATAGGTTCAATAACTCCCATTAAAATAGGGGGTATTCACAAGGTTTTTTGATAGAGATCAAGTTCCTATATTTCACTCATAATACATTTTTTAGCATACATGCTTAGTTTCAAAAAATCAGACACAAGTAAATACAGTGGGAAAATAGAGACCTAAAAAGCAGTACAGTTGCAAAAAATTTAGACAAGAAGAACATTAACACCCAAATGGGGACACTAGCACCACATGGTGTTATTGTCCAAGATGCGGTATTACTACATAGTAGCCTTAGTTTCAAAATAACATAGATTGGCTAGAACAAAATAATAAGTATAGTATAGGTTTGCACAAATCTGGTTATAGGTTTATTAGTTATACTCAATTTTTACTCATATTCACAATAACTCAACTCAGATTCATATTCATTTGCTCATATTGGGGGCATCATGTGTGGCATGATCATTTCTATATTTAGTTTAGATACTCAGATACAGTTATTACAACCTAGTCTAGAATCAATATACTTAGATATTCGATTGAGGGAATGTGCATGGCATATTATTTCCATATGCTCAGTTACACACCAGTTGATCAAATGGAATGACAAAATCCATGTCATTATCTACACTATACAATTGAAATCATATTCCATATTATCACTAGTTTCATGCCTTACTCCATTTGAAGTGGTTGGAATTTTTGAGTGGCCTAAAGCTACCTAATGTACCCGAATGGTTGTAGAATTGACATACATATTTAAATATACTTAGTTGGATATTTTTAGCAATTTGTGTAGTTTAGTTTTAGATGCATCTATGACACATGGGTGGGAAATGATGTAGTTATAACCTACTTGATTTCTTGAGCTACCCACATGAGAGGGTTGGAGACACTATCAGTCTAATCTAAGTTATTTTCAAGGCATGATCCACCAAGCAAGGGTGGGCAATGATGGAGTCAAATTCAAATTTATTTTTTGATCTACCCACACATGAGGATGGAACAAGATATCATGTCAGTCTAATTTATTCACTAATTAATCACTATATACATGAACACACATAGGTTGTCATCAAGTTCATGCATCGGTTGCATACCCAGTGAGGTGTATTCATTCCTTTCCTCTTTCTGATCTCTTTACTCAGTTTTACTCAGTTACTTATTTAATCAACATAGACTTTTCATTTTGCTATATCTTAAGTAAGGACTAATTTATGCATGTTTCATTTGTAGGTTATGTATTAGATCATGTTTCACAGATGCAGACCCAACTTCACATACTCAGACTCAGCTTCACAAGCTTCACTTCCTAGATAAGTCCAATTACATTTCTTTTTCATTTATACTAGTCATTTTTGCTTTGATACATTTATAACATAAAGTAGAGAGGCAAATATAATCATCTAAAAGTGGTATTTGAGTGATAAGAGTGCTACTTGAGACTACCCATCCCTAGTTTAGCCCTAGACCTAACCTAGAGCCTATTATCATACTTATCCAGCCTTCATGTGGGCCACATGCATCCTTAGTAAGTTCAAACATAGTCCTAGACCCTCATTTCCTAATCTTGGCCCTTTGGGGCTCAGTGTTCTATGAGTCAGACATTAGCGCCACATTAAAGACAACTATAGCCACGTGGTATTAGTGTCCCCAAAATCGCTCTTATGTCCTTTACCCTATATTTCTTGAATGAATACATTTTTAAAAGTAAAATCCTCCTAAGGTTAGCCTAGACATATTTTACTATTCACACAAGCAATAAAACACTATAAATACATGACTTTTAACCCTTTATCCACTAGATGGAGATTAAATACAAAATACCTATCCAAACATGAAATAAGATGATTAAAATCAAGGTTATCAATCCCTATTTTTTCCTATTTCTACATGCTACCATCTACAATAACCCTAAGCTCAGTTCATTCAGATTTCCAATCTCAAGCACACTCAAGGTACTCAAGGCCATTGTCATGCTAGCATCACTTGTACTTGTACCAACACTTAAGTGAGGAAAACTACATCGAGCTTAATCCCTCCTCAGAGTATTGGTATCTAAGAAACTCTCTTCACAGTAGGGTGTTGAGGATGTCTAGCTTATCCTACTAATAAACACACTTTGTACCTTATGCCCTACTTGTAAAGAAGATTAGGGTTTACATCATAAATTAGTCATTTATAGGCATAATACAGAGTTTCAAACTTCATATTTGCTGGAATAAAACCCATAAATCCAGACATAGGTGCACCTAAAAGTTTAAGACAGACCTACACAGAGGACATCATCATCAATATGAGGACACTAAGGCCATATGGTGCTACTATCCAAATGTGGCATTACTATCCAAGAGGGGTTCTAACATAGGGATCTAGTTGACAACACTTAGAACTGCTTCTATCTTCATTTCCATCACTCAAATCTTTTATATCAGGTGTTTTCTAGACAAGTATTTATTTTCACATATTTATTACTATTTTTAGAAAGTCAAATCTAGTCAATTTTATAACAAATCAATGGCTATTTTATTCATATTATTTTCCCAATTTAGTCTATTCATCCCTTTAATCAAACATAAGATTTACATAAACTAAACCCTAAAATGTTAAAACAATATTACATCATCAACAAAAGAGAGGGAAATTTGGGATGAATAGTGTTGTTATCTATTGGTCTAAAATTGACTCTCTTACACATCATCTAAAAAATAAACATGGTTGTAATGTCGAAAAAACACCCAAATGATCCCAAAGATGCCCAAAAATGTAGAAGGTTACTGAAAACATGCCCAAAACATAGAAAATACATAACTAGTCATAGATACACACAACATATGGGATTTTCTTCCTTCCTTCTAGATAGTTCCTGCAAACATCATGATTCAAAACCTGCAATAAAAAAATATAGATATTTTCTTGTTAGACATCACGTCAAACACAAAAAATTGGATATATGGAATAAAAATGCCCTTATAACAAATTTAAAAATGAATGTCTACAACACCTTAGGTTTTAGTACCATGAAAGGAATGAAAAATAAATCATTTCAAGCCACAAGATCTTATGTGTTAACATAACATCACATTCATAACAATAAGAATTTAAAACAATAGACTTACGAATTGATTGTAAAATAAAGAGTAGCTATATCACATATTACATCTCTATAACTTCTTCAAAAATAATGAAAGAGCCTTGCATATATAAGAAATGAAGATCAATCCTAATTAAGAGATCAAACTAAGTGATCAATCAGATCAAGCTAAGTGATCAATCATAACTAAGAGATCAAGCTAGAGATCCAACCTATGACTAAGAGATAGTTATCTCTAAATAATAGAAACAACTAGAAATTATCCCCATAATAACTAAGAGATAAATATGTAATATATCATAATATCTAAAATAACATAAATAAAATATCTACACATAAATGGGTAGAAATAATAAAATAAAACACCTAGGTGAACATGAGCTAAGATAAATAACCTACTCTAACATTTATTAAGTAAATAAAAATAAAGAGAATAGGGATGTGGATATTTACCTCACATTGACTTACGCACATCAATCTCCCCCTTGGCTCTACTGTCACTTTACAAGAGATGTTGTACGTGAAGACCTCAAAAGCTAAGAATGAAGACCGAGATATACTTGGTTTGTAACTCCAAATACTATGGGTCACTTCCTCCTATTAAGCTTCAATGACCTGGAGAAAGGCTTGACCTCTACAAGAATAAGCCTATATCCACTAACTCCTTCTTTAATTACTCAAGAGAAAAAATACAAGTGCATGGAGAGGATATGAGTGTTGTGAATAATTTATATGATACCTATATATAAGGATCTAATCCTATATATTAATTATAACTCTAAACCAAATGTATTGATCCATATTGATACAATATAATTGTATTGGTTGACCCAATATTGTATCATCAGTCAAGATATAATACGAAATACATAGACACTATTGATATAGTGCATGGATAAGCAAGTATGAAATAACAGTATTGGCAATGCTGATATAGTAGGAAATGCGTGGAGGTTGCATAATTGAACAAAAGGAGATAGAGATGGAAAAAGGAAAATTGGCTTAGAGGAGGCCATGTTGATATTGATGAAGGTATGACCAGATAAAATGTAAACATATCTTATAAAGAAACGAACGTCCCTTTCTTGGTGCACTCCATAGGACGTGCACTTTGGGAGATTGATGCAATGATGAGTCCTATAAGATAGATCATTAGTAAAGGATAAAAACAAAAAACGCCAGTGTATACACTCAATATTTTATAAATTTTTGACAAGAGAAATAAAAAAAGGTAGACTTAGTATTACTTGGTAGAGAAGTATCACATAAAACATCACACAATATGTCTTTGAAATTAGTTGATTGTTTTAACAATTCTAGGATGGAGATCTTGGCATGTGTATTTTTAAATTGGTCTACAATATCATAAGGTTTGGGTGCCTATATATGAATTCTAGAAGGAGGAGGGGGAGATTAGTGGCTTGAGGAGGGGTATTTTAGTTGCCCCACCTAGAGAAGTATGATAAGGGATAATGACATCATGTACCCTACCTATTCAAATTATTACAATATCCACCTCATAGATAATCATGATACAATCAACAATAGTAGGGCCATCACTAAGAGGAGGGAAATCAAATTTATTAAGGTTAAGGGTATTATTACATAAAATATTATATGCATTTGTATCGTGTTTCCATCCACTAGCAGGTATTCTTTGATAAATGTGATGAAAGAAACATAATGAGTATGATAGGTATTTGTATAAAAATCATGTTATTGAGCAAAATATCCCCCATGCCTTTTTGAAAATGAATATAACATGTGAATTTGATATACTTATAAAATAATAAATAAAATTCAAGCCTAAGCATGAGCCACTAATAGAAAACAAACCAGGGTTAAATATAGTGATTATGGTTCAAGCCAATGGAAACATAGTAACAAGGCACATGCAAGGAGAGGGTTTGTGCAAAATCCTAAAACAAAAAAAAAATTAAAATAGATTTTAATTAGATATGAATTGAAGGATCAAATCATGTAAGACCTCAAAATATCTATGCATTCAAGGAATGGTGTGTGCTCTAATTTTTAAAAATGAATATATTCTAAAATTAGAAAGAGGTGTGTGGTAGTTAGGTTTGGATCAAAACATGCGAAATAAGATACATGTTTGAAATATAAAAAATTAATTATGAAACCCTAAGGGAAAACCTCAAAAGATACAGGAATTCACAAAATATAGGGGTTTACTAGTTTGTTTTGGCTAAAAGTGGATTAAGAATAAATAACCTAAGCACAATGAGCTAGAACATTTTCACAGGGGAAATTTAATATATGACATTTCAAAATAAAAATTCAGATATGTACTTGTGCTGGAAAACATGAAAAAAATATAAATAGAATAAGTGAGCAAGTAATGACCAAGTAAAATAGAGAAAGTGATAAAATGGTCACACCTTGACAGAATCTTGTGATTTTGAGAGTGCAATAGTGGTCTGAGAGTGATAATAAAGCTCTGTACAAAATATATAGTGCTAACTATGTAGGATAAAATTTAGTGCCTTAATATTTTTAATGTATGGAGGGAGTGTAAAATAACTCTTAATTAATCTTAAATTGAAGCTCTGTATCAACTAATATGTTCTAGAATCACTAGTTGTTAAACTAGTTATGTTATAAGTGAGATTGTCAACCAAAAATTGTAATGAATAACTTCAAAACTAAAAACATATGTTTATTGGTCTTCCTTTGTGAATACCTAAAAAGAGATAAAAATATGAAACATAAATTTACAAAAAAAAATTATTGTGCTACACTTATGCACAATTATTTATCAATAAATAAGGCTTAAAACAAGCCTAATACAAGATAACTTGCATGACAAGTTATTTAAAGAAAACTATAAGATAAAAACTAAATAAAAAACTTTACTTGACAACTAAGTAATAAATAGTTGTACTTCTAAAATTATAGTCAAATACAGCTGAGAGTAACTAAAAGTAAAATCAATAGATAACCAAGAGTACCAATAACATTAATTGATAGCTTTTTGGTCAACATACAAGAAACTGCTATCAATTGACTACCACGCTATAATTAGACAAAAGTGACATCCTAATATCCATATATAATATGATATTAACCAAAAAACTGCATAAATTTAACTAACACAACTTAGAAAAGACACCTTACAACTTGAAATTCATGTGAGTACTCAAACAATGAATTGGAGTTAACTAACAGTTCCAACATTTCTTTAGGAAATCATTGGAAAGTGTCTGAAATGACCAAACAACTAATTTATGACATAAATAAATTAAACAACCTTTCGAATCACCTAAAAAACTAAGTATAAACTAGGTCTAAAAAATATAACTCAAGTGCACATATTAGCATTGTACTCAATATTCTCCCTTCTGATGCAAAGAAATGAAATACCTATCATCTCCTTAAGTCTTCCATGAATCTACTTTAGCAATCCATGGTGAAAACATCAAAAAATTTATCTTCACTTCTCATAAAATTAATGACAAAGAGTTTTGTATTCACCAAATCTCTGATAAAATGATGTATGAGTTCAACATACTTGGTTCTAGCATGCAAAACTGTATTCTTAGATATTTGTATTACTCTAGTGTTATCACAAAACATATGTGTTAGCTCAATTTAAGTCTCTATAAAATCAATCAAAAGTTTTCATAGCCATAATCCTTGTGTATATGTTGATGTAAGGGTTGTATATTTAGCTTCACTAGAGGATAATGGAACTATAACCTATTTATTTGAAGAGCAAGAAACCAACCTACTTTTCAATGTGAAACAATAATCTAAAGTTAGTTTCCTATCATTAAACCTTCACAATTTGAATATGTGTATCTACTTAAACACAATAAACTTATTGGTCTTAAATGAATACCATGATTATAAGTACCTCTCACATATCTAAAAATTCTCTTCACTACTTACAAATGCTTGAGTGACAGTTTATCTATAAATCTAGAAACTAGTGAAAGCCCATAATTGATATCAGATCTTGTTGTGGTGAGATATATCAAGCCTCTCACCATGCTTATAAAACTCAATTCATTCACTGAAGTACTTTCATCCTCCCTCGTAAGCTTTTATCCACTTATAATTAGAGTGTCTTTGGGCTTCAAATATTGAAAGTTGTACTTATTTAGCATGTCTTGGGCATACTTGGCTTGAAAAATGAACACTTCCTCTTTATTTTGATGGAATTATGTGCCAAAAAATTAATTCACAAGTCCAAGATCAGTCATCTCAAATTTTGATTTCATAGCTTCCTCAAAGCTATTCAACATCTCCATAGAGCTACTTGTAAAAATTGTTAGAGGTACAATCACTAAGTAGGGGTGTGAATAAGTGAGCCCATATATTTCAATTTCAATAGTAGTCCTTTCAAACTAATAAACATTAAGCATATATAAACTTGATCAAGCAACATTAATAAGAGAGCTCATTCATTCAATGCATACACAAAATCAAACACATAACACATAGCTCCTATGGGAAATCCTCATGGGGAATAAAAATCACTCTCAATCTTGCAACACATGGACTACTATTCTATAAGAAATTACAAACAATAGACTGGTCAACTCCTTTAGACCAACAAACCTTGATCATATCCTCCTGACCAAAGGCCTTTAATGAAACACTTGTTTCATAAGGAGCAACTACCCTAAGGAATATCACCTCTTTTAGACCCTCCTTTCATGTGAACACCTCTACCTTAGATATAATGTCTTCAACACCTGATGGTAGATCTCTGATTTCTAACCTCTGCACAAATTCCCTCTCTATCTCATACAAACCTCTTACATAGGCATGCCAAAATCTCTCTCCTTCACTCAAACTATCCTCGTATGCACACTCAAACCTCTTTGCATATCCTCAAACTACAAGATCACTATTTGGACATCATAAATATGACCTACAAGTCATACACATAGTCTTGAATATGTTCTACTCATTAAATCATCAATTGGCCAATCTACCTCTCCTTTGCTCTAAAATTCTCACATGTACCTTGCACTAGTCTCACTCACACAAATCTAGAAACCAATAAATTTGTTTTCACTATATATAGAACATTCATGAATTATCAAGTCCAAAATATTTCTTTTTCAACCACAATATATGCCTTCACCCTTAAATCATCTCATATGGGTCACACTTAAGCACAACATACTTTCAAATAGGCCTACGTCACTTTTAGGTCCTTTGGAGACCCATTCAACTCTTTAACACTTCTATAATCAAAATAAAACATAGGAACACTTTCCAAATGCATGGACCCATTCCACATGATCTATATGTCCTCTTTAAGTGCCAACAACCATCACAATACCCTTCTACTTAAGCACAAATCTCTCAAACAACATTATGTGCACACAATCACCATTAACGAACACACAATCACCTTATAAAACATTTTTCATACTGCATACGATTGCTCAAACATTTATAAAGCACAAAGATAATCCTCATAGAGTCTACTTCAATCAAAAATAGCTAATTCATCATGAGATATCGAAACAACATTAGAACGATCTCAAATACCCTTATTGGATTACTTGAAGAACATGCACAAACACATAGTAAACTTTGAACTTCAAAATATTTGGCTGTACAGACTTTCAAATATTCAAATTCATATTTTCATATGTGTCTTTGAGTCCTCCACAAATTCTCTTCTTATACCATGGTTAAATTATTCATACATCAAAAGATATAGCATAAAAACAAGACACTAATTTTTCCTTTGTAAAAATCAAATATTCAAATGAAACTAATCATAGTTAAAACTTGAACAACATTTTATCATATCGAGTCCTCACTGCTCATATTAAACACACATCATCAATATTTTTATATGAAGCTATAACTTTAACACATAGTCCACCAAAGCCAAATGTTAAACCTTGAACATGTTGACCTCATCTCGTGCAATCTGGTAACTTTAACTTCATGCACTCCATCAATCTTTTTGAGATTGTCCTAGCTTTAACAATGGTATAAAACTATCACTTTGACCTATTATCATTAATGTGAACCATTTATCTCTATTTGTATGATCACCTACTCACCATCGATCTTTATAAGAAGCTTGACCTTTAACGTTGAACAATGTTAAACATTGAACACTTGGCACTATCTCGCTACTTCCTAACATCTTGAAGCAACGTGCTCTGTCGATGATGTTTGAACTTTACCTTGTGCACATTTAACCAAGTATGGGAACCATTGTAATATGTTTGAGAAGCCAACTTTGAACATTGATAACTTTTACCTCGCTCACTTGCATGCTCTCAAATTTGGACCATATGATCTCACATAAGAGAATCCAACCATGTGTCAAACTAATCCTTAAACCTTCACATGTATGAGATATAATGCCATTAATCTGCTCACTCATATTTCTCTACCATCGAGCCAACAATGTCAAGAATTGCTCGAAAGGCCAACTTTGCACATGCATATCTTTTGACGTGATGCATGATCTAAAATTTAATGAAAATTAACTAGGCACAAAACTAAACAAACCCATATGATAATCTTGTTCTAAAACATCCACACATGTGATATATGCCATCACCAAACTAATTACTCAGCTCTTTCTTGCCTCATGCAAATTTGGCTAAGTATGGGAAAATAATGTCAAACTACTTGGGAGCTCAACTTTGCACTTGCATATCTTTTGTCGTGCTTAGGTGCATGACCTAAGATTTAGCACATAAGAACTAGGTAAAATATTGAACAAACCCATGTGAACATTTCCTTTTGAAACCTCTATGCGTGTGAATGTTGACATCATTACCATGTTTACTCAGCTTTATTTGAACATAGAAAACACTATCAAAATGCCTTAGAGCCCAACTTTGTACCCATATATATTTGATTGTGGTTAGGCACATGACCTGAGAAATAACACATAGTAACTAGGGACTAATGTGATCACAACCATATGACCAACTCCCCCTGACTCATCCACACATGGCAATGGTGACATCAACAAACTGCCTACTCAGATTTTCCGCTACTAGACCCAAATTGTCTAGATGAAAACAATGATTAACCAAATGATTTCCACTCATGCACACAAACACTCAAATCATAAAACACATCTTATGGGAATCATTTCACATTCTCAAATCACCATACTCATCACTGAACATCTCTAACCAATCCAAAACTGAAGATCAACCAAGCTAACTTCAAGCACACTAGGACAAACACATTGCACACTTTGTCATTGTCACGTAGGCTATCAAGGAACTTCATCCACTCACCAGGATACTTCCATGACATCACCATGAAATCATTGACAACTCTCCAACAATCTCCCCCTTTTTCATTAATGTTAACACCCATCAATATACAACTCACCTTTCTTCTCTCTCTTCAAGCACTCTCATAATAGGAACTTTCTCCCCCTTTGACACAATGACAAAGTGGGCACCAACTAATCCTGAAGACCTAAAAAGACTACCAATAGGAGAGGACCATCTTATAAGTATGATACAAACTTCCCCTTACCTTGATCTTACCTCTTCTTGTCTTGACAACTTCCTTTTGCTCCATTTCAATACTATCTTCAATCAAGCACTACAACCAATGAAGAAAGAACACACAATTATGACTAGGTTTGATCAAGTCACCATACCAAACTTCTTGAAATCTCATCTGTATCAGATATCACCACATCTTCAATATGACTTAAGCATCTTACATATGTTTCCCCTTACATCATGCAAAGCTCCTCAAGCCATTCAAGCTCCCTGTGTTAGCTCCCCTTAACTCTATGCATACCACTTTGAACTTCTCAACCATGCCCTACAATTTGATTAAAATCTTTAAAAACCATCTGAGAGGGACTCCCCCTAAGATCGCTTAGCAATTGCATCACTTGAACATCATCAGATCTTCATATACCATGAAGAACCACCATATAGGCTTACTAGCCTTATATATCAATCTATCACAAGGACCACCAACAGAACTTCACACACTAAACCAACCTTTGAAATCACCTTGAAATACTCATGCCTTGCTCATTTTAAAATATTGATAAAAAAACCACTCTTCTTCTTACTAGGCCTATCTTGTCTCCTTGTAACCCTACTTGGAACATGCAGAGCCCACAAATTTTTTTAGACACAACTTCAAGACCTAAAAATTCATATTTGGATCACTCTCATATGCCCCCTCAAGCACACCAATTTTCAACAACTAGATCACCATTTGTAATATACTTCCTTCACAAACCAACTTACCAATTAGGCCTCCATCTTGACAAAAACATGAATAATATGAAAACTACAAACCTTCAAATTTATGTGAATACTGATTTGATAACCCATTTTGCCCATTCAATATATTAATAATCCTCAAACCTCAACTCATAAGGCAAACCACTTTTCAAGTAGAGCTCAAAACCTCAAAATTTCAGAACAAGCAAGGTCAACAAACCTCCTTCATGTCAACGTCCACCTCTGAAACTTATAACACATTTGGAGACACCCATCACACATTTTTGGACAAAAATTTGAGTGTCTATACCTTTAGGAACCTTGAATTCCTATAACCCATTCTAGGACCTACATACTCTTAAGTACAAACTGGGAAACCCAAGAGCAAACAAAAATCTTCAATTTGACATCAACATACCTTTAGACCACAAAAACACCTGGATCACATCACAAAAAAGTGCACAAACCTTTTCAAGCACCAAACTCTTCTTAACATTCTATCAAACTCATTAAGCCACCTGGATCCACCCATTTTGACCTGTACTACAAGTCCTTCATAAACCTCTAGAGCAAACTTCATGAACTTGTTACTCCCCCTTAACCAATGACCTTCTAAGATCAACACAAGTCTCTATATATATTGGCATTATGATCTCGATCACACAAAATTGCTTCTCCACAATAAAGATGTCTCCTAAGAAGCATAGGCAAAGACATCATATTTCACAATGTCCTAGAATAATGTGAAACTAGGAGTTGCCCACAACTCCTCAAATTCCTTCTCCTTCTTGGTCATCTGATGCTTATGGTACTTATTCTTCTTCTTAGGCTTAAGATAAGTAACATTCTCATCCATTTCAACATCCTCATTCTTTTCTATGATTATATTGATAATACATTGAGACAACATAGATTCAAGACATACCTTTTGATATGTAGAATATTCCTTGTAGCTTGGAACCTCATCACTAGGCTCTGACAATTGATGTTATTTATATGATACTTGCTCAAAAATAAAAGGATGCTCACTTTGATCCATACTTACCTCAGAACTAGCCTCAACCAGTACCTTGGTCTTCTCCTTGAGCTTGGTCTCTTCATTCTCAACATGAGCAAACAATGAGACCTCTTGGGACTCTTCAACTTCTGATGCATTGTTCACCATAGAAAATAAATTACTTGGTCCTGCAGACTCATTATGACTCACACTTACGACCTTTGGCTTCCATGAGTTAATTTGCCTTCTTCTTTGCACTCTCGGAGCCTAATTGAACTTATTCTAAATTGTAGGCCTCTGCTTGCAGAATCTAGAAATGTGACCTCTCTTTTGACAGTTGAAGCACATCATACCTTTTGCAAGAAGATCATTCTATCTTACCAGATTTAGAGAAAATATTTCAATGTGTCCTAGTTCATAATAACTATATCACTCAATATTATTTGAAGGAAACTCAACTTGCCTTACCTTAAATGGATAATGTTTTACAAAGTGTCCCACATCATGATATTTGAACTAGTTAACCTTGCTCACACCACTTGACTGATGAGTCCATTCATAGTTTCATGCAAACTCATTTCTAACTGGTCTTTTACATTCTCTAGATCTATGCCCAAATTAATTACAAGTATAATAGTAACCATAAAAATTTGCATACCTCATGGCATTTAGTTTTCTAATCTGATTTGTCTTCGAAGGTTGATTGTCTTTGTTCACATTAATTTTCATCTTGTCTTGAGTTATAGTTTTTGGTTCTTCTTTGTATCGAAGATCACTCTAATCACTTGCATGCTTTTGATCATTTAGAATGTTCTCTAGATCACTTGAGCTCTTTTCAAATCTCATAAATGACATTACCCTACAAGATATCTTCTTTAACTTAGATTTCAATGACTCCTTTCTAATTGCATACCTTACACATTCATCTTTTTATCTTTTAGGCTTGTAGATAGGATTTCCAATTGACAACTGAGATGTTTGACCATATCTTCATAATTCTTGGCATCTTCATCCATTCTTTCCTTAAACACATTAAATTTTTTCTCAAATTCCTTGAGTTTAGATTTCATCTTCTTATTTATCTTCTTCTCAATCTTCAGTTCTTCAAGAGCATTCATCAATTCAGTCTCATAGTCCATCTCATCTTCATCATCATTTGAATCACTCCAAGTAGACTCCTTTTGATCAGAGCAACTACTTTTCTTAGCCATGAAGAGGTATCTATCTTCAGTAGGACCATCATCTTCGTGATCATACTCAGAATCACTGACTTCACTCACATCTGATGGGCTCCAATCTTCTTTGGTGTAGAGATTCTTTTTGTCCTTGAAGTACTTCTTGTTGTAAAACCTTTTGAATCCCTTTTTATTTTTATCAAACTTGAAATGTCTCTTACCACCATCATCATAACCTTTATCATGCTCTTCATCATCATCCTTCTTATACATATGAGGGCATTATTAGCAAAATGTCCTATCTAACCACAATTAAAGCATTTGAGGGGTAGTTTACCTTTACACTTGCTTGAACTTGTTCTCAATTTACTTGAAATCAAAGCAATTAGTTCATCCTCATTTATATCAAAAATTTCACCCTCTTTGGGTTTCTTACTTTGGAATTTGTTTTTTGGCTTCATTTTTGTCTTGAATATTGCTTCCTTCTTTGGTGGTATATCATTAATCTTCCTCATCTCATAGGCGGTAAGGGTGTCATGCAATTGATCCATCTTCAACTGAGTAAGGTCATGAATTTATTCTATAGCAAATACTTTTATATCAAACTTGGGGAATAGAGACCTTAATACCTTTTGAACAACAATAGCCTCTTAAAGGTTCTCTCCAAGACCTCTGATGATATTCACACTCTCATCAACTCTATGTAGAAAGGATGCCATAGAATCTTCTTCGTTCATCTTGAGACTTTCAAATTGCCTTTTGTGAGTCTGCAACTTAGCAAACTTGACCTTTGAATCTCCTTCATATATGATTTGCATTTTGTCCCATATCTCTTTAGAATATTTATAATAGATTACTTTGGTTTATTCAATCTCTGAAAGACCACAAGTGATAGCTTTCATTGCTTTTAAACTGTTCTCAAACAACTTCTTGTCTGCAACACTAGATGGAGGAGTAGTAGGAGTAACATAACCATCCACAAAAGATTACCATACATCAAATCCTAGGGACATAATGTATGTCCTCATCCTAGCACTCCAAAGAGCATAATTGGATCCATTGAACATTGGTGCTTGCTTAGTAGATAAACCTCCTTGATGACTACCCATATTGTACCTTGGATCACCTTGAAGTTGTCAAGCCTTTACCAAAGGACCTACTCTGATACCAATTATTAGAGGTAAAATCACTGAGGGGGGGTGAATCAATGAGCCTAGACATTTTAATTTCAATTGTAGTTCTTTCAAACTAATAAAAATTCAACATATATCAACTTGATCAAGCAACATTAACAAGAGATTTCATTCATTCAAAGCATACACAAGATCAAACACATAACACATAGTTCCTTTGAGAAACCCTCATGGGGAATAAAACCCACTCTTAATCCTGCAACACATATAATATTTTCCTATAATAAATTACAAAAAAGAGACTGGTCAACTCCTTTAGACCAACAAACCTTGATCATATCCTCCTGACCAAAGGCCTTTAGTGAAACACCTATTTTACAAGGAGCAACTGCCCCTAAGGAAGATCAACTCCTTTAGACCCTCCTTTGATGTGAAAACCTCCATCCTAGAATTAATATCTTCAACACCTGATGATGGATCTCTCCTTTCTAACCTCTACACAAATTCCCTCTCTATCTCATACAAGCCTCTCACATAGGCATGCCACAATCTCTCTCCTTCACTCAAACTATCTTCATATGCACACTCAGACCTCTTCACATATCCTCAAACTAAAAGAGCACTTTTTGGACATAAAAAATATGACCTATAGGTCATATAAATAGTCCTCAATCTTCTCTACCCATAAACTCATCAACTAGGTACTCTACCTCTCTTTTGCTCCATAATTCTCACATGCACCTTGCAATAGTCTCACTCACACAAATCTAGAAACCAACACATTTGTTTTCACTATATACAAAGAATTCATGAATTATCAAGTCCACAATCTTTATTTATTGGCCACAATGCATGCCTTCACCCTTAAGCCATCTCATATGGATCACACTTAAGCACAACATACTTTCAAATAGGCCTAAGTGACATTTAGGTCCTATGAAGACCCATTTAGCTCTTTGACACTTATTCAATAAAACTAAAACACATGAACACTTTTAATATACATAGACCCATTTCCCATGATTTATAGGTCTTATTTAAGTTCCAACAACCATCATAGTACCCTTTTGCTTAAACACAAATCACTCAAACAATATTATGTGCACACAGTCACCATGAACGGACACATAGTCACCTTATAAACCATTGTTCATACTTTATACAAATTCTCAAACACTAATAAAGCACATAGATTGTCTTAATGGAGTATAAAACACTCCCAAATATCTAATTCAACATAAAATATCAAAACAACATCAGAACGAGCTCAAATACCCTTCTCAAGTTATTTTCAGAACATGCACAAACACATAGTCAACTTTGAACATCAATATATTTGAATTTACACACTTTCATATCTTCAAATTCATATTTGTAGATGCACCTTGGAGTCCTCTACAAACTTGCTTTTTACACCATGTCAAATTTTGCAAGAACAAAAGATATAGCATAAAAACCAAACACTAGTTTTTTATTTATAAAATTCAAATATTCAAATGAAAATAGTCACAGTTAAACCTTGAAAACCAAGCTATCATTTTGAGTCCTCACTAATCAAATTAAACATGCACCGTCAATATTTTTTTATGAATCTTGACTTTTAACATAGTGTCCATCAAAGCTAAATGTTAAACCTTGAACATGTTGACCTCATCTCGTGTAATTTGGAAACTTTGACCTCATGCTCTCCGTCAAACTTTTTGAGATTGTCCTATCTTTAACAATGTTAGAAAACTGTCACTTTGACCTCTTGACTTCAATGCACACTATTTATCTCTATCTATAAGATCAATTGCTTATCGTTGATCCTTGGAAGAAGCTTAACTTTTAATTCTACACAGTGTTAAACATTAAACACTTGGTACTATCTCACTTCTTCTTGACATCTTGGAGCAACACGTTATATTGATGATGTTTGAACTTTACCTTGTGCACAATTGACTAAGTATGGAAACTATTACAATCTATGTGAGAATCCATATTTGAACTTCAACAACTTTTACCTCGCTCACTTGCATGTTCTCAAATTTGGACCATATGATCTCCTCACATATGAGAATCAAACCATGTGTCAAACTGTTATTGAAACCTTTATATGTGCAAGATATAATGCCATTAATATACTCACTTAGATTTGTGTACCACAGAGCCAACAATGTCAAAAATTACGTGGAAGGCCAACTTTACACATATATATCTTTTGATGTGCTTTGATGCATGATCTAAAATTTAGTGTAAATCAACAAGGCACAAAATAGAACAAACCCATATGATCATCTTATTCTGAAACATCCACATGTGTGAGATATTTCATCACCAAACTACTTACTCGACTCTTTCTTGCCTCATGCAAATTTGGACAAGTATGGGAAAACAATGTTACACTTCTTGGGAGCCTAACTTTATACTTACATATCTTTTATCGTGATTAGGCGCATGACCTGAGATTTAGCACATGAGAACTAGGCAAAATATTGAATAAACCCATGTGATCATTTCTTCTTTAAACATCCATGCATGCAAATGCTGACATCATCAACATGCTTACTTGACTCTATTTGAACATAGAAAACATTGTCAAAATGCCTGAGAGCCTAAATATGTACCCACATATCTTTGATTGTGCTTGGGTGTATGAACTAAAAATTAGCACATAAACACTAGGGACTAATGTGATCACAACCATATAACCAACTCGCCCTAACTCATCCATACATGGTAATGGTGATGTCAACAAACTACCTACTCATGTTTTCTTCTACTGGACCCAAACTATCAAGATGAAAACAATGATTAATCAGATGAATTCCACTCATGTGCAAAAGCACTCAAATCATAGAAAACATCTTATGGGACTCCATTCACATGCATAAATCACCATACTCATCCTTGAACATCTCTAACCAATCCAAAAGTGAAGATCAACCAAGTTAATTTCAAGCACACTAGGATAAACACATTGCACACTTTTTCATTATCACTTAGGCTATCAAGACACTTCATCCACTCACCACCTCCATGTTGGGATATGAATACCGTAAGCACACAATTGAATACCAAATACAAGCAACTTAATATGCAAAAATAACCAGAATCAACAAGTAACTAGAATCCAGAAATAACACATGATATGAGAGACAATACACAACTTGTATTAAAACTCTTACAGAAAAGAATACAATAAAGAAGATGCCACTTCTTCTCCACCACCTCTTCAGAGGCTTCCGACACCTCAAGTGAATAGTAATTCTCTCCTCAAAGCTCTCTCTCTTAGGTCCCAACACCCAACTCAAACACTGAGTTGGTGTTCACCTTATACCTATGCTCCACCCACACCACAAGTGCTCCACGCACTCCACAAGTACACAAACGTACTCCAAGTAGATCTCTCCTGAACCTGCAACAACCTGCACCTCAATAGACCTTACTTATGGAAGGATCCTCCTTGCCTTCCTCTCTTGCTCTATCTGAGTACACACTGTACTCCAAGTAGATCCTGCCTAATTCTGCTCCCTATTGTGTTGTTGTCCTATTTGATCTTGCGCACCTGAAAATCAACCTGGTTCTGCACACCTGTGAACCTTGACCTTGCACACTATCAGGGGATCTGGCTCTACCAATTAGAGCACATATGATTACTTCTCGTATTAGCAATTAAACACGGAATTATACTAGAATGATAAAGTAGCTAGAAACTTGAGACAACAAAGAATTTGAGAGACAATACACACTCTTGTATTAAATACTACTAGAAGAAAATACAATAAGGAAGATGCCACTTCTTCCTCCACCTCAAAGGCTTGCCACACCTCAAGACCTTCTTCCCTCTCTCTCTTGCTCAACACAACAACTCTAAAGCCTGAGTTATTATCCCTCCTTGAATGCTTCAGCTTGTCTCCTTGACCTTGCTAGCTTCAAATGCTTTTACTTGCCTTCTTAATTATTACAATACATGCCTTATGGGTCTTTAAATAGGATCCCATGCTTACAAAAATAGAACTCTAGTTACAATAATTAGACACGTAGCTCGTGACTATAATTAGTCATTTAACATGCAAACACTCGCTTCACTTAACTGACTGTTCATCAACAGTAGTTCTGGAAATACACAGGTGACCGATGCCGGTCCCTGCTTGTCTGGTGCTGCCAACCTCGGCCGACACCCTGTCGTCACCGGTCTCCTTCTCCACTGCATGTGACCGACGTCGGTTATACTGCCGACGCTGGTTCCTCTGGTTCTTTAGCATCCTCTCTTGTGTCTGCAAATAGTTGAAGCTTTTAGCTCCACACCTTAACAATCTCCCACTTGGAGATAAACAACTGCAACTTGTACATGTACCTGTACACCATCTATTTTGTTTCTTAGGCTATGTATCCCTCTTCAATGTCACTCTTGAAGACCAACCACCACGTAAACCTGTGATGCAATACCTGTATCTTATGCCACAAGAATTTTGCTGCTCCCAAATTCTCCATGACATACTTCTGAACCAACTCTACCCTTAGCTCAGAAAACTCCCTGTATATGAAACCCTGCAACAAGTAACACAATACAGTAACAGGATAATGTAGCTAATATTATCCAACCTGGTAAAGATAAAATACAATGGTCAAACCTCCATTGTTCTGCAGCGTACTCAAGACCATATACCATAGCCTTCTGTCTCATGTGTCCATCCACTCTCTTCTCTAAAATGGGAGTCCATCTCTCTATCCAGTGCTTCCTTCCAACTGACAACACTACCAACAAATACCTGTTTGGTTCTCCAAGGACTCACACTCCTCATCCATGCCAAGCTCCCACTATTTTTGGATTCTACCTACATTACTTTTTCCATCTTCCTAGTTTGTGACTATCAGTAAGCAATATAAAGAAGGTGAACAACGAATATGAGGTTCACATACCTTTCCTGACCTCCACATGGGTGTTTGAGACTTATTAATTCACCCAACATCTGTTCCAATGACCAATATCGGCCATCTCCCAGTCTGCTCCCGACCGATGTCGATTCCCTGCACTGACCCTGACTGCTGACGTCGTTTCCCTGGCCGACGCTGGCGTCCCTCCTGCCGACGTCGGTCCTTATGACCGACGTCAGACTTCTCCTGCCCGACCTACCGACCCTACTGGTCTGCACATGACCGATGTCGATATCTAGATGACTGACGTCGATGCCAAGCGACTGACATCGGTGTCTGTGTGTTCTTGTAAGTGATGAAATTTTCATCCGCGAGCTCTTCTTGGATCAAACCTCTGTCCATGCTGCCCTGCTCAAATTTATTCAGCCCCTGTGACTGATCTCTGTCCTTCATCTCCTCCATAAACACCAAGGCTTCTTTGTTCCTGTCAAAAGCATCAAATTCCCTCTTTCTGCAATGAACTCTATCTATGCTTTCTGAATTTGAACACATACCTTTTGAATCAAGAACTTCCATTCCCTTCTTATTCATGTGACCAAGCCTATTAGGCCACATCTTCGAATCTACACCAGAATTAGAATCAGTAATACAAGTAGACAGATAAAGAGTATCTAATTTCTTACCTCTTGCTAGAACAAGTGCTCCCTTGGTAACCTTCCAAGAGTCCGCTGTGAGGGTTATTGTGCATCCCTCATCTCCCAACCTTCCTACAGAAATTAGACTCTGCTTCAGAATTGGAACATGCATGACCTCTTTCAACACCCATGTGTTGTCAATCTACAATCTCAGCTGCACTTTCCCTTTGCCAACTATCTGACAAGGTGTACCATCCCCTAAATAGAGCACTCCAAAATCTCCCTGTTCATACTCATAGAACAAATCTCTGTTTGGGGATGCATGAAAAGATGAATCAGAATCTAAAATCCATGATCCTACCTGACTATCCGAAGAAAGTATGAGAGCGTCCTGCATCACAATATTTGCATCCTTTGCTTCTTCCATACCTGCATGTTGATTCTCTTTATCTCTCAACCAACACTCCTTCTTCATATGTCCTTTCTTTCCACAAAACCAGCAGGTAATACCTTTGGACTCGGATCTCCTTCCCGACCTTGATTTCCCTTGCTTAACCTTCTCCCTTTGCCATCCCCTACTTTCTGCACTTAGAGCGTTCCCTGATGATTCACATGTGCTTCTCCTGCGTATTTCCTCATTCAAGATCACACTCACAACATCATCAACTTTTAAGATTTTAGAAGCAGATGCAGAATTACTTACTGCCATAACCAAACCGTCCCAACTTTCAGGCAAAGAACATAAAATCAAGAGAGCCTTTACCTCATCATCAAAAACAATATTGACTAAAGCCAATTGGTTTACCAAACCATGGAAATCACTGAGATGAGTATGTACCGATCCACCTTCCTGCATTTGCGAAGTAAATCGCTGCTTCATAAGATATACCTTATTAGAAGCCGAGGGCTTTTTGTATAAATTCGCCAAGGACTTTATCAACTCTTCCATTGTCTTGCACTGTGATAAGCTGGAAATCACAGACGATGCAAGGCTCAACCTTATGGAACCTAGAGCCTTTTGATCAAGAATGTTCCATTCTTCATCCTTCATATCTGTGGGCTTGCATGCAACCCCACCCAACGGTAAGTACAAATCCTTCTGATACATATAGTCCTCAATCTGCATCCTCCAATGTTGATAATTCTTGCCGTTAAACTTCTCCATTCGTAGCCTACTTTCTTCTGCCATTACTGAACTCCCACTCAATCAGAAAACCCTGTGAATGACCTGTAATCAAAAACAATACCCTGCTTCCTGCAAACTGTAGCTCTGATACCACTTATCAGGGGATCTGGCTCTACTAATTAGAGCACATATGATTACTTCTCGTATTAGCAATTAAACACGGAATTATACCAGAATGATAAAGTAGCTAGAAACTTGAGACAACAAAGAATTTGAGAGACAATACACACTCTTGTATTAAATACTACTAGAAGAAAATACAATAAGGAAGATGCCACTTCTTCCTCCACCTCAAAGGCTTGCCACACCTCAAGACCTTCTTCCCTCTCTCTCTTGCTCAACACAACAACTCTAAAGCCTGAGTTATTATCCCTCATTGAATGCTTCATCTTGTCTCCTTGACCTTGCTAGCTTCAAATTCTTTTACTTGCCTTCTTAATTATTACAATACATGCCTTATGGGTCTTTAAACAGGATCCCATGCTTACAAAAATATAACTCTAGTTACAATAATTAGACACGCAGCTCGTGACTATAATTAGTCATTTAACATGCAAACACTCGCTTCACTTAACTGACTATTCGTCAACAGCAGTTCTGGAAATACACAGGCGACCGACGCCAGTCCCTGCTTGTCTGGTGCTGCCGACGTCGGCCGACTCCCTGCCGTCGCCGGTCTCCTTCTCCACTGCATGTGACCGACGTCGGTTATACTGCCGACGCCGATTCCTCTGGTTCTTCATCATCCTCTCTTGTGTCTGCAAATAGTTGAAGCTTTTAGCTCCACATCTTAACACACACACATACATCTGCATATCAATGATCTTACTTATCATGTAGATCTCCTATAGAAGCCATGCTCACCTGATGACCAAGATCATACATACATGAAGAACCCTACTGATTCTCCAATCCAACACCCACACTTGGTACTGTGGCACTAGGAGGAACACACCATTGCTCACCTCACACACAAAAGGAGCTTATAATATTGCTCTCTTACTCTCTAGCACAAGTTTACAATACAATCCATGAGTCTATTATATAGATCTCATCCAAATAATAATTAAACACCTAATTACAATAATTAGATCCGCAGCTCTCAGTCTAAAATTAGCTCTAAACATGCAAACACTTGGTTCGTAAACTAACTACTCATAACATACTCGTAGCTCGAACCACACAGGTGACCGACGCCGGTCCCTATCTGCCTGGGGGTCACCGACGCCGGCCGACTACTGACCGACGTCGGTTGCTTCCTGTCTCTACCCTGCCGACGTTGGTTGGCCTGACCGACGCCGGTGACAGTAACACTCCGCAACCCTTCTACAACCTCCTCCATGTCTGCATCAGTGAAGCTTTTAGCTCCACAACCTAACCATCTCCCACTTGGAGATAAATAGCTGCACTGTACCTGTACCCCGTCTAATCTATTTCCTGGCTTGTATCCCTCTTCAAGATGAATCCTAAAGACCACCCACCACACAACCTATGGTGTACCTCCTATCATCTGAGTAACCTACCGCATCTGCATCTACAAACACATGTGAATTTTTGACCCTGAATAGCATGAATCCCTACTGCTGGTCCCTCTCACATCCCTGAGAACTCACTTCTCCGAATTGGCTTCTAACTCTCTGACAACACCCACTGCTTGGGCAAACTCAGGTCTATATTAGACCTCATGTGATTTTGGACACTGAACCGTCCAGCCCTTAGTGTGCTCTGGCTCTGCATTCTGCGTAATGAACCTCGCCAACACCTGATTCACATCAACTCCCACTGGAAACAAAATCACCATGTGATCTCACATGTCTCCCATGCCAAATAATTTCGCTGCTCCAAGTTTTTTATAGCAAACCACTGAACTAATCTCACCCTTAGCTCAGTAAAACCCTGTATCTACAACCCTGCTAGCAAACATACCATCCACATACAGTAACAGAATGATGTCATGACCATCATCTCCCTGGTAAGACAAACCACAGTAGTTACCCTGACATTGACTAAAGTCATGCTTTGTCATCCACCTGTCAAAACCTGTACCACTGTCATGCAGCTTTCTCAAGACCATATGCCTGGCCCTCCGTCTCACGTGTCCGTTATCTCTATTCTTAAACTAAAGAATCCATTCATGTCTGTGCTTTCATACCTGCTGGCAACCCTACCAAATCTCTTGTTTGGTTCTGCAATCTTTCCATGCCATGCTCCCACTGTTTCTTGGATCTTTCCTACTCTGCAATCAGCAACTAGTATAAAGAAGAGGAAAAATGAATTTGAGACTTACTTACATCTTCAGTCCTCCATATGGGCATTTGAGACTCCTTGACAGCATGCTATCCACCCAAAATCCATTACAGTGACCGACCGCAGTCACCACACAGTCTGCATCCAACTGACATCGATTCCATGCGCCTGTCCCTGACTACCAACCTGCTGACGTCGGTCTTCATGACCGACGTCGGTCTTACCTCCTGCCGACGTCAATTTTCCTGCCGACGCTGGTACCTGTGTTTTCTGTAAGTGATGACTTTTTTACCCGCGAGCTCCTTTGAATCAAGTCTCATGTCCAAACTGCCCTAGTCAAAAGTATCCAGCCCATCCACTGGTCTATGTCTGCCATCTCCTCCAAGAACACCAAGGCTTTCCAGTTCTTAAGCCTATCAAATATATCTGTCTTCCACTTAAGAACATGCATCTCCTTCCTGCTCATGTGACCAAGCCTACGAAGCCACGTCTCCGCAACAAAAGAAGAATCAGTAATATAAACAAGTAGATAAAGAGTACCTATTTTTTTACCACCAGCTAATTCAAGTGTATCCACTGTGAGAGTTCTTGTGCATCTCTCATCACCCAACTCTTCTAAAAAAATTAGCCACATCTCCAAACCTGGGACCTACATGACCTCCTTCAACACCCATGTGTTGGTCTCCGCCTGCAGTTTCAGCTTCACTTCCCCTTTGCCAATTCTTTGGCAAGGCTCACCAGCTCCTCTCCCTGGGACTGCATGGAAAGGGGCAATAGAATCTGTTATCTAAGATTCAACTTTATCTAAGAAACCTCCCAAAGCATCCTGTGCAACAACCCCTGCTACATCTGCGCCTTCAGTTCCTTCATGCTGATCTGCTACCAACCAACCATATTATTTTACCTGCTCTTTCTTTCCATAGGACTGTAAGTGACCATCTGTGCTTTTCAACTCCTCCATTCTTAGCTTACTTTGATCTGCCATTGCTCTACTCCCACTCAATCAGAAACCCCTGAGAGTGCCCTGTAACCAAACACAAAAATGCTTCCTACAACCTTAGCTCTGATACCACGTGTTGGGATATGAATATCGGAAGCACACAATTGAATACCAAATACAAGCAACTTAATATGCAGAAATAACCAGAATCAACAAGTAACTAGAATCCAAAAATAACACATGATATGAGAGACAATACACAACTTGTATTAAAACTCTTACAGAAAAGAATACAATAAAGAAGATGCCACTTCTTCTCCACCACCTCTTCAAAGGCTTCCCACACCTCAAGTGAACAGTAATTCTCTCCTCAAAGCTCTCTCTCTCTTAAGTCCCAACACCCAACTCAAACACTGAGTTGGTGTTCACCTTATACCTATGCTCCATGCACACCACAAGTGCTCCATGCACTCCACAAGTACACAAACGTACTCCAAGTAGATCTCTCCTGAACCTGCAACAACCTGCACCTCAATAGACCTTACTTATGGAAGAATCCTCCTTGCCTTCCTCTCTTGCTCTATCTGAGTACACACTGTACTCCAAGTAGATCCTACCTGATTCTGCTCCTTATTGTGTTGCTGTCCTATCTGATCTTGCACACCTGCAAATCAACCTGGTTCTGCACACCTGTGAACCTTGACCTTGCACACACATACATCTGCATATCAATGATCTTACTTACCATGTAGATCTCCTATAGAAGCCATGCTCACCTGATGACCAAGATCATACATACATGAAGAACCCTGTTGATTCTCCAATCCAACACCCACACTTGGTACTGTGGCACTAGGAGGAACACACCATTGCTCACCTCACACACAGAAAGAACTTATAATATTGCTCTCTTACTCTCTAGCACAAGTTTACAATACAATCCATGAGTCTATTGTATAGATCTCATCCAAACAATAATTAGACACCTAATTACAATAATTAGATCTGCAGCTCTCAGTCTAAAATTAGCTCTAAACATGCAAACACTTGGTTCATCAACTAACTGCCCATAACATACTCGCAGCTCGAACCACACAGGTGACCGACGTCGGTCCCTGTCTGCCTGGGGGTCACCGACATTGGCCGACTACTGACCGACGTCGGTTGCTTCCTGTCTCTACCCTGCTGACGTCGGTTGGCCTGACCGACGCCGGTGACAGTAACACTCTGCAACCCTTCTACAACCTCTTCCATATCTGCATCAGTGAAGCTTTTAGCTCCACAACCTAACATTCCATGACATCACCATAACATCATTGACAACTCTCCAACAATATATCAAGTCATTTAGATAGAGACAAACATATAAAACATCAGAACTAGATGCTTATATGTAAAGAGTTGGTGTATTTTGACTTCTTGCAAATCCTTGATCCAATAACCAACTATAAATTCTTGAGTACTAAAATTTTAGAGCTTGTTTCAACCCATAAAGATCTTTATTCAACTTATATATAAAAAATTATTTACCCTTCACCTCAAACCTTGTGTTTGCTCCACATATATTTCTTCGGTCACTCTATTTAGGAATGCACTTTTGACATCCATTTGATGGATTTTATATTATTTATGAGTAGATAAAACAATAATTAGTTTTATATTATCTTAATGTGCCATAAATGCATAAGTTTTCTCATAGTCAAACCCATATGTTTGAGCAAATCTTTGTGCAACTGATCTAGATTTTAATTTGTCAACAGTGTCATCATTGTTAACATTGGTATTTTAGATCCACTTTGTACCATTGAAATTTTAATTCAAAGTAAATTGAACTAAATTACATGTATCATTCCTCTCAATTGAATCCATATCTAATTTATAGCATCAACTGGTTATTTCTTTTGACAAACTTTTGCATAAGTTCAGTAGTCACAAATGATAATCTAAACATGGTATTTTCATTATAGACATCATAAAATAAGTTATATTGTTGATGTTGTATCCTGGTGATTATCATCTCATAATTTTGATCCAACATTTGACTATCTAGATGAGGATTCAACAAATGTTTATTCTTACTTGGTGTTGATGTAGATGGATGTCTAGTCTCTTACAAAGAGCTAGTATTATTTTTTGTTGAACTAGAAATACATGTAGGACTTTGTAAGCCCTAAAAATAAACTTCAAGAGCCTTCTCCATTAAATTATGAATCCTATAGCTATATGATCAGAATCATCATACACTTTATTTTCAAAAAAATTACAATACCTATAAATATTTGGATTTACTGGTAGGATTACAAAATTTGTGTCTTACTTTCATCACTATAACTTGTGAAATTATGATAAATACTCTTAGGATTCTATATATCACCCTTACTTTTATTTGTGGTGATTTTCATGTTTCCCTTTATTTTAGAATGGATGAAATTTTCATCTCTTAATTGCACTTGGTTTTTAAAAGAGTCATCTAACTATCTGAAATCATATTTTTTGACTTGTCATGTGATTTGAGCAACCTAAATCAAGAAACCACCAATTATTTACTTACTCTATTCACACATTTTATGAGATATAATAATATGAACCTTATTGAACATCACTTTTCTCATCTTAAAATACTTTATTTTCACTCTCTTGATTAGCTTGATTCTTTATCGCTAATATCTTACGATCTTTAATTATGTATCTTGATTTTTTGTAATAATGACAAGTAAAATATTTATTAATCTTACATGTGAAGTTAGTT
The DNA here is from genome assembly GCA_037957365.1 of Torreya grandis. Classification (NCBI taxonomy): domain Eukaryota; kingdom Viridiplantae; phylum Streptophyta; class Pinopsida; order Cupressales; family Taxaceae; genus Torreya; species Torreya grandis. The sequence continues at coordinate 3,540,608 of JARHVA010000425.1, read as the reverse complement.
TTAGATTTTCCCTTTAAATTTGTGTTTTTATAACTCCCTTTATTCTAATTTTTAGTTTTATCTTTGGTCTTGTGTTTGTTATGGATCTCTTGTTTATAGTCTCATCTTGTCTTTATGAAATAAAAGAAAACCCACTAACTCATCAACACTTATAGTGTTTGTGTCTTTACACTTTTTAAGAGTGATCACAATATGTAACCATCTTTGATTTAAATCTCTAATTTTTTATTACTATAACACTATCTTGTATAGTTTCTCCATAAACCCTCATTCTATGTATTAAATCATTTACCATTAGGCAATAATCTTCCACTCCTTCAGAATATGACATTCTTAAATTCTCAAAATTCATTTTAAGGGTTTGGAGTTTTACTTCTCTTACTTTAATTTAGTCTTCATATGAAGTCTCCAATGTGTTTCATACATCATGAGTATTATTATATCCTACAATCCTTGTATAAATGCTTGGGCTTATAACACTCTGCAAATAGAAGAAAGCTTGTACATCTGCCTTTTCTTCATTTTTATTATTATTTTGTGATCTTGTGTCAAGGTGTTCTAATCTTAAGGCATTATGTACATATGGGGAATATTCTCTAAAACTCTTTTTCACATAATAATTATTTCAATTGACCTCTCCAATACTTAAATTTATCACCTTTGAAGACAAGAATATTCATGAAGTCAAAATATACTGAAGCCATTATTTCTTCTGATAATGGCTTGAAAAACTTTTTGAATCTTGTTTGAACATAACTTTGATATCAAATAAAGGTTTTGAATGAATGGAGTTAGTAAAAATCAAATATTAATTAATCTGAAATTGAAGCTATACATCAACCAATCTATCTCAAAATAATTAGTTGTTTAACTAATTGAATTATAAGTAAGATTGTCGATCAGAATTTGTACTAGATAATTTCAAAACAAAAAACATATATTTAGTATTCTTTATTCATGAATACCTAAAAAAAATTAAGGATAACAATATGAAACATGGATTTATAAAATAAATTATTGTGCTACACTTCTACACAATTATTTATTAATAAATAAGGTTTAAAACAAGTCTATTACAAGATAGCATGTATGACAAGTTATTTCAAGAAAAACATAAAGTTAAAACTAAATAAATAATTTTACTCAACAAATAAGTAGTATATAAGGGTAAGTGCACCAACTTATGGGACAAAAAAGAGCCTACCCGTATACATGATTTTTTCTAAATTTCAAAAATGTGAATTTCTGCAAATAATTAGAGATGGCTAAACTCAAAATTTGAAGATGGTATAAAAACATGAATTGTAGCATTTCAAGTCTAGTTTCCAAAAAACTATTTTTTTGAAAAATGGTTAAGTATAAATAGGTCAAACATCTAAAATTTGAAAAAGGCCTATTTTTTTAAGAAAATTTGAATTGTACCATTCCGTGTGACCCACCATTTTTAGAGCATAGTTAAATATTGTTATAAACCCTTTAGCAAATATTTAGATAAGAACTTCTAGTGTGTTACCAAATTTTTTTATATTTTTTTTATGAATATTTTTTTTTATTAATTTTACAATTAAGTATATCTTGCAAACTAATAAAAATGGATAGTCGACCATGCAACCTACCCTAACTACCTCAAAAAAATGAAATTTAATTTTTTAATTTTTGAATGTGTGTAGAATTAGCCCTAGTTTGTTATCATATAATTTTTTTTGCACTTAGATCAATGAAAAAAATTAGATAAACGTGAATAGGAATGTATGGTTGAGGCATGTAGTGGTCTAAAAAAGGTGTTATTAGAAATAAATATAGTTTGAACCCTTCAAATAGTCTCAAAATTATAAAAATCATACCTTTACAATGAGGATAATGTGCTCATCGTAATGGTAATAATTTTTTGAATTTTGTTGTTAAAATCAATAGCATATTTGGTGATTAAAGTTAAAATTTGTTGGTTTTTCCTAAAACTCTCAGTCTCAACTGTAGATGCACAGTCCCAAGGCTTTGGCTCAGAAATCCAAGCTATTTTTGAGCCTAAAGGCTCGATTTTCAATTTAAATTCAAATAGCACATATGTTTTATATAATATATTACACAATGCGTACAAGTATAAGTTTACATTTATATTGTTACATTTATTTTCTTATATTTTAAATTTATTTTAGTAAATATAAGAAATTAGGGTCACTCAACATATGATAGAGTTGGTATCATAGTTGCATAACTTATGATGTAGAAAATAGTTTTTAAAAGTCCAATTAGGTCAGTACTTAGGTATCTTTAGGGTTTAAGTATTAAACATAGGTATATTAGGACATAAATTTTGCAATTGATATCTATTTATGGTAAACATATAGTCATTTCTTAGGTTTTTGTGCCTTCTAGATTGATTCCTAGCATTCTAGGAGTCATAGGTTTGTCAAAATTGAAGTTTTCAAATCACTCACTTTGAAATTGATGCAAAGTGGTGTTATTGGAGTAGAATAGGTCACATTGATGACTTACACACATAAAACAATCACTTTACATGTTAATTTCACTTGATCATTGCCCCTCCTTCATCCTTGATCACTTCCTACTCATCCCTCATTACCCCTAATCAGTCTCTCATGAATACTAATTATCCCTAATCACTCCATTAACCCTCACTATCCCTAGTCATCTTTAATCACTCCCTTATCATCCTTAATCACTCCTCCATTGACCCTCACTATCACTCATCATCCCTAATCGCTCCCTCCCCATCCTTCATCATCCCTAATCACTCTTTCCTCATCCCTCATCATACCTAATCACTTCTTCATCCCTCCTCATTCCTAATCATTCCTTCATTGACCTTAGTTGTCTCTCATCATCTTTAACCACCCAGGCTTATCATCCCTAATCGCTCTTTTATTGATTATCACCATCCCTCATCACTAACTTCCCATCCCTCATAAAACCTAATCAATATTTATTTATCCCTCATCATCACTAATCACTCCCTCATTGACCCTCACTGTCATTCATCACTCCATCATTGACCCTCACCATCCCTTACCATCCATAATCACTCCATCATCTGGCATAATTATATACTCTAAAGATGTCTTTGATTCCAATCATATGTTGTTTAATCCATTATTATAGAAATTAACTCTTTTATAGACTTGTGTTGTCAAAACCCATTTGTGACAGTCAATTTTATTACTGAATGAATTGGATGATCTTTTAAATTTATAGTCAAGTAACATAAGTATTAACACAAATAAAGTCTAAATTTTAGTTCATCAAATTATCTTTGTTGTGAAACTAAATAAATGAAACTTTATTTGATTCTACCTTTGGTAGTTTGGTTCAAAAGATAAAAATTAAACACAAATTTCTTGTATAATTTTTTAATTTTGAGAAGATTTGAATCAGATGCAAAGTTATTCAGTGTTTCCCATTTATGTATAACTTGAATCTTGGTTAGGTTGACACACGTACTCCTTGTGTGTGTAATGTGTCCCAAATATTTTATCTGTTTCATGAAAAATGAACATTTGTTCATGTTGTCACAAAAATATGTTTATGCAAAGTGTGAAACACTAGTTAAACATGGTGTAGATGTTCATCCCATGTTTTCTAAAGATTAAGATGTCAGCAAGGTAGATTAAAAAAATGGCATAGGTAAAGGGCCCGAGGATGTCGTTAAACATCTTGAAATGAATGAATTTGTTATATAAGTTAACCTAAAAGGCATAATCAACTAGTCAATCCTTCCTTCCTTTGTTTTTAAGACTATATTCCAAATGTCTAAATGTTTAACATGAATATGATGATACCCAAACTTAAGATAAATTTTGGAAAAGACTTTGACACCATGGATATGGTAGAAAAATGCCTTAATATTTAAATAAGGATAATAGTTCTTCACGTTAATCTTGTTAAGATTTTTTAATTGATGCACAACTTTAACACAAACACAATTGGGTTTTTGTAAGGCAATGATTTGGCTGTGATGTGTCCATTATCCATTATTTCATCTATTCATTCTCTAGAAATGATATGTTGTATATAGAGGTTTGAGGTAGAGATAGTTAAGGGATCAAATCAATAGTATTGTTTAGTGTATAATATGCATGAACTTATTTAGGTGACTAAAATATATCCTTGTATTCATCGAGTTTATGGTTAAATTATTTCATCTTTATTATTGTTGGATAAACCATACTATGATATGCTGACATAAGGATGTCATTAAAAATTTAATTCTTACCATTAAGAGTATACTTCTTACTATAAATGACAATATTATTACACTTCCTGGTACTAATGACTGAAAGCTTATGAACTAACTACGATATATGGTATTTTAGATCCAGACAATCTATCATAAAATTTCAAGGATTTACTACTTAGACTACATGTCAATGGTAAATACATGGTTGACCACATGTAAATATGACACACCTATAATGGTAATATGTCACAAAGGATTGCACATTTTAAAAGTTTGATTTTGTAGACTAAGTAACACTACGAGGTGATCCATTTCTCAAGGCATACACTAGACCATACACTAGCGTATGGTTATGGATGATGTATAAATTTCAAGTTCAATTTTTGAAAACGTGATTTAGGATAAATTAAATTATTTTGACTTCCATTAAAAATGATGAAGTGTATTATCTCACTATTGATCTACATTTTTTAATGAAATAATATTTTTAATTCATATAATTATTTGTTAGGGGAAGTAGAGATATTTTTGGTACCGACCATATCATTGTGTTCAGAATCTATTATCTACTTAACTTTTTATAGTTTTAGATAACTTGTACCTACTTCTCAAGATGTGCAAGTAGATAGCTCATAGTGTGACACTCTTCAATGGATCGAATATTGAAGTTATGAATTAGGCACCACTTTCAATCTTGGACTACTTGTTCAAATCATTTGAAAATTATTTTCCACTCTCTAGTATGATGACTCAATCAATATACATACAAATAGAAGGCCTTAAAAATAATTATTCAGACCATAAAATGTCGTCATATGAAAAGCAATTGATTGGTTTCAATAAATGACATAGCTTGGTGATCCTCATATATTCACTACCCATTTTTGGTGATATGGTGGTTTTACTTACTTCTCTTTTTCTTGCAAATTTTCAATTGTGAATTACATCATTTCTAATAGGCCCATATTTTTTCATAGGTGTTAAATATTTGTGTTTCAAATTTGCCTCCACATCATATTGATCACTATGTCTTATATTTTTTGCTAGCACTCAACTCTCCACTTGTATCTCCTAAAATTGTTAAACTCCAACAAAATACCACCATCAAGGTATTGGATGGAGTGATTAAGGATCAGGAGGGATTATGAGGTATTGAGTAGAGATGATGAGAGAGTCAATAGGGATGATGAGGGTCAATTAGGGAGTGATTAGGGAAGATGAGGGAGTGATTAGGAATGATGAGTGATGGTGAGGATTAACGAGGGAGTGATGAGGGGAGATGAGGGATGAGGAATGAGTGATTAGAAATTATGAGGTATGATGAAGCAGTGATTAGGGATGATGAGGTGACGCAGGAACAACACTACACAATATAAATAGTGATCTAATTTACATGTTTAGAGTCTTTAAAAGGTGGTCAAGGTCATTAGAAGTTTATAGGAGTCTTTTCAAGTTTCTAGTTTTGTGTCGATTTTGAATTAGAGTTGTATTGGACTTTCCTACCAAATCTTTCATTTGAATTTTTGAACTTTCATAGAGACTTCAATCTTGTTTCAAGAAGTCCAACGTTGAATTTGATGTGGTTAGACATTAGTGAGGATTTTAGGATGTTACAACACATATACCTAAACTCATATTTGATAAATATGTTATTAGTTGAGTTTGTTGAGGACACTCTCAACATACAAAATAAGTTAAAATTTAGGTGATGGTTATTTGGTACTAAGAGTCATGTCCATGTTTTATTTTGTATTCAGATTCAGATTTAAGAGAGTTGGAGGGGGTAAGATTAGAAATTATGAATGTAAATAACCCCAAGCAAGTGAATAAAGACAAGTTTTGATTATTTGCAGACAAGAAAGTAAACAAACCCTGCATCTTTTTGAATATGTGCAAAGATAGTTGACAGTGTGCATGATCATGAAACATGATTAGAAACAAGTTATTTGTATGAGTGGTAAGTTGAAAATACATTTTATTTGATTGTGATTATAGCATTTTTCATTTGAGTTTCAAATCCTTTGAATGTTCAAATTACAAACTGTATACCCTGTGCTTTTACAAACTGTGCCTTGAAATCTGAGTGAAAGTCAGAGTCTTGTGGAAGAGGAGATTCTATTTGGTGGGATTTTGGAATGTATGAGTAATTAGTAAATCGAAATAAAAATTCCTTAATAGTATTTAAACATTGTATGTTGTTATTCTTCTAAGGACATTATGTGTTAAACAACACAACCCTATCCTCTATGAGCAAAAGTTTTGAGTTTACATCTGTGTGAGAAGGTATATGCATGTATTAGAGTGAACATTCAAATTTATATGTTGGTGATTTTATTCTAATATGATCATGAAATCTTATATTCTTTAAATTAGCTTTCATATATTTGGATGAGCAAAAATAAAACTAACACAGTCCTAAAGTCATCGAGAAACTTAACACAACCAAAGTGGTATCTCATGGAAATTGGCAAATTGAGTGTTATAGATGGAAGGCATTGATTTTTTAAAGTGTGAAAACATTGTGAATAGGATTTTCAACCTTCATGTTGATTTATAACCCTTTTTGGAATGAATTAGCATAAATAACATCTTCTCGGATTACTACAAACCTATGACTAAGTACATAGTCTATTCAAATTTGGTTAAGTCAATCTACTATAGCTTAAAAAGGGAAATATAACACTTAGAAAATGTGCATAGGGTTTTAAAAAACCTAATACAATAGTCAAAGTCAATATAAATGCCTTTGGAAGATTGAAATTTCATTTTTACCCTTTTCAGGTCTGTAATACTAGTCCAAACCCTGTATTAGGGTTTCTACTTTCAAAGTGAGTTTTTACGAGTTGTAACTATCAATAATTCATGAAATTTGGTGAAATGTTTGATTTAAACATGACAAAGATAATATAGTGTTTTTAGGTTTTGTAAGTATGGATAAATATGGATGGGCGAGGACTGTGTGGTAGATAGGGTAGAAGGAAACCTGAAGACCTAATCTGAGAGTAGAAAGAGCCAAAATAATTTATCAAATAGTTGAAACAAAGCTTGGAAATTTGTGAATAAATGGGATATATTACAAAGCATCCATAAGTGAGGTTTATTTGAGTCTGAACAAGAAGAGTCTATGACAGAGTAAGAGTAGTGTATGATATGAGGATTGTGTTGAGAAGTTAAGTAGGGTTGAGAGGAAGTTAGAGAGAACTCAAAAGAGTGCAAGGAAGGTTGTAAATGCCCTATTAAAGCCTAAGAAACAAGAGACAAGATTTGATCCAAGTTGTTATAAAGCATAAAGACTAGTAAGGGGGATAGTCTTAAAGTAAGAGAGATTGAATGCATTGAGTAAGGAAAATAGAATGAAGAATTTAGTGAGACCATCTGAAGAATGATGGAGAATAAACGAAATGAATAAAATTTAGATGTGAATTTGAAATGTGTGTAGAGTCCAAAGACAAAGATCAAGCAAGAAAAGACAAAGTGAAATCTACATGGATATTAACAAAGAGCTTGGACAAGCATAGTATGTAATAGGGCTCTACATCATGGGGGATGGTGAGGGGCAATGACAGAGTGATTATAAATGATGAGGAATGGTGAGGGTCAATAAGGGAGTGATTAGAGATGATAATGGATGAGAATAGAGTGATTAGGGATAACGAAGCAGTGATTAGGGAGGGAAAAGGCTAATGAGGGAGTGATTAGGGATGGTGAGAGCCAATGAGGGAGTGATTAGGGATGATGAGGGAGTGATTAAAGATGATGAGGGATGGTGAGGGTTAATGAGAGAGTGATGAGGGAGGAGGAGCAACAAGGAGTGAGTTATTAGAGATGATAAGGCATAATGAGGGTCAATGAGGGAGTAATAAAGGATCATGAGAGAGTGATTAGAGATAAATAGGTATAATGAGGGTTAATGAAAGAGTGATTAGGGACAATGAAGAATGATGAGAGACTGATTAAGGGTGATGAGGCATGAGTAGGAAGTGATCAAGGATGAGGGAAGGATGATGAACAAGTGAAATTAACACAAAGTGGTTGTTTTATGTGTGTAGGTCATAAATGTGACCTATACTACCCCAATCACAGCACTTTGCATTAATTTTAAAGTGAGTGGTTTGCAAACTTCATTTTTGACAAACTTAAGACTCCTGAAAATGCCAAGAATCAATTTGGAAGGCACAAAAACCTAATAAATGACTATATTTTTACCAAAAATGGATATCAATTGCAAAAGTTATGTCTTGAAATCCCTAGGTTTAATACTTAGACCCTAAAAATGCCTAAGTACTTACCTGATTGGATTTTTAAAAATTATTTTCCACATCGTAAGGTGTGCAACTATGAGACCAACTCTATCAGATGCTGAGTGACCCTAATTTCTTATATTTACTAAAATAAATTTAAAGTATAAGAAATTAAATATAACAATATAAATGTAAACTTATACTTTCAATAACATGTATGTGTTATTATTTTCTCAATAACGCATACATGTTATGGCTCGGTAATTACCAAGCCATAATTTCAATAACACGATCGCGTTACCTAAAATGTTCATGGAATTGTCCCCCAACTCCTTGCACTATCGATAATTATAATTATAAAATTAAACTTTAAGATAACTAGAAGTAACTAAGAATAAAATTAAAAGACCACTAACAGTACCACTAACACTAACTACTAATTTCTGGTCATCATGCAAGAAGTCACCATTAATTGACTACCACAAACTATAATTAGATAAAAGTGGCATCCCACAATTTATATATGATAAGATATTGATTAAAACACTCTTAAATTTAGTTAACGCAACTTAGAAAAGTGATGCAGAGGGAGAGAGTTTGCACGATCAAAAGACAATATTCTTCTTTTAGGCCTAATCTCATGGTAACCTTTCTTTTACACAGAGCTAATAATTTTGGATAATACACAGACGTTTCAAACACAATAAAACTAGTTTAGGACACCCTGTAAGTCTTTATAACTTCACACAAATTTTCATTTCTAGAATCTCAAGGGAAATAGGTTTCTCCTACAGATTCCACTCTTTTTAAGGTCTAATTAGGCCTAATTCACTATGTGTTCTTAGATTTTATATTGTATAAAAAGGTACTATCCCAAAACCTCTTAAATATTGTAGATCACAAAAAATTACTTCAGATTTCAAATTTTTGAGAATTTTTACTCGTGGAAACAAAATTTATTCAACTTTCAAATTTAAAACCCTAGTTTAGGTTTTGACAAGGTTATAGGCACCCAAGAGCCTTCTAAAAAGGATAGTTTGAATTCTTGACAACTTCAAACACTTCTAATACTGGGATTAGGTCTTCCCTACCTTAATTCACCTTTCACAATGGATATTTGTACATGAACAATCACCTCAAGTCTCCAACAAACAATTTTATAGAATTATAGGTACTTCTATAGAACTATGTTAGTTAGAATGAAGGTTTCAATAAAACATTGCACTCTAAGTGTATTATGTGCATCCAAAAATATTACCTTCACCAATTATAGACTCTTTAATACACTATTGACATCCAAAACACTTGAATTAAACTCAAAAGGACATCTCTGACCTCTTCCTTCTTGACTATGTCAAAACAGAGCTTCTAAAGCTTGTGTATTGTAACTTTATTCTGTAGACAAGTAACAAAAATAAATTCATTAAAATAAAATAAAAATGTAAGATTTATAACATACCAATAATATTTGAGATTTCCCAAATACTTTCTAAAATTATTCTTTTATTCATTTGTGTCATTTCCCATACAACAGTCACATAGAATTTTGTAGAACAGGCAATATTTCTTGAATTCTTGATATTTTCTTGATATATCTTGAATTTATCCTTCTCTTTATCTCTATTTTATTTGAATGGATCTCCATTCAAACTTATACACAATATATATCACCTAAAATATCTCTAAATGCTTCTTGATTCTCTCCAACATATGTAGAGGTCTTAATAGGTCATCATGCTTAGACATTAGACAAAATTGAAATATGGAAATCATGACTAAAAGAGTGTCAAGATATTAAGAACAATCCATATATCCAAAATACCTCTAATCACATAAATTTACATCATTATAACCTGACAAGAACATGAATAAGTCACTATAAGTCTCAAAAGAAATTCAAATTTTCAAATTGACTGTTATGGTGGGAAAGTCAAGAACTTGGTTTTGAGAACTCCAAATGCATCCAAAATCATATAAATTAGTATTTATTCAATTATAAATACTCCTAAGACTTAAAATAATCTTTAGTAAGCCAAAATTTGAACGAATTAGGTCCTACATCAAAATTTTAAAAGTCTTCATAGGTGATGCTCCTGCATCATACTCCCAAGGAACAGAAAATTGACTCATGAACTCTTGTTCAAGAAGTCTTCAAGAGTAACTCCATGTTTTATGATGTATAATTAATTCATCCAAGTGGCATCCACTATAGGATGATGTTTCTACTTCACCAAGTATTTATAATACTTCTTGCCTCTGGTTCTTTTACTAACCTTATTGTCCAAGATGAATTAAAGTTCCTCTTTCTTTGTTTGTGGCAAAGGATTTGCCCATTATTGAGTTGTCGTTTATTCATTTATATTTATTTGACCACTATCATCCCCTTATATGAATGGATACAGTTCTAAACATTAAATATGGGAGAGATTCCATGCCACTAGGTAAATTTATTTCATATGCATTGTTGGAGAACTTTCTAATGACTTTGCAAGGGTCAATCTTATTCATTTTTAGCTTATTGTACTAATATTTTGGAAACCTTTTCTTCCTCGTATGAGTTAACACCATATCTCCAACCTAAAAACTGACTTCTCTCTTCTTAAGATCTGCATGTTGCTTATATTTTTCCACACTCATCTCCAATTGCTTCTTCACTTGTTCATGCATCTCTTGCATAACAATAACAAACTCTTCTCCCTCAGTACTTATTTTCTCCATCTTACCTAGTTATCTTAATTTAAAGACTCCTCTTAGGTGCATACCATATACAACTTGATATGAACTCATTCTAGTGCTTCTAATGGGTGAGTTATTATAAGCAAATTATGCTTATGAAAAGACTAATCCCATTGTTTAGGACTATCCCTTGTTAAACACCTCAACAAATTAACCGAACTCCTATTGACTACCTCAATTTATTCATCAGTCTAAGGGTGATAACTAAAGTTCAAGTTTGCTCCCAATTTCTTCCACATAGTCCTTTAGAAGTATCCCACAATTTTAGTGTCTCTATTTGAGATGATACTCATTAGAATCCCATGTAATCCAACCACCTCTTTGAAAACCAAGTTAACCACTTGAGTAGCATCATTAGTTGTTTTGCATTGTATGAAATGAGCCATCTTTGAAAATTTATGCACTACTACAAAAATGGAGTCATGTCCTCTTTGAGTTCTTGGTAACCCCATTACAAAATCCATGCTAATGGAGCCCCAAGGTCTATTTTGAACTTGTAAGGACTGATAAAGATCTGGATTAGTATTCTTTTCTTTGGAAAATTGACATACTTTACATCTTTTTACAAATTTCCTTACATCTGTTTGCATTCTAGGCCAACAATAATGACTACTTAGCTAAGTTAAAATTTTATCAAGGCCAAAATGACTTGCTAAACTCCCACAATGATTTTCCTTGATCAAATTCTCTCTCATGAAACTCTTAGGCACACAAAGTTGAACTCCCTTAAACAAAAAACCAACTTGTAATATGTATTCCATCCAAGGTTGTCTATTCCCAGTAGTTAGATACTTGCAAGCTTCATATGCTTCTTGAAAGTATAAATCAGTTTCATATAAGTCTTTGAGTGCCTCTATTCTCCCACTTTCAATCTAAAGTTCTCTTATGATTAAAAACCTTTTGCTTAAAACATCTTCTACCTTATTAGTTTGGCCTTTTTTGTGCTTGATGACAAAAGTGAATTTTTTTAAATACTCCACCCACTTCACATACCTTTGACTTAGCTTGGGCTGAATGTTTATGAGCTAAAGTGCATGATTGTCTATGAATATGACAAAATCCTTTGGCATTAGATAGAACCTCCACTTCCTTAAGGCTTGAACCACAACACAAAACTCTAAATCATAAGAATAATACCTCTTCTTTGCCTCATTTAAATTCTCACTGAAGTATGTTATAGGGTTGCCTTCTTGATTTAGGATAGCTCTAGTGGCTATTGTACTTGCATCACACTCAACTTGAAAACCTTATTGAAATTAGGAAGTGCTAAGACAGGTTTCTCTGTAATTCTTTTCTTCAAAAACTAAATTTTTTTCTCATCAATATTAGTCCACAAAAATTTCCTTTTATACCCTCTTATAGTGTTAATGATGGGTGCACAAATCTCACTAAAATTTATGATAAACTTCTTATAAAAGCTTTCTAAGCCATGGAAACTTCTCTCCTCGTAAGTTGTATTGGGAGTTGGCCAATCAATGATGGCTTTCACTTTGTATTTGTTCATCTTCAAGACACCTTGGGAAATCACAAACCCAAGATACACCAACTCTATCTTCATAAGCAAACACTTCTTAAGGTTAATCAATAACATCTCCTCTTGAAACTTTTACATCACCATTCTTAGGTGTTGAAGATGCTCTTTCTTATTTGGACTATAAATCAATATATCATCTAAATATACAATGATAAATTTACCAATGAAAGGCTTTGAGACTTCATTCATGAGTCTCATGGATGTACTTAGGACACTAGTAAGACCAAATGGCATAACAACCCACTCATACAACCCCTCATTAGTCCTAGTAGCAGTATTTCATTCATTTCATTTCTTTATCCCTATTTGATGATAACCACTCTTGAGGTCAATAGAGAAATAATTATAACCACTCAAATAGTCCATTAAATCTTCAATTCTTGGAAGAGGGAGTCTATACCTTATCGTTAATTTTTTGATTGCATTGGAGTCAATGCATATTCTCTAATCTCTGTCCTTCTTTGGTACTAGTACAACTGGTATGATATATGGGTTAAACCTCTTTTTGATCAATCTTTTATCCAAGATTTATTGTATTTGATTTTTAATCTGTGCATTCTCTTGAGGGGTCATCTTATAGGCAACTTTGTTGGACAAAATTTCACCTGGTAAAAAGTCAATATAATGGTTAATACATCTAATAAGTGGCAACTCATTGGGCAATTCATCCACCTTAACATCAACAAATTGCCCCAACATGTTTTGTACTTCTTGAGGCAGGTCATTTAACTTGGTAGTTGTTGTAACAGTCCTTGGTTTGATTACCACTCCAAAACCCAACTCTTCCTCTTTCATAGCATTTGACAACTGCTTCTCACTCACCATCATAACACTTGAACTAGTACCTTGTCCATTTCCTTCTTCTTTTGCAGGCAATAGTGTGTGACTTATGTCATCCTTCTCCAAGGTGTAAACATTCTTCTTTCCATCACTAGTATTATTTCTATCATATTTCCAAGGCCTCCCCAATAGCACGTGACACACATCCATTGACACTATGCCACATATGACCTTGTCTTTATATTTTCCAATCGAAAAATCTACCCAACATTATTCATTCAAAAGAACTTGCTATCATTTTTGAAGCCATGAGACTTCATATGGGTTTGGATGTAGAAATATCTTTAAACTAAGCTTTTATAGCATTTTCATTAACACTAGATTGTCAGTATTACCTGAATCAATCACCGTTTTACAGAAATTAACTTGGGATTTACAAGTTGTATTGAATAATGTCTTTCTTTGGGCATGCTCTTTCTCCTTGCGTGGTTTTATTATCACCCTCCTCATTAGCAATGACTCACCAACTTCAGGTTCTTCTATATGAGATGTATAATCCACACTTTCTTCTTCTGCATGGACTACTTGATTTCTACTTTCAATTCTAGAGCTGCAAGTTTGAGAACCCTCTGGACATTTCCAAAATCTAAAACCTACAAATTTGTTGCATTTGAAACATTTGCCAATAAATCCATTGAATCATCTTCCTCTTTGTGTGTATCCTCTTTTGAAGTAAGGTCTCCGTCTTCTGAATCCACCTCTTGAAGTAGATGATTATTCTTGAGAGGTTCTTGGTCCTGAACTTATCTTTTGAGATGTACCTTTTATTCCTTTTGTCCCCTACCTCTATAACTTTTGACCCTATCCCTGTTTTGATGAATTTTCCATCTATTTGGGTTATCCTTTGCCTTCAAAGCATACTGGTAACATTCCTCAAATGTCCTTAGATTGACTAAATTGAGTTCATCCTAAGGGTTGTACCTTAATCCATTAAGATATCTACCAATCTTATCCACATCCTCTTCTACATGACCTGATCTAATTGCCAACTTGTAGAATTCTTTAGTATACTCTTTAACACCCATATATTTTTGTTTCAAATTCTTCAATTTCTTGAAAAGATTTGTATTATAGTCACTAAGTAAAAATTTGGCCTTCAATTTTGCTACCATCCTGTCCCAAGTTTTGATATTGGCTTTGCCCTTTTTTATCTTTTCATCTTGTATTTAATCCTATCAAAGGGTTGCATGTCCCTTTAATTTTGTGCAATTAAATTTGACCTTGTTTTCTTTTGGTACATTTTCATAGTCAAAATATTTGTCCAACTCTGTAATCTAATCCATAAGTTCCTCACTATCTAAATTTCCTACATAAATATGAATCTCTATCTTTGGTATAGACCCCTGTCCCATCACTACTTTTAATAATCTATCTATTCCTTCTTCCTCGTACTCTTCAACTTTTTCTTCCTCCTCTACAACTTGTGGTTCTTTCTCTTTATCACTTATGTCCCCTATTAAAACTTCTCTTCTCTGATTAGCCTCTAGTACGGTAAGCCTTGCATCAAAACTTACCCTCAAATTTCTCAACTTCTCCAAGATAGCATCTCCCATCTGGATACTTGTTCTTCCACCTCCTCTTGGGTTCCTTCTAGGTGGCATTTTGGCTTCTCAATCCAACCAACCAAGAAACAATCAATTCTCTCTTGACATTAAAGAGTGTCACCTTACTTCAAGTATCCTTCAAGTATACAACCTTATCTGATACCAATTTGATGCTGAGGGAGAGAGTTTATACAATCAAAAGACAATATTTTTCTTTTAGGCTTAGTCTCATAGTAGCCCTTCTTTTACACAAAGTTTGTAATTTTGGACAATGTACAGAGGTTTCAAACAAACTAAAACTTGTTTAGGACACCCTTTAAGCTTTTACAACTTTACACAAAGTTTTATGTCTAAACTCTTAAGGGAAATAGGTTTCTCTTGCATATTTTATTCTTTTTAAAGTTTAATAGGCCTAATTCACTATGTGCTCTTAGATTCTGTATTGTACATAAAGGTATTATCCCAAAACCTCCTAAATCTTATAGACCATAACAAATTACTTTGGATTTAAAAGTTTTGAGAATTTTAACTAGTGGAAACAAAGTTTATTCAAATTTCAAATTCAAAACCCTAGTTTAGGTTTTGATAGCCCTATAAGTACCCAGGAGCCTTTTAAAAAGGCTAGTTTGAATTCCTGACAACTTCAAACACTTCTAAGACTGGGATTAGGTCTGCCCTACCTTAATTCACCTTTCAAAATAACTATTTATGCATGAACAATCACCATAAGTCTCCAACATTCATATTTACATAAATTTGGGTGCTTTTATAGGATTGTGTTAGTTAGAATAAAGGTTTGAATTGAATCTTGCACTCTAAGTGTATTTTGAATGTCCAAAAATATTCCCTTCACCAAGTAGAGACTCTCTACTACACTCCCAATGTCCAAAACACTTGAATGAAACTCAAAAGGTCATCTATGATCTCTTCCTTCTTGACTGTGTCAAAATAGAGCTTCCAAAACTTGTGTATTGTAACTTTAACATGTAGACAAGTAACAAGAATCCACTATATTCAAATAAAATTAATAATGTAGGATTGATCGCATACCAAGAACCTCTAGGAGTTCATAAATACTTTCTTAGAGCATTCTTTTATTCATTTGTGTCATTTCCCATACAATAGTCACACATAATTTTGCATAACAAACAAATTTTCTTGAATTCTTAATCTTTTCTCGCTCTATCTTGAAGTTCTCCTTCTCTCTACCTCTATCTGCTTTGAATGGATCTCCCTTCGAACTTATACACAATCTATATCACCTAAAATCTCTCTAACTGCTTCTTGATTCCCTCTAATGTATGTAGAGGTCTTGATAGGTCAACATGCTTAGACACAAGACAAAATTGAAATATGGAAATCATGACTAAAAGAGTGTCAAGCTATTAAGAACCATCCCTATATCCAAAATACCCCTAATCACATAAAGTTACATCATTAGAACCTTACACGAACACGAATAAGTCATTATATTTCTCAAAAGAAATTCAAACTTTCAAATTGAATGTTTTGGCGGGAAAGTCAAGAGCTTGGTTTTGAGACTTCTAATTGCATCAAAAATCGTAGAAATGGTTCTTTATTGAATCCAAAGATGCCTAAACTCAAAACACTCTTAAACAAGCCAAAATTTGAACTAATTAGTTCTTACATCAAAATTGCAAAAGTCTTCCTAAGTGATGCTCCTGCATCAAAAAGATACCGTACAACTTGGAACTCACATGAACACTTAGATAATGAACTAGAGTTAACTGACAATCCTAGCTATTTTTTAAAAAATCACTAAAAAGTGTCTAAAATGACCAAACAACTAATTTAGGATATAAATAAATTAAACAACCTTCCTAAACACCTAAAAACCTAAAATAAACTAAGTTTAAAAATAAAACTCAAGTGCCTATAGTGACATCATACTCAATAACTCCCATTCTGTCATTGTCAAATATGCTTTGGGCAGATTTGGCCATCGAATATGCCCTTTACAGAGTTGACCATCGAATATACTTACTTGTTATAATTGATGACTATGTTTTGTTAGATGAATTTGTTCTACACTTTATTTATGATTCTAAATTTTCTTTTACGCATGTATTGTTTGATGACATACAATTATACATCTTCACTTTCTAAATTTGTGTGCAAAATATTGGATTTAATGTGTTTTCCTTATCTTGACCCAAATTATCACAAACAAACAATAAAAAATAACAAAAATACGTTATGAATTGAACAACCACCAAAAAAATTAAACCTAAATATTATATATTTGTCTTACTTTTAAATTTAATTTTAATTAACTATACTTAATTATATATGATCAAATTTAATTCAAATCTATTTATATATTTAACAAAACAAAACATTTCATATTTAAAGAAATAATTTATACAAGACACACTTTATAACCAAACCTAACAACAAAACTTTAATTTAAAAAATATATATATTTTTAATAACATCATGAGACCAAACAATCCTTTAGAACCAAGTCACCTCGGACAATGAGATGGGATGATACCATAATTGTCGATTACGCTGCTCTTTGCTTCTTAAAACAACAACATCATTATTCAATTGCGAACCATCATTTCAACATATATATGCTAACAAATGACTCCTTCCGACACACTTCAAAGATCAGCCACATCAGGAGAACATTAAATAAAAAAGCAAAGCAAAGCAAAGCAAAGGCAACACAGCTTTTCAATCCAGTATCTCACACTGCTCGGCATCCGGCACCTGGCCATGTAGTTAACATCCGATCAACTCATTTCTTCCAATCCGTCCACACTTCCGGTGGAGACAACCTACGCACTTTACAGCACAAAGAGCTAGCTGCGAGCTGTTTAACTGCAGCTCCTCGTGCAGGGTTTTGTTCGCTTCAGAAAACCTGCAATAATCCATCGATCCACTCTGAATCGGATTCCGGAACTTCCAAGAAGCTTTCAGAACCTTCTACAACGTCGGCTCTGAATTAATACACACCAGTACTCTTTCATTGTATGATTTCTAGCTCATTTTTTTGCAAAATATTTTTCATTCTTTAAACGTTACAAACCCTTTCACACAAGGCATTGCCTTTTGCAGAGTTTAAAGATATGTCAGTCCCCCTGGAAGATGCCGTGGCGGCTCTCTCCACATTTTCATTAGAGGTAATTATATCTTTGAGATTTACTTTTTTTAAATTAAGCGTTTGATTATTGCGCCATAATTCTTTCTTAGTTTAGCTAGAGCTGCTAAATTAGTTTCTGGAGATGCCGTGGCAGCTCTCTTCACATTTTCATTAGAGGTAATTATATCTTTGAGATTTATATTTTTTAAATTAAGCGCTTGATTATTGTGCCATAATTCTTTCTTAGTTTAGCTACAGCTTCTAAATTAGTTTCTGGAGCTCAAATGGCTCGTACCCAACTATTGATTGGATTTACTCGGAACTGTTTTTTAATAATTTATCTTGTTAGAGTAAAAACATGGTTAATAACAAAAAAGTTGTAGCTCACCTGAAACTTCAGATAAAAAACCAAAAAAATCAGAAACATTGAGAAAATGTCTTTTATCCAGAAGAAAATGTCTCGCTGTGGAAACCTTAAATCTAAAAACATAACGTGCAATGTTTAACATTTTTTATAATGAAATCTTTTGATATACACATTCGACATGATTAAAGACAATTTTAGTTTTAGGTAACTCTAAATCCTTGTTTAAAAACAAAAAATGCTGCTATCCATAAGCATTGGTATTGAGAAAAATTATTCATGCAGAAACCTTAGATCTAAAAACAGAAATTTGTCAATTACCTAACAAATACATGATTGGGTTGTAATTGGGTTAATCACACTATGGTAAGAATTTTGAGAA
The DNA here is from genome assembly GCA_037957365.1 of Torreya grandis. Lineage (NCBI taxonomy): Eukaryota > Viridiplantae > Streptophyta > Pinopsida > Cupressales > Taxaceae > Torreya > Torreya grandis. The sequence goes on along the minus strand of JARHVA010000425.1, from coordinate 3,521,663 downwards.
GGGTGACTTATGTAACATTATATGCTCGCCAATGGGGAAAGAGGTTAGAGGGTGAGAAGTCCAAAGTGGTGGATTACATTCACTGTTCCCCCTCCGATGGATTACATTCATTGTTTTTCCTATAGTGGATTACATTCATCATTTGCCCCCTACTAACAAATGCTTATGGTGCTCATGGAGGTCATCTTGAGATGGTGTAAACACTCAAGTAAATTCTCACAAAAAATTAATTATCTAATAAAGTATATTTTTTAATTTTTTTTAATGATATTTTTTGATACTAAAAATGATTAACAACAAAATTAGTTTTAACAATCTTTAAAACTCTATTATCCATAATTATTGAGAAAATATCTTCTTATAGAAACCTTAGTTCTATAAACACAATGTTTAATGTTTAACATTTTTTTATGGTATATCTTTCGATACATACATTATATCACAAGTCATAGTGGTTCTTCGGGACACAATGCTCACAACAACATATTTTTTATAATATCTTTTGATACACTCATTATGTCAGAAGTCATCGCGTGTCTTCGAGAGACAATGTTCACGACAAGAATGGACCTCCGGTGGACCCTTCATGAGTCAAGCATCTTCATTAGTGAACGGCAACCACTTCGACAATGTTTAACATTTTTAGTTTAAGCTAGTTTAATAACAATGTTGAATTATGCAAAATGGCTCAGCCCATTTTAAGTAAGGGCTTTACTTGTTAGAGGTTAAATGAACAATCAGTTGTTAAATTGTTGAAACAAATTTATAATTTGGCTAGATAGCCAAATTTTGCCATATGATGTAGTCACAGTCAGGGTGTCAAATGAACAACTGCTTTAGACTGTGCAACGTAGAGATTCAACTCTCACAAATGGACATCTACATAGTCCTTGTTAGAATGGAACATAACAAACATTATATTTATGCTTTTAATAAGGAAATTACAAAACATACGACACACAACTTCACAAATTCATTCAGATTACCAAATTTGTAGAGTTACAATATCAATCCACTCATGGACATGGTTCAACTCCACAACTCTCTGTTCAGATTTGCATGCTTGTGGCAAGTCTCTACTTGTTGCTAACTCCAATTGCTTGTGCAGAAGCAAAAGAAATCTCCCACCTTCTAACTGTCGAACCCACTAAACCCCCTTTTCGAAAGGAACCCGTCTCCTTATCAAGACATCTTTCAAGAATCGTTGTGGAAACCCAAACCCTTCATCTTCCATATGTGTGGCATTTCATCTTCCCTTTGTCTCTCTTCATCTTCCATTCATTATAATATTCTGATTGACTGCATAGATGTTCGAGCTGACACACACATAATAAGAGTTTAAGTAATTCACAGGGGGGTGCTTAATGCACAGAACTTGTGCAGATGCTCGAGATATAATACTGCATAGAACAAGGTGATGCACAATTTGTGAACCACTTTTGCAAAGGTTGATCCTTAAGAATTTCTCTCCTTCCAAGTGCAGGTTTGACCTTCAAGTCATCAATGATTTCTCTACTACATGGGGGCTGCTAGTTGAGGTAACTGTGCGGCGATGCGTAAAGTTGGTATGTCTTCATAGACAAAAGACCCTTCGTGGAGATTTTGTGCATTTGCACGTGATGATTATGGCATAGAAGTGTGTGCATGCTCAAATACTTTGGCATAAATCATTTCCGAGCCAAACAACAGGGACCCTTATGTTTCCATGATATGTGGCTCTTTGTGGGTGTGTGAACGCTTATATTGAAGTTTTGTAGAAATTCACAAGAATTCGTAGATAAACAAAAGTTGTGTGTGACTTCATGGTCAATGGAGGATGTGTGGAACTAACATACCATGTAGATTCAAAGAATTCTACGCCTAACTATGCAACCACACACACACTGCTGCACAAAAATTCACAGACGACCATGAATGCTGCACAAGACTGTTGTTGTGCAAACTTCACAGACAAACATGAAGTGTACTCCTACATGGTTGTGCACGTAAAACCAAAACTTGAAGTATTCAACTATTCACAACTTGCGAACCCTACTTGTTACTACTTATGTTTTTGGTTGATGCAAAATTTCTTGTGGATCCAGATGTTCTTGCATCATACACCCCGGATAGGTGAAATGAACCATGAGCTCTTTCTCATGAACATTTCATGAGCTCTTCTATTGATTTTCCATGTTTAACAATCTCGGATGCAGTCATCCAAGTTGCATCTTCAATTGTTCTATCCTTCCACTTTTACAAGACTCCTTTTGCTCGTTTCCTCTTGTATTTTTGATGGTTTTGGAATTGATCACTCTCTCAATCTCCTCTCCTACCTTTTCAGACAACTATGGTCTCAAATCCAGAATTGAAGAATCAAAATCTGCATCCTCATCACTAACTTGTCTCTCATGATAATGGAACAAATCTGCTATCTTGAATATAGTTGATATCTATCCCATCCAGTAGCTCTATTTCATATGCATTCATAACAAACATCTTCAGAATCTTCATCTTTTTCCACTTGAGCTTGTCATACATTCCCTTTGGAGACTGTTCTTTCCTTAGATGAGCCAAAAGTGGCTCTCCGACTTTAAATTCATGTTCTCTCCTTTTGAGCTCAGTGTGATGGCATTTATCTCTTGGTACTCTTCTTGAACTTCTCCCATACTTGCTGATGTATCTCCTGCATGTACTCAATGAAGTATTCTGATACAACACTTCTTTTACTCAAATGAGATATGTCTCTTAGCTCTGCAACACCTCTAGGGCTGCAACCATAGACAATTTGAAACGGGCTCAATGCTGTACTTTTGTTGACTGAGTTGTTGTAAGCAAACTCAGCTTTCATGATATTCATAGCCCGCTGCTTGGGTTTTCTCCCTACCAAGCATCTTAACAAATTTTTGAGGCTTCTATTCACTACCTCTGTTTGACCATCCATTTGTGGGTGATAGGCTGAACTAAAACTCAACCTTGTGCCTAACATCCTTCACAATGTCCTCTAGAAATGACCAACAAAATTGGTATCTCTACTTGAAACTATGCTCTTAGGATAATCATGCAACCTACCAACTTCCTTGAAAAACAAATTCATAATATTTGTGTCATCACTTGTCTTCTTGCATGCGATGAAGTGTGCCATTTTATAAAATATATAAATAACAATGAAGGTAGTCATTATCCGTTTGAGTTCTTGACATCCCAAGTACGAAATCCATACATCTTCCCACGGTCTTTCCAAGATTGGCAAAGGCTGATACAAACCTGTATTCTGACATTTTCCCTTTGCACGCTGACAAATTTTATATCTTTGCATAGGGATCTTCACATCCCCACTTATTTGTGGCCAATAATAACTTTCACTCAGCTGCGTCAATGTTTCGTCCATGCCAAAATGACTATCTAGTCCTCCACTATGCTTTTCCTTGATTAAATTCTCCCTCATTGAACCTTGAGGTATATACAATTGCTGTCCTTTGAACAACAAGCCTTCTTGTATGAAATACTCTAACTATGGAGTTTTGTCCATACTCAATGGATTCTTGCATGCGTCCCATGCATCTTTGAAAGCCAAATCTGCCTCATACAAATCTCTCATAGAGTCAAATCCAATGACTTCTATCCTCATCTCTTTCAACAACAAACTTCTCTTACTTAATACATTTGCAACTTTATTTGACTTTCCACTTCAATGCTTCAACTCAAAGGAATAACTTTGCAGAAATTTAACCCCCTTCATATGTTTTTGGTTCAACCTATCTTGGCTGTTTATGAATTGTAGTGCTTGATGGTTTGTGTAAAATACAAACTCCTTGGGCAATTAATAATGTCTCCACTTCTTGAGAGCTTGTTGATTTGAATTTTTGCTCAAGTAGATCATCCAATTTAGTTGGTCAAGAAGATTGTCTGTTAATAGGAGTTAAAAAGTATCTGCAACATGCCAAGTATTGAAAAACAACTAGTTTTTGGTGTAAAATCTGAAACAACCTATGGTTAGCATCAAAAGTACATTTATAAAGACTGGTATAGGATATAAAGAAAGTCAGATGGCCAACAAAGAAGATCACAAAGAGCCACCAAAGAAGTCAAATGAAGAAAAACCAAAGAGCTATGTTGAAGCCCTAAAAAGCCCTATCAAAAGTCCTATCAGCAAGAAGAAAGAAAATGACATTCCTCAGAAAACCAGAATTTCTCACGAAGACAACAAGGATAAAAATACATTTAGAAAATCATTCTCTCAAAGACACACTCCTATGACCAGGTTCCGAAGTTCCTTTTATGGTTATTGCTATTTCTATAATCATCTTGGTCATAAAGTTAGAGATTGTAGGGCACGTGCAAAAAATGATTTTGTATGGAATAATAACAAAAGTTCTTATGGGTCTTCAAATAAAAACTACAATCCATTTGCTCATTTACTGGATTTCAATGTCATATGCTATCAGTGTAATAACTCAGGGCATACAACACATTTTTGTAGAAGTGGTTTTATGGAACTTCCTAGGAAGAACAAGAAAGTGGAAGCCATGAGTAAACAAAAGAAGGAAACTTCAAAAGTATGGAAAAAGAAGCAGGGGCAAGAAAAGAAGAAGAGACCTATGCTCTTGCAAACTACATTTCATGCACTAGAGGTATCACTAAGTTCATAAGGTGATGCACCAATTCGGGGGGGAGCTAATCACTGTATTATCTTTCAGTTCCGTAGATTCTTTTGGTGATATGCATTCAGAAGACAAAGAGAAAGATTAGCTAATGAATATTCTTTGTGAGAGTGATGATGCAACTGATGGTACCGTTATTAGAAACAAGTCAGAGAAGCAGGAACAGAGCAGAAAATGAAATGTTGTGTCCTGGAATTCGATGATTGCAGTACACTGATCATAGAGAATGAAGCCATTATGAATCGGAGTTTCCACTGTGAAAGAAATCGCAGATATTGTAGATGCTACAGTAGAAGAACTACATGACCCTCCACCTAAGGTCACAACAACCAAAGAAAATTATAGTTTGAAGATAAAGAACTTGCCGCACTTATCAAGAAGACAATTATTAAGGAGAGATTGCCGTTAGCTGTCAAGGATTTGGGTAGCTGTGATTTATATCCACAGAGCTTAATACACAATCCAAAAGTAAGGTATATAATGCTCGCCAAAAAGAATATGCTTTGAGAGGTCAAAGGTGTTTCTATTTCATGACATTGGATAACAATGAGTAAAAGAAAGAAACCATGGTGGGACAAGCAGTGTTACTAGTGGAGAGGAAACACAAGCTCAGCAGAATGAAATCAATCAGGGTGTAGAACAACTTACAACAGACATGGGATAGCGTCAAGTGCATATTGCAAAAGGTAGCTTAGATCCAACAAGGGATCAAGCTGGGAATGTGAATGAACATATGGAGCATGATATGCAGATAGAAATGGAAGATAGTACATAAGCACATAACTCACCGGTGCATGGAGAAGAATTTATTTTTGGAAATGTTAAAGAAGATGACATGGATGTTTCCCATGATTTATTTGTGGATGGAAGTATAATGAATATCTCTTTGCCATTGATATCAAAGGAGGAGAATTAAAGAAAGGGGGAGCAAAGGAGGAGAACTACAAGGGGGAGTTCATGTACTATTTTTTCTACAGGATTGTCATCAATGACAAAGGGGGCGATTGTTGGAATATTGTCATTGATGTCAAAGGCAAGGTGAAGGGCAAGATACAGACTCACCCAGTTTGCAGCGTAGGACTTGCCCAGTAGCTTCGGACTCGTCTAGCAGCTTTGGACTCACCTAGGAGCTCCGGACTTGCCCAGTAACTCCGGACTCACCCAATAGCTCCGGACTTGCCCAGTCAGTAGCTACAGACTAGCCTAGTGTGACAGACTGTTAGCAAATGAGAAGAAGAGTTTGTTGGAAACACACAATGGATTGATGTGTGCGAGCATCTTATTTATGGAAGCAAAACTAGTTACAAAACTTAGTTACAACAGTTGTAGGAAGTTATCAGTTAGACCTTAACTAATAAATTAGTTAAGTCTATTACAATATTTAACACCCCCTCTTAATGACTAAACCAGAAACAACACCAATGTTGTCTTGAAATTTTACAAACAAAATAGGACCAAACAATTTAGTCATTACATATACAGACTGATCAATAGATATCAACATGAAATTCGCAGTCCTCTGACATTTTGTTGTTTTCCAATTTGGGAACTTCAGTGTAGACAACAAACGAACATGATAGCCAATAACAAAACAAAGATTCGGCCATGTGGACATAAGATGTAGCAAGTTGTCCACCAAGTCTTTGATGAGTGATTCATTGACTGGTAATGAATCATTGATGGCTAATGATTTCAGCCCAAAATCCAAAGGTCTGAGTCCAGAACCTTGGAGATGCTGATCAAATAAAAAATTTTAGGCTTGTGAAGCCTGCCGAAATCCATACAAGGACTCAATCATCTTGCAAAACAAATGATCACTATGGGGAACCAAAAATCATCAGGTTGCACGATATAGACCTCCTCACCCAAATATCTGGAGAGAAGCAACTGATTTGTGAACATCTTCGCAGTATAAGCATCCTCATCTATTCCCTCGTATTGAGAAAAACCTTTCGCAACAAGCTGAGCTATGTACTTGTGCAAAGTACAAAACATATCCACCCATTTGTATCCAATGGAGTGTAGAACTGGCCGTTCAGGTACGATACCAAGGTTAGAATCTAGAGCAAAATGACCATGCTCTAATGAACAAACAACTTTATTCTCGGTTCTCTGAGCCAGTGAATTTGACCAAGGCATTCCATCCTCTTGCACAATTACTAGTGCATCCGATTGAGATTGAGGAATTGCATTCTCCTGCACATCTTGTATGGTGGATATTCCTTCCACCACTAATGCATGTAAGTTGATTGGATCAAGGTCAACAAGCCTATCCTTCCGCACATCCTGTATGGTGGATTCATCCTCCACTTGTGCATCAACATTGACTATGGTAGAGTTAATGAGTCTATACAGACCACCTTGCCCAATACCTTGGGCAATTACCCTATCCTGTCTTATATTAGACACAAAACACTATTTTCTAGAGAAATTTATAGCAATACTGAGATTTTTTGTTAATTGAATAATAGATAGGAGATTTTTACTTAGGCTAGGAACATACAAAACATTACTGACTGTGATTGTTTTTGCATTATTCAATTTTATATGAACATCTCCTATCCCTTCTATTGCATATGACATGCCATCAGCGAAAGAAATTGAATCAAAATGGTTTGTACTTGCAGTAAATTTGACGTACCGATCTTTACAACATGTAAAATGCCTGGATATGCCAAAATCAGTGAACCAACTACTGGTATGTGAGTGTGAGTATGATGCCACAAGGGCATACTCTTTTTCAAATTCTCCTTCAATTGCTGCTTGATTGGTTTGTTGGAAAATTGCAAATTGTCGCTTCTGACAATCCTTTTTCATATGCCTAACCTTATGACAAAACATGTTACCTATACTTAGAAGATGGATCCATAGAAATACGTTTCCACTTCCCTTTCCCCTTCTCCTGTGCAACAAGTGCACTCTCTTCTTGTCCAACACTAGACTCTTTTGCCTGTGTCTGTGTTTTGTAGTAGATAGGAACTTACTTGATCAAATGTCAAGGTTTGGGTTTCTGCCATCAAATGAAAAGCCTCCACGAAAGATTCGTAGGATGGTGGCAAATTGTTTAGAACCAGTGCCACCATGTCATCATCATCAACCTTCTTGTTAATAGGTAAAAGTTGTTCTTGGAGATCTTTCATTTGAAGTAGGTGATTTAAAAGAGAATCACCCTCATTCATCTTGATAGAGAATAACATATTTTTCAGGTACAACACTCGACTTTTCTCCAAAGTTTGATACTTGTTCTGCAAACTAATCCATAGCGCACTTGCCATAGTGGCATTTCAGACCTCGAGAATTATATCATCTGACACGGATAGCTTCAACAACAAGGCCTCTTTATGACGCTTGTCATAATCCGCAAAATCTGTAATAGGTCTTGCTTCAGTGCCAAGAACAATTTTGTCACAATTGTGGTAATCCACAATCGTTAAAATTTTATGATTCCACATGTTATAATTTTGCCCAGTCAATTTTTGGGCCTCAAGAAGGACAAGGTTCTGTATATTGGCCATTTTTCACTCCGAAAAATTATTTTGAACCAATAATTTTTTTTGAAAAATTGAACTAATATGATTTTTCTTATTTTGGAATTTTAATCATAAATATATTTGACACCAATACGTTCAACCACCCAAAATTTTATAATACAAAAAATTTAAAAAATGATTCTTCAACTCACTTGGCCTTCCACGATTTATTTTAGTCTTCCGCACTCGGGATTGTCCTTTGTGCCCTAATTCTAGGCCTTCCATGATTTTGCTGTGCGTGCTTTTCATGACTGTCGTTTTTGGTGCCATGAAACCCTATCACTTTCGTGCCCTCATCACGTTTCTTGGACGCAAACTCAACTTGTGCTTTGACTGGGATTGATCGTGCAAACTACGTGTCCCTTCGACGGTGTTTCATTGGTTCTCCATGACCCTGTGTGTGCCCTTCACGACCGCAAACCTTTTACCCTTCGTTTCAACGACGTGTTTCGTGTGTTCTTTTGTGATTTGTTTCTTCCTTAGTCGACTGTGTGTCTGTGCCCTTCGCCATGAGACTGCAGACCCTTGATGACGTCTGTGCCGCTTGCTTTCGACTGTATGTGTCAAGAACCTCGAATGACGTCTTCCTGCGATTTTTCACGATAACTTCGATCTTCTTTGACTGCTTCAACTCCTTGTTTGCGTCTGCCCTTCTACGAGACTGCAAACTGTAGATCCATGATTTTTCACGAGATTATCTGTCCACGACTCCTCAAAACACGACTGCGTTTTTCTTCCACGGATTTCTGCGACCATTGCTAACTTTGTTTCCACGGCCTCTGCAAACTTCTATCTTCTCTTCCTCCTCTCGTCCGTACCCTAACACCAGGGTTTCTTCGAACGAAACACTCGTACCTTTTTCGGCTTCCTCGAGTCGTGGCTCTGATACCACTGTAAGCAAATGAGAAGAGATTGTTGGAAAGCACATGATGGATTGATGTGTGCGAGCATCTTATTTATGGAAGCAAAACTAGTTATAAAACTTAGTTACAACAGTTGTAGGAACTTATCAGTTAGACTTTAACCAATAAATTAGTTAAGTCTATTACAATATTTAACATGGACAACAATTAACAAGGCCGACCAACAATAAAGTGTTTTTAATTTGTAGTCAGATATGTATTAATGATGGCCGACCACCTTTGGAGAGGTAGTATCCCTTGGGAGAAATCACACCCTTTCCAAGAGGCATGAAGAGGTATAGAAGAAAAATGAATGGGACGTAGAAAGCAAGAAGATAAAATGAAATATCAATCGAATATAAGCAGATTTTTGTGGAGAAGAAGAGGAGATTGAATTTACAATCATTCGTTGATGAAACAACAATAGTAAGGTGGAAGATTGTTTCAGTGGAGGTTGGTGCCTTAGATCAAAGAGATTGGTGTCTCTTGCTAAGTTGGTGCTTAGCAATGGGGATTGGTGTCTCCAGTAGGTTGGTGCCTACAAATTTTGTAAGAATCTTATATGTGGCCGGACTTGGACAGTAGATCCAAGTAGTCCTTTTCTCTCGAAAGGGTTTCCACGTAAATCTTGTTTCTTAATTGTTGATGTTGTGTGATTGATATTATTGTGATTATCAATTTGAAAAAGTAAAATATTACCTTACACTGATTCACCTCCCGTCTCAGTATAAGCATGTGCTCATCAATTGGTATCAGAGCGGGTTCCTTCAAAAATAGTCTAACTGCTATAAAGGTATATCTCAAGAGCACACACGGCTGGTCAAGAAGGTTTTTCCTCAAACAGAGCTCCATTGTTTGATGGAACAAACTATGCATTTTGGAGCATAAGGATGCGAATCTATCTAATGGCTCTTGACTTCGATATTTGGCAATCAGTTGTGAGCAGATATGTAGCTCCATCATCTCCATCAATGGATACAGTCGGAAAGAAGGCTAGTGAAAATAATGCAAAAGCCATAAATGCAATTTTGTGTGGTTTATCGGAATCAGAATTTGTCAAAGTAATGCATTGCAATTCGGCAAAGGACATCTGGGATAAACTTCACACCATCTATGAGGGTGACAACAAAGTGAAGAAGGCAAAAATCCAAACTCATAGGAGACAGTTCGAGGGCTTGAAAATGAAAGATGAAGAAAATGTTGCAGCATATCTTCTTCGTGTGGATGAGATTGTTAACACCATTAGAGGGCTTGGTGAAAAAGTTGAAGAATTCGTAATAGTTCAAATGGTACTAAGGTCTCTACCTTAAGATGTGATGCAAAAGTTTTTTCTATTGAAGGGATAAAGGATCTAGACTCATTAACAATGGATGAGCTACATGGGATCCTCACGGCTTATGAAATGAGAACCGAAAAAGAAAAGCCATCAAAAAGGGAAACAACCTTCAAAGCTTCAAAGAAAGGGAAAAATAAAGACCCTGAATCAAGCGATGAACAAGATGAGGAGGCTTTGTTTGTCAGAAAGCTTAAAAATGGATCTGGCAAATACAAAGGTAAGCTACCTTTCAAGTGTTTCAATTGTGATAAAATAGGTCATTTTGCTGATAAATGTCCACATAAGGATGATAGTGATGATGAGGAAAATCATAATGAGGGAAGGAATGATAAGGAAAGTAAACCTCAATACAATAAAAGCTTCAAACAAAACGAATATAGAAAAAAGTTTGGTAAGCACAAGAAAAGCCTCTATTCTAAAAAGGATAGTAGCTCAGCTGAGAAGAGCGACGAGAGCATATCAGACTTTGACAGAGAAGAAACTCTGTTCATAGCAATAGAAATAAAGAGTGATGTTGTGGTAGATGAAGACAAATTTGTGAGTGAAAGAAAAGAAGAGATGGTTTTAGAAGAAGAATATGATGAAAATGAAGGAGAAGTTGATCTTGAAGGAGAACTCATTTGTGCCCCAAGTGAAATCAAGAAACTTAAGAAGAACTTGAAACAAAAATTACAGCTTCAAGAGGACTGTGAATCTTAAGGCAAAACTATCACAAAGTCTTGAGGAATCGGAAAAGATGATCGTCAACCTAAAGATTCAACTAGAGGAGGCGAAAAGGATTGAAGAGGAGGTGAGAATCCAATTAAACAAAAAGGAAGAAAATTGTGAGAGGCTAGAACCTGAAATTGTTTCCTTGAGGAAGGAACTAGAGAAAACAACCACTATGTTGAACAAAAGCCTTAAATTTGAGAAAAGTACCAAGATCTTAGATCATATCATAAATGGGCAGAGGTCACCATTTATAAAGACTGGTTTAGGATATAAAGAAAGTCAGATGGCCAACAAAGAAGATCACAAAGAGCCACCAAAGAAGTCAAATGAAGAAAAACCAAAGAGCTATGTTGACGCCCTATCAAAAGTCCTATCAGTAAGAAGAAAGAAAATGACATTCCTCAAAAAACCATAATTTCTCTCGAAGACAACAAGCATAAAAATACATTCAGAAAATCATTCTCACCAAGACACTCATATGACCAAGTTGCGGAGTTCCTTTTATGGTTATTGCTATTTCTGCAATCATTTTGGTCATAAAGTTAGAGATTGTAGGGCATGTGCAAGAAATGATTTTGTATGGAACAATAACAAAAGTTCTTACGGGTCTTCAAATAGAAACTACAATCCATTTGCTCATTTATTGGATTACAATGTTACATACTATAAGTATAATAACTTTGGACATACAACACGCTTCTGTAGAAGTGGTTTTATGGAAACTCCTAGGAAGAATAAGAAAGTGGAAGCCATGAGTAAATAAAAGAAAGAAACTTCAAAAGTATGGAAAAAGAAGCAGGAGCAAGAAAAGAAGAGACCTATGCTTGTGCAAACTGCAGTTCATGCAAAAAAGGTATCTTTGAGTTCATAAGGTGTTGCACCAATTCAGGGTGAGCTAATCACCGTATTATCTTTCAGCTCCGTTGATTCTTTTGGGGATATGCATTCAAAAGACAAAGAGAAAGATTAGCTAATGAATATTCTTTGTGAGAGTGATGATGCAAGTGATGGTACTGTTATTAGAAACAAGTCAGAGAAGTAGGAACAGAGCTGAAAACGAAATGTTGTGTCATGGAATTCGATGATTATGGTATATTGATTATAGAGAATGAAGCCATTATGAATTGGAGTTTCCACTGTGAAGGGAATCGTAGATATTGTAGATGCTACTATAGAACTGCATAGCCCTCCACCTAAGGTCACAACAGCGAAAGAAAATTACAGTTTGAAGATAAAGAACTTGCCTCAGTTATCAAGAAGACAATTATTAAGGAGAGATTGCCTTTAGTTGTCAAGGATTTGGGTAGCTGTGATTTATATCCACAAAGCTTAATACACGATCCAAATGGAAGGGATATAATGCTCGCCAAAAAGAAAATACTTCGAGAGGTCAAAGGCATTTCTATTTCATGACATGGGATTTCAATGAGCAAAAGAAAGAAACCATGGTGGGACAAGTAGTGTTACTAGTGGAGAGGAAACACAAGCTTAGCAGAATGAAATCAATCAGGGTGCAGAACAACTTACAATAGACATGGGCTAGCATCAAGTGCAAATTGCAAAAGGTAGCTTAAATCCAACAAGGGATCAAGCTGGGAATGTGAATGAACATATGGAGCATGATATGCAGATAGAAAGGGAAGATACTACATAAAAACATAACTCATTGGTGCATGGAGAAGAATTTATTCGTGGAAATGTTGAAAAAGATGACATGGATGTTTCTCATGATTTATTTGTGGATGGAAGTATAATGAATATCTTTTTGCCATTGATATCAAAGGCAGAGAATTAAAGAAAGGGTGAGCAAAGGAGGAGAACTACAAGAGGGAGTTCATGCACTATTTTTTCTACAGGATTGCCATCAATGACAAAGGGGGAGATTGTTGGAATATTGTCATTGATGTCAAAGGCAAGGTGAAAGGCAAGATATAGACTCACCTAGTCTGCAGCTCCGGACTCACCCAGTAGCTCTGGACTCGTTCAACAACTCTGGACTTGCCCAGTAGCTCTAGACTCATTCAACAGTTCCAGACTCGCCCAGTAGCTCTAGACTTGCCCAGTAGCTTCGGACTTGCCCAATGAACATCGACGGACTCGACAAGTGTGACAGACAACAATTAACAAGGCCGACCAATAATAAAATGTTTTTAATTTGCTGTCAGATATGTATTAATGATGGCCGACCACCTTTGGAGAGGTCATATCCCTTGGGAGAAATCACACCCTTTCCAAGAGGCATGAAGAGGTATAAAAGAGAAATGAATGGGAGTTAGAAAGTAAGAAGATAAAATGTAATATCAATCGAATATAAACAGATTTTTGTGGAGAAGAAGAGGAGATTGAATTTATCATCATTCGTTGATGAAGCAACAATATTAAGGTGGAATATTGTTTCAGTGGAGGTTGGTGCCTCAGATCAAAGAGATTGGTGTCTCTTGCTAAGTTGGTGCTTAGCAATGGGGATTGGTGTCTCAAGTAGGTTGGTTCCTACTAATTGCTTAGCAGTGGGTATTGGAGTCTCCAATAGGTTGGTGCCTACAAATTTTGTAAGAAATGTTTTATTTGTGGTTGGATTTGGACAATACATCCAAGCAGTCCTTTCCTCTGTGGTTTTCTACTGAAAGGGTTTTCACGTAAATCTTGTGTTCTTAATCATTGATGTTGTGTGATTGATATTATTGTGATTATCAATTTGAAAAAGTAAAATATTACTTTATACTAATTCACCTCCCTTCTTAGTATAAGCATGTGCCCATCAAAATTATGAATTTCCAACTTTTCGAAGTGTTTGCAATAATTTCTTGATGAACATGGTGTCCAAAAACACCTTTGTAAATCCACTTGCCTACAACTATGCAAAATTGAGACGCAATTACAGCCTTTGAATAGAGCTGTCCTATGTGTAAAAATGAAGGTTTTCGTCCTCAAGTCACTTGTTCAAACTTGACATACTTGCACAAGAATTTCAATATTAAAAATGCATAACCTTTTCAAATGAGCTTTCCGTTTCCTTTTATATTCTTCTTCCAATTGTGGCGCCCAAAATAAAGAGGGAGTGTTTACTTTTTTCTTTTTAAAAAGAAGATATATTACATATAAAAATACTTTTAGGATGACCCTTAAAAAGGTCCCAAAATTAGATAATAAAGTGTTTTATGAAAACATATCCTTGAAGCTCACAAATGTTCTCCTTTTGCCTTTAAATAAAATCCTTAGCCCTTGAGAACGCACAAGCTAAGGGTATCATCCCAATGACTAGCTTGAAAAGGGGGGAATTACAATCCTTCCTTCCCAAAATTGCTTGCCCACAAGCAATTGCAAATTTGGGTGTTGAAAGATGGTTACCCCTTACCAAGTTGCATCCTCCATATGCATATCTTTCCATTGTACCAAGTTTTTCGTGATAGTGCCATTTTGGAGCCTCCTCCCATGAACCTCAAGAATAACTTCGGGAATCAAGACCAACTTGCCTTCATCATCAAGAGGTGGCAAGTAAATGGAAGGTGTTATATGTTTTCCAAGAGCCCTTTGAAGGCAAGAAACATGGAACACATCGTGAATCTTACTTCCTTCCGGTAATTCCAGCTCATATGCCACTTTACCCACTCTTCTTTGAATTTTATAAGGCCCATAGAAACGTGGGTTTAATTTTTCCGCACCACTTTGCTTGAAAGAGGATTGCTTATAAGGTTGCAATCTCAAATAGACCATGTCCCCAACCTCAAATTGCCTTTCCACCTTATGCTGGTCTGCATAAAGCTTTTGCTGATTTTGAGCTTGTTGCAAATTCTTCTTGAGCTGATCCAAAATTTCAGAACTTTGTTGCACCCAATCGGCAGCCCCGGGCACCTTACCATCCTCCAAAACAAGGTTAATAAATGAAATAGCTTTATATCTATACAAATCTTTGAATAGTGACATACCATTAGACATGTGGTGGGTATATTATAACAAAATTCTTCCATGTACAGCCATCTATTCCAACCTCTTTGCTGCCATGAAATATAATTCCTCAAGTATCCTTCCACCCATTTATTGACAATTTCGGTTTGCCCATCCGTTTGGGTTGATAACTAGTGCTTGGAAGCAATTATGTACCTGTTAGCTTAAAAATCTCTTGCCAAAAGAGGCTCGTAAACTGGCTGTCCCTATCACTTATGATGCTCTTGGGTAATCCATGCAACTTGAAAACTTTTTTGAAAAAGATTTTCACTATATATGGAGCATTATACTTGGCTGGAATTGCAAAAAAATGAACATATTTTGTCAATCTATCCACTACAACAAAAATTTCACATTTACCTTGTGACATAGGTAATCCTGTGATGAAGTCCATGGAAATGCTCTCCCATTTTTGGTGGGGAATTGGAAGAGGTTGCAATAGACCAGCTGAAAATGTAGTCATTCCCTTATTTCTTTGACAAACCATATACTCCCCAACATGTCTCTTTTCAAACCCTTCCAAGCAAATCTTTCTTTTACCTTCTTGTATGTTTTGAAGTAACCTTGATGACCAGCCATAGTATCATCATGAGCAGTCCTCATAATTTGGTGTTTTAACTTGGATAAAGGAGCCAACAGAATTCTGCCCTTGTAAAAAATCAGCTCTTCATGCACCTTGTATTTGTTGTCTATCACCTTGCCTTCCAAAATCGCGGTAGCCCATTCATCCCTTGCATATTCGGCTATAATTACAGTCGTCCAGTCAATCGTTAATTCACTTAATGAACACAAATAGGGCCTTCTTGACAATGCATCAGCCACATTATTTTTACCTTTCATATATTCAATGTTGAAATCATAGGATTGTAAGTTGCTCACCCACTTTTGTTGCCTATCATTCAAATCAGATTGTCTGAGGAAGTATTTGAGGTTGTTGTGATCCGTCTTGACTATGAATCTCTCACAAATCAAGTATTGACGGAATTTGGCCAATGTATGCAGCATGATAGCCAACATTTCCTTATCATAAATCGAAAACTTCTCTTCCCTTTCCTTGAGCTTCTTACTCTCAAAAGCAATGGGATGTCCTTTTTGCATGAGGACAGCCCCTATCCCTTCTCCTGAAGCATCACATTCCAATGTGAAAGGGTGTGAAAAATATGGAACAGCCAACACGGGACAAGAACTCATCACTACCTTGAGTCTCTCAAAGGTCTCCAAAGCTGTTTGAGACCACACAAAGACACCTTTCCTTGTCAAGTTTGTAAGGGGGACGGCTAGTTGGAAAAAGTCCTTACCAAACCTTCGATAATAGCAACACAATACAAGAAACCCTCTCATACGAGTCATAATAGTGGGAGGTGGCCAATCAAGTATGGCTTGAATATTTTGTTGGTCCACTTGGACCCCTTGTGCATTGATCACATGTCGAAATACAAAATTTTAGAAGTAACAAACTCACTTTTGGATTTCTTTGCAAAGAGGGTTTGCTTCTCTAACATTCCCAAAACAATATCCAAATGGTGCAAATGCTCCTCCCAACTCTTGCTATATATCAATATGTCATCAAAGAACACTAGCACAAATTTCCTTAGATGATGTTTGAAGATATGGTTCATGCAAGATTGAAATGTAGCAGGAGCATTAGTGACTCCAAAGGGCATGACCAAAAACTCATAATGTCCATAGTGACAACGAAAAGCCGTTTTGTGCACATCTTCCTCCTTCACACGAATTTGGTGATAACCGGTCCTCAAATTTATTTTGGAGAAGTAAACCGCTCCATGAAGCTCATAAATGATTTCATCAATCCTAGGTATTGGATACCTATTCTTGATGGTCTTCTTGTTCAACAATCTATAGTCAATACTCATCCTCATAGTTCCATCATTTTTCTTCACAAGCACTACTGAAGAAGCAAAGGGGCTAGAGCTTGGCTTTATGTGCCCAATTTCAAGTAACTCTTGGATAGCCTTCTCAATTTCCTCCTTGTAGATCCATGGGTGGCAATAGGGAGTAGTGATCATTGCTCTTGTGCCTTCTTCCAATTCCATTATATGTTCAAACTCTCTATTCGGGGCAGCCCATGTGGTATGTCACTAAACACTCTCTCATGTCTATCTAGGATGACTTGAACATCCTTGTGATGCAACTGTTGTTTTAAATCAGACCTTGTATCATGCATAAATGACTCAGCTGCCCATATAATCTGCCCTTTATTGAAATCTTGTTCCATCTTTTTTGAGTTCACCAACATGAGTGTCCCATTGCTTAGACCATGGAGAACAATTTCTTTGTTGGCTGCCATAAATTTCAGTTCTGATTTTTGCAAATTATTAGTGTATTCACCAATGGATTGAAACCATTGGGCTCCAAGTACAACATCTATCTCCTCATGGTCTATCATATTGCTCCCAATTTTCAGATTGTTTTTCCTTTGGTTACTGCCCTTCTATTCCCATTTCACATGCCTTTAATTCTTTTGAATTTTCTGACTTCAATCTCAGCTGATTGTCCATCGCCATGGGTCCACAATTGACTAAATTTTGGTGCCCAAACCTCAAGGGTTCTTCATTTGGTGGCTTCCCTTCGAATTCAGCCTTACATGCCATTGATTTCCTTGAATTTTCGGAGTTAATTTCCAGCGGCTCACCTATCACAAAGGGCCTATGTTTGACTGATTTTTGGTGATTAACAAACTTGTGGAGTGGTTACCCCTTGTACAATTGGAAATTAGGCTCTGTTATTTGTTTTAAGGATTGCCTTTCCTCAAATTGGGATTCCTTGCTATGTGCCCTTAGTAATTTTGGTTTAGGTGGCTCCACCTTTTTACCAAACTTATCAACTATCCTTTCCAAAAATTCTTCATGTGTCCTGATAGTGCTATGTCCTTGTGATTCTTATCCATGATGCCACCATTCATGGGCAGCCCCATCCAAATGTTGTATGACAAAAAATAATGCTTCCTTTCTACCTCTAGGCCTTAAATCAAGGTACTCACTAACCTTGTCAACCGAAGCTCTTACCGGAATACCGGGATCACCATCAAAAGTTGGAAGAACTATCTTCTCCAAGTCATCCTGTGTAGCAATGTGTCCATGGTACCTTTTGCCATATCTCAAACCTACCCAATCCTCCAAGCTCCTTCCCCCACTGTACGTAGGTGCAAGTGTCAAGTACTCATCATAACCATCCACTAGATCCCAACAAACCAAAGGCTGGTCCTCCATCCTGAAGTGTTGATTCTCAAGATCCTGGACCTGTGTAATACCTTCAATCCTTCCCTTATCCATGTTATTGTTTGATATAAACCCTGGATCCCACATGTAGCCAAGATATGGCTTTGAAACCACTGCAATGCCCCTAAATGGGACTTGGACCTAGTTGGGGTGTTTCAATCAAACCCTTGAATTAAATTGTCAATTAACTGAAAATCTGTTCCACAAACCAGCAAGCTCTAGCTAAAAAATATATAGAATTCTCAAGCAACACATGTTAAAAATAACTTCACAAATAGATGAAAATAAATTGAAAGCAAGGTACCTTTTTGAGCAAAATAAATTGGCGTAGTGGCTGAAAATACCCCTGCAAATAATCTGATTTTTATGTGAAGGTACAATTGCGTTTTCCACTCATGAAACACCTCAAAAACATCTACAAGTGGGTCGCCACACTTTAAAAAAAATAGGAAAATAAGTCTGATATTTATTTCTTGGAATTTGCCCTTTTAAACACCTCCCAAATCTTTCCAATCAAGTTGCCAAAGTTGTCAAAAATTTATATTAAATTCTTGAATATTCCTAGGGCACAAATTGACCTTCCAAACCTGCAAATTAACTCACAACAACTTGCCAATAGTTGGATTAATTTATGAAAATTACCTTGACCCTAGAAGAGGGTTTTGAAGACAAAATTGCCCTCTTGAGAGGGGTCACTGTTGACAATTCTCCCACAGGGCAAAAAATTGTCAACCTTACTATTTGGAAGATGGTCTTATGGTACCAGTTTGTCTTGTAAATCAGTTTTTTGGGGTCCTTAAATAGCCATCTACAGCCTTCATATAAAGCATGGGATGATCTACTTGAGGATGTTACAGGTGCCCTAGGTTGCAACTAAAAATACATATGTTCTACTTGGTGAGACATACTGCATATCTGGACTGTTTGAAAAGGCAGAGGTTGTTTTGCATACGATGCGTAAACATGGTTATTCTTATAGGGTTACTGCATACAATACATTACTTAATGCCTTAGGCAAGGTTAGAAATTTGCACAAAGCAAAGGAAATTAAAAGGAAGGAAGATATCTTTCGGACAAAAGTCCGAAGGAATACTTCGGAGAATTTGCAAACAAAAACCCGCAGCCAACAAGGAAAGAAAATCCAAAGGTGTGGAAAACATAAAGTCCGCAAGAATAAGGACACCTACAAAAAACCCGGGTTCCCTACAAAAATCCTGGGTGCCCTACAAAAAGCCCAGGGGCCCTACAATTTTTTCGAAAAGCCAGTTCCAAGAGATAGAAGTCCTTGCGGAGGGCACTTGGTCGGTGGCAGGGCCTTTCCAATTTTCTTGAAGGGCATAGAGGAAGGACATAAGCCTTTGCGGAGGGCATTTGGCCGGTGGCAATATAAAAACAAAGGACAAAAAATTCCTTCAGACTTTTTGTCCGAAGGAATTCCTTTGGACAAAAAGTCCGAAGAAATTTGGGACAAAGAAAAACCCGATGGAAAATACACAAAGGCAAGAGAAAACAAATTTGGAGGAAGGATATCCTTCGGACAAAAGTCCGAAGGAATTCTTTCGGACCTTTTGTCCGAAGGATTAATTCGGGAAAATTGCATAACAAGAAGTCCGAGAGAATATAGCCCGAGGAAATACAATCAAGGTAAGGCTTGGGAGATAAACAGAAAAGTTCGCAGGAAAAATTTGTCAAACGAAAATTCCGAAGAAAATCAAAAGGAATAAGCCAAGAAGGAAATCCAAAAGGTCCGCAGAAAAACAAATATCCGCAGAAATTAAAAGACCAAGGTGAAGTCAACGACAAGCCAGGGAATAAAAAAACCACAAACAAGCAAGAGAAATGCATGCACGAAAATAAGGAAGCCAAGAATGGAAAGTTGGCGAACGATTCAGTCTAATTATGTCTCACTCATGCAAGCAAGGGCTATTTTTGGTGGATTGCTAAGTTTCAGTTGACTATTTGTTTTGTTCATGGTTTGACTAGTCATTCTCATGCATCCAAAGGTCCAACTCAGCTTCAAGTCGAGTTTCTCAGTCTAAGTTTGGCACCATTTTCATGCAAAAATGATTGTTTTCTCGATCCGACAGCTCAAGAGGAGTCTATTTTTGACATTTGGTGTAATCTTCCATGCAAAGGAGAAGTTGACTTTGAACAAACCCACCGTCCATTTCTCAAACGCCAAGGAGCTTTATGCAAAGACAAAGAAAAAATATATTTTATTGGAAGACAAAGTTGGTCTTGGGTTAATCTAAGTTTATCTTCCTCTTCTATTTTTCAATGCCAATCTCTTGGCTTTTGTAATTTTCTATATAAATGGCTTTTCAGCCTTTGTAAAATCTATCCCTTGTGGCAAGACCAAAGTCTGCCATTGGTGAGTTGTGTAACCTTTTCAATCAATAGGACTATACTTTCAGATTTCAAGTGCTGGCATAGTGTATATTCATTCAACAATTTGCATATGTGGTAGATTTCTCTTCCTTCTCAAATTCTGATTCGTACCTAGTTGCTAGCTTATCATATTATGCAAGTCATGTTCAGTGTTCTATATGTCTTTTGCTGAAGCTGTAAGTGGATGTTAGGTGTCTGCAGAGTGTTTTGTATGAAACCTCTCTCCGTCGTTTTCCCTCATGTTTTGATCATTGGATCGAACCTTCTCATGAAATATTTATGCATAATGATAAATTGAAATCAAAGGTCTTCTTTTTTCCCTTGTTTGATTCAGTGTTCAAGGTTCCAAGTAGAGTGGATCAACGTTTTGGTGTATCACCGTTATTAGGTAGGATTTCCCTTTCAAGTTTTTTTATCCCTTTTCCATGGTAGATTCGTAGCACAAAGTAGAGATCCATTGATACATCTTACAGGAACCAGCGTTCTCTGGAGGTTCTTCTCACCATTGAGGCACCCACCCTCGTGAGAAAATCTCATTGTTTCAACCGGATAGAGAATTGGTCATTTCAGCATGTCTTCAATTCATGGTGCAACTTCAGGTTGACAATAGTCACCACCCTCCCAAAGCAAGTCGCCACCCTTGGGATGGCCTCCAAACTCAATAAGCTCCTCAACCGAGTTCGTCCATCTCTTTTGACCTGCAAATTATGAATTTTCAGCTCTCCGAAGGGTTTGCAATAATTCTTTGATGAAGGTGGTGTTTAAATGAAGGTAGTGTCCAAAAACACTTTTGTGGATCCACTTGCATATAACTATACAAAATTGAGGCGCAATTATAGCCCTTGAATAGAGTTGCTCTATATGGAAGATTGAAGGTTTTCATCTCCAATCTCCGTGGTGCACTTGAAGGTTTTCGTCCTCAAATCACTTGTTCAAGTGTGACATGCTTGCACAAGAGTTTCAAAATGAGCCTTCCCATTCTTTTTATAATCTTCCTCCAATTGTGGTGTCCAAAATAGAGAGAGAGTTTACTTTTTTCCTTTTAAAAAAAAGATATATTACAAGCTTCTTTATAAAAGCAATTTTAGGATGACCCTTAAAAAGGTCCCAAAATTAGATAATAAAGTGCCTTATCAAAACATATCCTCGAAGCTCACAAAGGTTTTCCTTTGGCCTTTAAAAAAAAATCCTTAGCCCTTGGAAACATACAAGCTAAGGGTCTCATCCCAATAATTAGCTTGAAAAGGAGACATTACATCCAACCACGTACAATGCACCACTAGTGGCTGCTATTTTTTTCAAATAAGTTTTTAAACTTCATGGGCTGCCTAGAAACATTGTGAGTGATATGGACAACAGGGTCATGAGCTTGTTTTGGCAAGAGCTCTTCTGTTTGACTGGTACATAACTGACTCCTAGCACTAGTTATCATCCACAAACCGATGGGCAAACAAAGATAGTGAGTAAATGGATTGAAGGGTCCCTACAAAACTATGTTGTAGGGCAACAATTAGCTTGGATCAAGTGGCTATACATGGGTGAACATTGCTACAATACATCATACCACATGTCCATTGGTATGTCTCCCTTTCGAACCTTGTATGGGTATGATGCACTTTTTTTTGTAGATTTGGTCTTGACATACAATAGAGTGCCTGGGGCCAAGTATTTAGTATAGCAGGGTCAATATATATTGGAAGTGCTCAAGGAGAACCTCCAACATGCCCAAAATCAATAGAAATTATATGCAGACCAACTCTTGTCGGAGAGGACTTTTGAGGTGAGAGACATGGTATTTTTGAGGTTGCAGCCCTATAGCTAGTCTTCCCTCAAGCATAGTGGGGCAGAGAAACTCAAAACCTACTTTTATTTCCCTTATAGAGTTAAGAGGAGAGTTAAAGAGGTTGTTTATGAGTTAGAATTGCTAGAGCATAACTGGATCTACAATGTGTTTCATGTTTCGTGCCTCAAAAAGGAACGAGGACAACTTATAACTCCTTCAGCAAAATTACCACCATTGGATGACAAGGGCAAGCTGATTTTGACTCCACAATTTGTCATAGAGGTTAGCAAAAGGAAGCTGAGGAACAGGAACATCATGGAGTACCTAGTTCGTTGGAATGATTTACCCATTTAGGATGTTACATGGAAAGGGGCAGTTATTTTGCAACATCCTAGCCTGCAATTGCTTGATGACAAACAATTTTGAGAGGGGAGGATTGTAATGGCCCCTTCTCGGGTTTAGGGCGGTATGAAGACCCTTAGCCTATCTTGTGGTTTCTCGTAGGCTAAGGGGATGAAGGAAAAAGGGGAATGTGGTTCTCTTTTGACTAAGTTGCCAAAAATTAGCTTTATGTCAACAACTTATTTGTAATTTGAAAATTAAAAGGGGATCACTTTTTAAATATTTTATTTTACCCCCCTTAGAGTGCCCCAATTTGGAGTTTGAATCGGGGAAAAGATATAATTAGAGATGGAGAGTTTCATTTTGGGGATCTAGGATCTATCACTTGATTTTCTATGAGTTTAGCATGTTTGCTTCTACTTTCAGCGATTCAGGACGAAAACCCTCTTTAGCAATCAATTATTGGGGACATAAACCCTCAAAATTTTGCTGTGGCTTCATTCAGGGATCACATTTTAGCGAAAGATCGTTGGACAAGGCATGGAGGTCTGATTTGTATGTGGCGCAGTAGCTAGGGCATCAATTTGAGGTTGGCGCAACTTCTAGGAGGCATTTTGGAGGTTGGCGACCTGCCTAGAGGGTTCTTCAAGTGCTTACTTCACCCCTTTTAGGGTTGACGTCACACTAAGAAGATTAATTTGAGGGTTGTTCAACCTTTGGCTTCATTTGATTGGTTAATTGTTTTTGAATTTTATTGGTATAATCAGCTGTAAACTATTTAATTTACAAGCTTGAAAATTTATTAAAAAAATTAAATTTGGTGTTGAAAGGATTCTACCATGGAAATAGATTGAATTTTCTTAATTTTTTGAGGGTCAATGTGGATTATATTTTTCCTATCATGTTTTATGGATCATTTTTAGAATTCTATACTTACATGTTAGGGTTTCAGTGAAATTTCAGAATTGTATAAATTTTTCCCAAAAGGGATATTCAATTTTGTAGAGCTTGTACTAAACCTACCATGGATTCTCTCAATATCATTTGGATTGTTCTTTCCAAATCCCTTTGATCCCAACTAAGAGTTTCTTGCAAAGAATTCATTTCATCTCTCTTTTCCCTGACTTCCCTGACTTCTTTTTCTGGTGACTGAGCCCTTCTTTCTCTTTGATAATACCTGATTTTTATCCAACTGGCTTGCATAAGATATCACTGCATTAACTTTCCCTGTAGGCTGGCAAGATCATAGCTCTGCTACCACTGAAATGTCCCTTTCCAACTATTTATGAACTCTGATTTTTTTGGTGAATTCTTTTTCTAATATTAGGTATCGATAACATAATAAGCAACAACATACAAGATTAATATTCTAAACCCTACTGATAACACTAAGACCCCATAGATTTCTTTATATTAATAAGTTGAAAATACAATGCAATTGAAATCTTTTATTGTAATGAACTGGATACTCATGAATATTGATGACAAGACAATTGGGTATTGAAATAACACATACAAAAATCCCTGGTGTTATAATATGCAAAGTACAACCCAAGTTTACTATGGACATACATAAAAAAACACTCATTACATATGTGTTGAGCATCTGATCATAAATACCACTGACGATAGGGTACATAAGCATTGCAACAACAATATGGATCACTATAGTGGCCGTACGGATTACTGTTGCAGTAGTACGGATCACTGTAGCAAACTGAAAATGGAATAAATTTTAATCTTTCAACACAATTATGATCCCTAGATGGAATCACCACAACTGGAATTAGAGGGTTTCTTTCCTCCAACTTGCAGACCAAAGGGTTTTCATCTATAGTTGAAAAGATGAACACAAAGGCTCAAGCTTCGGAATAAGGTTTGATTTCAATGAGTAATGAACAATAATTCCTTTTGAGCCCAACTCATCATTTTATAATGATCATTTTAATTTCAACCCTAAGAGTTTAAGATACTTTAATAAAATATTATTTTTTCGCTCGCTTTATAATAATAATATATAAGTGTCCTTTTACCATGTTATGGAAAATGAAGTGACTCAAGACCACTTAAGATATTATTAAATCATTTCCTTAACTTTAACCCTTAGCCTACGGGAAATAAGGAATAGGCTGCGGTCCTCTGATTAGATTAATTCGGAGAAGGGGACATGACAGTTGTATGAGTAGCTTGTACTTTCATGTGCATTGTTTAATGCTTCCACTACTTAAATGAGGTTGATGAATAAAGTATTGAGACTGTATTCTTGTGTCATTGTTTACTCGAATGATATATTGGCTTTTAGCAAGATGTATAATGAACATCTAATGCATTTAAAACAATCTTTGCAATATTTGAAGTAGAAAAACTTTCTATTGAATGAGAAGAAATGTGAGTTCACACAACAATCACTTGTCTACTTGGAGCATGTGGTTGGAGATGGAGAGTTGAGAATTGATTGTGCAAAAATGGAAGTGATTTTGAAGTGGGCCAAGTCTTTCAATGCAACGGGGAAAAGGAGCTACGTAGGGGATTTCCAATACTTGAGGAAGCTCATCAAATCTTTCTCCACCATAGTTTCATTGAAGCAAAAGATTAGCAATGCACCGGTTTTGGTAGTACGTAATTTTCAGCTACCATTTTAGTTGGAAATAGATGGAAGTGATTATGCTATAGGCATCGTCCTATTGCAAGGAGTGGAGCCTATTTTCTATCATTCTAACATAGTGTTGGGATTTCTGCCATGATTTTTACAAGTGCTAAACTACAAGTCAAAAATTTAAAAAAATCCTCCAAATCTGACATCTTTCACCATTGCAGAAATGACAGGTCCCCAAAAATTAGCAGCAGCCCTCCAAACATCAAAAAAACTAAGAAAAACAACAATTGATGCAATCAAGGATATGGTGTCAAGTGAATGACAACCTCACCGTTGCAGCTAGAAACTAAGTGACTCCAAGCCAGTTCAAAGGAGAGCACAAACATATGGGTGACATGGGTGTTGAGGGATTCACAAAGCCAAAAATTACATTATGCAACAAAGAAATGCAACTCAGGTATTTTAACAAATACTTAGGTGAAACTTTGGGCTTCAAATTCTTCTCACATGCCTCAATACAATTCCAAAACATGGTTTCATCACCATCAAGGTTAAATATAAATAAAAGGCAGTCCAGCAAGCTGTCAAGCATGGCAAACATCATTTACAAGAGAAATTGCACAATAATAAGGAAATACCACAAATTGCAGCAACCATTCACAAAAAGGAAAATTGCACGAATAATACAAATATCAAATACCTTCGGGCAGGAGGGCAGTGGGGTGGTGTGACAAACTCTGCAAGGAAAAGAACCCTCGAAAGAGGCCCAATTAAAACCAAGAACAGTCTCAAATTGCTTGATGGGGATTAATTTTCCTTATTTTATGATCTCCTTGTCATTTATCTAGTGCATGGTAACTGAGAAAAAAGGACCCCAAATTGATCCCTAGCAATAACTAATGAAACCAATTAAAGATTAATTTCATTTAAACTTGTCAACTTTCTAATTTATGTTTTGCAATCATTATCCACATAGGTAACATATGGCACATCAACCACCGTTTTTCTCTTTGCTTTTGTAATGCTAGATCATTTGAATCCTTGGGACAATCTGATTACTTCTTGATTAGCATTCAAATTTGTTTCTCAGAGCTTTTGCGTTAATGAGAGTTAAACATAGTAAAAATAGGTAACAAAGGAGAACAACCAAGATGATGCCACGTGTCACCATATCCTTGCGCGGAGCCAACCAAAAATTAAAACCAAGGGCAACAATGGAATTTATAGCCCTTAGTGTGACCGGTTCATGAGATCTTGACACATGTTGATGGCTTGTTACAAACAAGAGATAAATGCTTCCAAATAGGGTCTTAGAGAATGTGACACTTGTCACAATACCATTTCATGAAGTATTCATAAAAAGGCAACCTGAGACACCAACCTCTATGGTTTGATTGCACGCGATTAGGACACATGTTTCAATCTTGTTGCACAAAGTCTATATAATCCTCAAGACCCAAAGGAAGGTCAACAATTGAGAGTCTTGAAGTGATTGACATCTGCTGTGATGTCATTCCATGAAGCCAAACATATATGGAACCAAGGAAAAGTAGATAATGCAGCTCTTTGTGAGCTAAGTACACGAGTTGTTGTCACGTGGAGTAATCTCATTTCATGGAGCTTGTTGAAGCCTCATGACTTGGAAAAAAGTCAAAATTTGGGAGTTCTAGAGATATCGACTCTTAGCATAGTCTCGTTGCATGGAGTCTAGTGAAAGCCACAAGTAAAAGATAAAACAGAGCTTGAGAGAGATCTCACAAATAGATGACAAGTGGCATGATCTTGTATAACAGAGCATAATGTTAACCGGAACTGAAAGAAAAAGCATAACCCTTGAAAACCTCACAAAATGATGACAAGTGGCCAAATCTCGGATCATGAAGTATGTTCGATCTTCAGAGCTCGAAGGAAAAGGCTAAGAACAATGGGTTATGAGAGGGCGACATTTGGCAGCTTTTTGTTTCATGAAAGAAAGAGGGAAATGTAGGGAAAAAGCTCGGATAAATAGAGAACGACTTGAGGAAAAGTAGAAACCAAGGGATGCTAAGAGAAATTAGAGAAATGCAAGGAAGCTTCAAACCTTGAAGGTATAGAAAAAGCTAAAGAAATTCTGCAATGCCTTGAAAACTGTTGAGCTGAAAGCCAAAGATTTACAAATTAATTATGCCGTCTCTACAACTAGAAACTTGGATTAGTAAAATCTATATTGGTGATCCCAGATTGGCATTACTAAGCGATGCTCCTGCATCAGTAATCCTCCAATGTTAGTAGCAACAAGCTTCCAACTCAAGCGTTTGATCACAGCAAAAAATGAAAAAATAGTGATGTAAGATTGGTTTTATAGCAGAGCATTTTAGAGTTATAATGCATTTTAAGTGGCTCACATATTTATTTTTCTTATTTTCTTAAAAGTTTGAGCTCTTTTTTTAAATTAAGGGTTCTTGCTTGGCCATTTCTTGCAAGCCAATTTTTTTTTGAGAAATAGTGGTTAAAAATGTCTTTTTCCTTTATAAATGGCATGTTCCTTAAGAAACCATGTTTTGAGAAATGTCACCGTTCTTTTGAGAAACGATTTCAATGGTCAACAAATTGGACAGAGAGCCAGCAACCACTGTTTCACATGTTTCATGATAGGATAGGGTAGGATCGACCTGTTTGTGTTGAGCTTTCGGTTATACTATAAAGAAATGGGGAGGATAATTATTCAAGTAGGGACTTCCTATTGCATGCTTCCATAAATTATCATTCTGGTACTCACCGGTACATATATGATAAAAATTCGACAAGATGCTTCAAATCATATTTTCAGCTCTTGAATGATGTAGGTTATAGAAAACAATGTGAGCGTTTTACTCTTGTGCGGTCAGTTTGAAAACAAAGACTTCAAAGAGACTATGAAGTTGTAGCTATTACATCTATTACCAATTTTGTTTGGGTCTTGAATAGTAGGATAATACATTGGTGGCATTTGCATTAGCAGAGATTCAAAGGCTTCCACTCTTCCTAGGGCATTTCTAATAGAGTTGCCTTTAGTGGAGGAAATTTGAACTTTAGTGATGCAGTCAAGGATAGGGGATCCAATGAAGGACAACCTAGGCCTTGCAACCTTCCACTAAAACACATGCAAAAAACATGAGATTGAAACTAAAACACACTTTTATTGCTCTTTCTCGAGGAAGTACATAGACTACATGCACAACACTCACTCACTCTCCCTATGACCACAACACAAGAGAAGAATAACGCAAACATAATCCCTTTCTGGACCGAAAATTACTCTATGTTCCTATGAACTTCCTACCCACACACCTACACTCTCTTGGTAAGCTTCCTTCAACTCCAGCCTACCTGCCCCAAAGCCTTCACAATTCGGGGTTGTTACTGGGAATACGCAACTGCTGCGGGCGAAACTGCCGCTTAATGTAAAGTGGCAGTTTTGTAACTGTCGGTTAATGCAGACCTGCTTTAACCGGCAGTTTCATCATGAGACAGAGAACTCTATGTCTCAGTGACTGAAACCGCTTTTCCCCCTTTCAGGAGCCTGCTGAAGTGCTGATGATCCATGAAAATTGTCCTTATGCTGCCAATCGAGCCTGGAATCATGCAAACACAGATTCTTTTTGGGTGATGTAAGATGGCTTGATAACCCAGATGCTC
Source organism: Torreya grandis (assembly GCA_037957365.1). Classification (NCBI taxonomy): domain Eukaryota; kingdom Viridiplantae; phylum Streptophyta; class Pinopsida; order Cupressales; family Taxaceae; genus Torreya; species Torreya grandis. Next base: position 3,492,591 of record JARHVA010000425.1, on the reverse strand, counting down.
CTGCATCATTCAGCTTCTATTTCTTTTTGGTCCTTGATGTAATTTTGCTGTTCTCTTTTATACTTTATATTTTCTATTTCTATGACTTATGAGATCTAATTTGTGTAGGAGTAGTATTAGACACTTCCTTTGGGTTACACCGTACTTAGATCTACAGTCCCATTCAGCTCCATTGGTCATATATGCACATTATATAAATTCATCTCAATTGTTTACTTTGATAAAGAACTTTGATTAAATTTACTCTTTTTATGTAATTTCCAGTACTTGGTTTCCCTACATATCTTATTTAATTAAACTACTTTAAAATCAATATGGAGTCTGTTCATATCTTTTTGATCTTGGGTAAGTGCACCTAGTATGTAATAATGTATATCAGAACCTAAAGCATGTAATTTTTCAGTTGACCATTATTTTCTCTCTTACCATTTAACCCTTATGTTGATCCCTCTTGTGATGTATGATTGTTTTGGTGTATTGCATTAACCTTTTTTTACTGCTTTAGGTTCTGATATACTACTTTAAAATCAATATGCAGTTTGTTCATATCTTTTTGATCTTGGGTAAGTGCACCTAGTATGTAATAATGTATATCAAAACATTGTGCAGTTGACCATTGTTTTCTTTCTTACCATTTAACCTTTATGTTGACCCTCTTGTGAGGTATGATTGGTTTGGTGCATTGCATTAACCTTTTTTTATGCTATTGGGGAAAATATAAAATTAGACTCTAGTTCTTTCAATTAATATATTATAGGAAGATGATTTTGTTAGTTCCTTTTGTAGGATGATCAACCGGATGTCCAAGGGCTATCTGTTATGCTATCAACTGGAAGATATGCAACTCAAAGTCCAATAGGTAATATTTTTGGATTTTTGTTTGTTTCTAGCCTACGTGTAAGCTTGAGATACAATGATTTTAACATAGAATACCACTGCATGTTTGTTTAAGAAACATGGTTGATTAAATAGCTAGAACACTTATGCAGGTTTGTATTATCACATAGTTGTTCCATTTTACCGTGTACAGGTTGGAGTTTGTAGAGTTGTTTGTTTTTTAAATAGCCTTTTGCATTAAAATTTAATTTCCATGCAAATAATTCCAAATAGTGCTTTATTACAAAATTTAGTAGAAAGTTGAACATGTGTGGAGGATCAGGCACAAGAGTGTGATAGATATACAAAATTTGAGGGTTTGGGGATGCAGTTTGTTCAGGTTGCTCTAAACATATAGACATATGAAAATAAATGGTACATCAAGAGTTCATCGTATTTGAAACCGGGATGGTGAAAGAGATATGTGGATGACATGTGTATTGAAATCATAGAGGAGACAAGATTGAATGTTTCCTTAAAACACCTCAATAGTCTTCCACAACACACACAATTCATGATGGAATTGAAGGCTAATGGTTCTATTCTATTTCTTTTTTGTTCTTTTCAGAAGAAAAAAAATGGGACTTTCACACATGAAGTTCACAAAAAGAAAAGACACACGGATCTATAGCTATAGGCAGACCTCCATCATCACTTGACACAGAAAGCCAGTGTATTAAAAACACTGGTTACCAGAACTTTGAGAATAGCATAGGATGAACATTTCAAATAAGAGAGGGAGTATGTTACAACCGTGCTTTACATAAATTGCTACAAGATAAAACAAATAAACAAAGCATTCCAAAATGTAAGGAAAGAAACTCGACCAAGAATTGAAAATAAAACTGAGACCTTTTTATCTTACATAAAAAACCTAACTGATAATATTTCTAAGATTCTGAAAGGAGAAGACAATGAAACAACTTTATTACTTATCAATATCCTAAGGAACAGGTTGAGATCCACAAAACACAAGCTTGACCCTAAACGAAGCAGTGGGGTGTACATGATAGAATGTTCTTGTGGTAAACCATACACCGGGAAACGGGAGGATCAATCCAAACAAGGATTAAAGAACTTGATTAAGAGATTAACTATGATAGGATTGGAAGATCGTCATTGGCTGAACATTCATTAGCAAGAATACGTGACATTTGCATTGATAAGGCAAGGGTTTATGTAAGATGACATTTAAGGGATGCCATTGAAATTATGCTACACGATGTTAATATTAATGGAGATAATGGATGGAATGTTAACAATGCATGGAAACCTATTATACATAGCCTTTGTAAAAATTAGAAATTAGTAAAAATTAATCTCAAAAAGCTTATCATAAAAAAGTTAAAATTTATGGTGCTAATTTAAAAGTAGAACGAAGAAGTGAAAAATAAGAAAGAATGGAAGTCAAAGTGAAAGGAGGAGCAAGAAAAGGAGTGCGTAGGGTCAAGGTCAAGAGTGGGGCAAAAGCCCAAGTGTAGATTGAAGGCAGGCATGCAGACAGTAATAAGGACAATACCTATTTCCTCTCTGATGAGGACAGGTTTAAAGCTTTGGAGGGAGTTCAGAAAAATCAAAGAAGCCCTCGAAGAACAGGTGAGGAGAAATTGTCCCGATAGAGGGAATAGCAAAGAAATGATAGAGATGTTGCTAGAGATGAATAACGATGAAGCCAGTAGTTCAAAACCCATAGTCCAATGTTGGGATCACTCCATCCAAGTATCGAGAGACATTCCATGGATACAAATTGAGGATAAAGTCTTAGATAGGGTAATGCAGGGGCTAAATGAAAAACCTCTCATTTGTAAATTCATTTGGGCCATGGCCAAGTGTAGAGAAGCTTAGAAATTGGATGGGGCAAAAATGAGGAAATTGCCTTATACCAGACAAAAGATTATTATCAAAAGGATTTCTTTAGGTGACATTTCAGATTGCAGAAGACAGATAAAAATTTTCACAGCGGACCTTGGTTCTATGGCAATGCATGTATATGTCTAAGATCATGCTCTCCATTATTTAATCCGGCATATGAGCTATTAACAAAAGCCTCAATATGGATCTGATTATATAAACTGCCCCAGAATTTGGGGATGAGGAGATTCTGAAGAAAATAGCAGAGTGAATAGGAGAATTTGTAAGTTTAGCAAAAATAACAAGATCAAAATAACTCTTCACGTATGCAAGACTTTGTGTTAAATTAAATCTTTCAAAACCCATTCTGCAGCCACTAAGAATATGTTCATTAGCTGGAGTATGGTGGCAAGAGGTAGACTATGAAAGCCTTCCATTCAGATGCCATATATGTAGGAAAGTAGGCCACTTAGCTAAGGACCACCCAGAGAATTACACAAAGTAGAGGCCGCAGAAGAAAATGGAGCCCAGAAAGCCAAAATTAAGATTGGAATGGAGACCAAAAGAGACAAAAGAGAGGCAGAAAAAAGTCTTTAGATGGAGAAGCCACGACAAATTCTTTGAAAGTCCAAAGCAAAGCACTCACAATAATGAATAGGGTGTAGTATCATAAGCCCCAAATCAAGACGAAGCTGATAATGTGCAAACAGAAGATCTAACATCTGGATGAATCAATAGAGCAGCCTTCAAAGATACTATCCCTCATTTGGTAGAAAGATTAGGTTTACAGGGGCAGGAAAAAAATCGAAGATATAAGAGCAAAGCTAGGAGTATTCAGATAAATAGTAAGGGACCTAATTCAAGAAGCAGTGCAAGAAGGCTTCAATCATCAAAATTTTTCCCCAAACGCACTAGGGATAGAAGAAATCAAGGAGAACATTAGCCCCAATTTTAATCAGAGCAGGGAATGGGAGGATCTAACCCAATCAAGCACCCATGATTTGGAGCAAGAAGTATTTCTGATAGCCCTCTGCAAGGATCAAAGGGGATCTAACAAGATAGTAATCACAGTAACCAGCAAAAGCCAACCAGACACATGATCCTGTGGGGTAAGAGGGAGAAATTGTAATTTAGACTGAAGCACCAGGAAAATAATAGATTGGAATGTCAGAGGCTTAAATGCCTCTCACAAATGTCGTGTGATAAGACCTCTAATAAAGGAACAGAAACCGAATATTTCGTTGCTTCAAGAAACAAAAATCAGCAAGGAGAACTTTGTAGTATAGTCAACGAAGTGTGGAACAATTGTGTCTGGATTGCTGTGGATGCAGAGGGAAGTGCTGGCGGGCTGGAAACCATTTGGAGCCCCAAGGCATTTATAGGTACAATTATTTCAGATTCCCCCTCTTTCTTAATATTGAATTTCATGATTTAATGGATGATCTAGACTTTTCCCTAACGAATATCTATGGCCCCCATGGGGCAAGAAGACAAGAGGAGATGTTTGGAAATCTTAAATCAAAAGGACTTTTCCACAAAAGAACTGGGTCACAGGTGGAGACTTCAATGCAATTCTAAAAGCAAATGAGAAAAACGGAGGAATTACCCAAATATCTCAAATCACATTTGAATTTTAACGCCTTCTTTTCCAACTATGGACTAATTGATATAGAGTGTAAAGAAGGCCTCTACACATGGAATAATATAAGACAGGGAGACATCACAATTATGGAAGGGCCAGATCGATTCCTTACAAGCTCAGAATGGGGTTTTAAAAGCACATAATTTGAGTCTGATATTTGTATGTTTGCTGGGTCAGACTATTTGCCATTATCATTGATCTTGGGAAATGATACCAAACTAAAGGAATGCCTTTCAAAATGGAAGAACGTAAAGGTCAAAATCTAGAATAAGAAAAAGTTCGGAAACCTATTTCAGAAAAAATACAACATCTCAGACAATCTACCTGTTATCCAAACAGAAACAGGAAGACAAGGTCCTAACAATGAGGTAGTCATAGAAGAGAAAAAGCTTATGGAAAAACTCCAGCAAGTGATGGGAATGGAAGAATTATTTCGGGAAGCAGAAGTCAAGAATGAAATGGCTCAAAGAAAGGGATAGAAACACAAAGTTCTTCCATCTATCCATAGTGATATAAGGAGAAATAACAACATAATTGACATACTGAAATTTCTCAATGAACAGATCATATCAGAAAATAATAGGATTATATTAGAAGTTGAAACCTTCTATAAGAATCTCCTACGGGAAGAGGAAGAGGAAGAGGACAGGACAGAGATACAAGATAAACATTTAAGAGGTATGCTTCAACTCCTAAACGAAGAAGACAATATTGTCCTCATGGCACCAATCAGTGAAGAGGAGGTAGAGAAGCAGTATCAGCTCTTGGGGCTGAAAAACGCCCCAGGGCCTGATGGATTTCACACCCGATTCTTCCAATTTTTTTTGCACATTATGGGAAAAGATGTCACTGAGGCAGTTGGATAATGTAGTTAACATAAAGCAGTTCTAAAGGAAATAAACTACACCTTGTCAGCCCTTATACTGAAAAAAGACAATGCTGAGTATTTTGATGTCCTTAGGCCCATTTCCTAATGTAACACAATATATAAAATCATCACTAAATGTTTGAATATAAAGGCAATACTGATAAACCTATGTTGGAGAAGCAATGCTAGTAGACTCTTAAAATATACAGAAAAGAAAAATAGCAAGCTCACAATATACACAAAAAAAAAAACCTAGGAAACCCTTTTGGGAAAAAACCCAGCAAAACAACACTCATTGTATTAATCAACTGCTTGCGATACAATAATGTATTTCTCCTTTGTTTGTTTATCCCTAATCCATATGTGTGTGTATATAGGCACATCACCTCTACGTGGCATTACAATACAACGGGTATAAAATCATGGGCTTATTTACCATCAATACAATACCATGGTCTTAAAACAATGGGTCATAAAACAATGGGCTGAAACCACCTAGATAGACCCAAAACCGCCCATAAGGATCCCAAAAATTGTGGCAGGGTGTATAGTTTATAAGGGGTGTAAATTATGCAAAGTATACAACACATTACCAACAATATTGTCCAGATTGAAACCATGCTTAGAAAATATCAGTTTTTTGAACAAAGTGGATTTGCGGCTGAAAAGCAAATCCTTGATGGAATCACTATCACTTATGAAGCAATTCACTCGCTAATCCACAAGAAAAAGGCACGAGTGTTAATAAAATTGGATGTGACTATGTAATGTCCCGTGATGGGTGGACCTGGGTCCCACACCGGAGGCCCCACTACCGGTTGCCGGGCTGGTTTGTCGAGGTTCGTGCCATGAGGTAATGCCCGACGGTCCTCCGTGACTGGCTAAGGTGACTTGGAAGAGGAGTCCATCAAGCCGCGGTTTTGTGGTCTGACGGGCAGTCTCCCTTGGTATCAGAGCGCAAGTCTCGACCTTCCTGGGCGGGCGGACTGTAATGTCCCGTGATGGGTGGACCTGGGTCCCACACCGGCGGGCCGCACTACCGGTTGTCGGGCTAGTTTGTCGAGGTTCGTGCCAGGAGGTAATGCCCGACGGTCCTCTGTGACTGGCTAACGTGACTTGGAAGAGGAGTCCATCAAGCTGCGGTTTTGTCAAGATCAGTTACTTCACCTACAACAATGTGTTTCGGGTTTTACAAGCCACTTTTACTTGTGAAAAGTTCATCAGCTAAGTCACTTGCAAAACCCGATTTGGTCTTCACAGACCATATCAGGGTTTTCAAATGACTTGTGAAATTTTCATAAGTCAAATTACTTGATAAATCCGATTTGGTCCTTACGGTGTAATTCAGACTTTGCAAACGTCTTTATTTATAAAGGTTTATAAGTAAAGACACTTGCAAAACCCGATTTGGTCTGTCTTTACTTTTTTGTTTTATGAGTTGAAGTTGATGCAAAACCCGAAGTAAGAGCTCATGAGAAGTTCGAAATGATCTATCTAGTGCAATTAGGGTTTGTGTAGGTGTATTACTTGTCGGCTTTTATAAGTAAAAGCAAGTGAAGGACCCGATTTGGTCTATGCAGCTCGCCAAAGGCACGGATTTTCTTTGGAGGGCACATAAGCAAAGAAAGTGGGCTTTTCACTTTTCCAAAGGGATGAAGACAAAAAGCCGAAGGGCACTTGCCCTTCGGGAAAAGCCAATGCCAAGAGAGAATTTCCTTCGGACAGAGAGAATTTCCTTTGGACAAAATGTCCGAAGGAAAGAGACGCAGAAGCCTGAAGGTGGAAGAAAGACACATGAAGAATTTCCTTCAGACAAAAGTCCAAAGGAATTACTTCGAACTTTTTGTCTGAAGGAAATTCTTCGGACTTTTTGTCTGAAGGAAATCGCTCGAACAAAAGCCCGAAGGCCGACGAAGCATAGGCAAAGGACGTGTTGACAATTCTTCCACAGGACAGATTGTCTCTTGCCATTTGGAAAACACACATCTCCATCCAAGGAAGAAAGAATACATTGGGAAAGAATACATTGCTTTCTTTGTGAGGGCCTTTCCTACAACAGGAATTCCTTCGGACTTTTGTCCGAAGGAATGGTTCATCAAAGAAGGCTTGTTTTCACATAGCTTTGGAAAAGTTCAAAAGACCGTTGCAAAATTTGGGACACTCAGGAAATCCGAAGGAATGAGCCTTGTTATAAGTCCGTGGAATTGCAAGGGGTGCCTTTGGAAGGCAGAAAAGGGCAAAAAAAGAAACCCGAAGGGCAAGGTACCCTTTTGAAGGGTCATTTTCAAAAATCCCGAAGGGCACCTACCCTTCGGGAAGGTACACATCAAATTTAGGGGAGTCATTTGCAAAAACCCAAGTGCCCTACAACTTTTTCGAAAAGGGCACATAGGAGAGCCACAAGCCCTTGCGGAGGGCACTTGGTCGGTGCCTGGACCTTTGTGCATTTTTCGAAGGGCATTTTGAAGGTAAAGGCAAACAAAAGAGACAAAGGATTAATTCCTTCGGGCTTTTTGTCTGAAGGAATTCCTTCGGACAAAAAGTCCGAAGAAATTCAGAGCAATTACAAGGAATACAAATCCGTGGGATAAAGCCAACAAGGTAAAGGCAAAGACAAAAGAAAATTCCTTCGAGCTTTTTGTCCGAAGGAATTCCTTCGGACAAAAAGTCTGAAGAAATTCGGAGAGGTCCGCCAAAAGACAAAAAACCCGACAAAGGAAAGTCCGAGCAAAGGAAAGAACAAAGGAATATATCCTTCGGGAAAAAGTCCGAAGGAATACTTTACTTCAGAGGATAAACAAAGACAAGGACAATTCAAGCGGACAATTTGTTCGAAGGAAATCATTTGGAGGGAAAGTCCAAAGACAGGCCCGAGGAAATAAACCTGATGCAAATGCAGTCAAGAACAAAATATCCAAAGGAGATGAGAACCAAAAGCATAAATTTTGAAGGAAATAAATCCGCAGACAGAAAAGTCCATAGCCAGAAATCCGAAAGAATTAAGCCAAGGAGACAACAATAAATCCGAAAGAAATGGAGGTTTGACTGTGCAAAAAGGATAGAAAATAGATAATTCGATGAGAAAGTGGACTAACAAAATATCCAAAGAAAATCCAAGACCAAAGATAAGTCTGCGGGAATAAACCCAAAAGCAACGCATGCACAGAAATAGAAACAAAAAATAGATAGACATGAAATAAATTCAACTTGAATTTATCTCTCACTCAGCGAGGAGTTTTCCATGCAAGCGTAATGTTCCAATGGCTCAACCGGAGTTCCAAATTCGAACGTCGAGTTGACTGTTCTAGATTTAGAGTTGACTAATTGTTAAAAGCCGCAGCTACTAGGAGTTTTCCATGCAAAAGAGAATGATCTCTTCGGTCAACTCAGCTTATCAAATGGTCAACTCAGCCTTTCAAACGTTCCAACTTGGCTTCCAACGAATCAAGTCAGAGTTCTAAAATTCACATTGGAGTTGGATTTCATGCATGATATTATCATTTCAAGCTCTCAAACATTCCAACAGCTCACGTAGAGTTCTAAAATTGACATTGGCATGGATTTCCATGCAAAGAGAAGTGGGCGGTTCAATAAACAAAAGACAAGTTCACTTCCTCAAGTGCAAGGAGCTTCATGCAAAGACAAAGGGAAAACATATTTTATTGAAAGACAAAGTCAGCCTTGAGTTAATCTAAGTTGATCCATCTCTCATTTTTTCAATGCCAATCTTTGGCTTTTGTAATTCTCTATAAAATGGCTTTCAACCTTGATTAAAAATCATCCCTCTCTTGGCAAGACCAGACTTTGTGATTGGTGAGTTGTGTAACCTCTTCGATCAATCGAAGGATTGTACTTTCAGATTTCAAGTGTTGGCATAGTGTATATTCATTCAACAATTTGCATATGTGGTAGATTCCTCTTCCTTCCTAAATTCTGATTTGTACTTAGTTGCTAGCTTACCGTATTATGCAGGTCATGTTAAGTGTTCTTTATGTCTTTTGCTAAAGCTGTAAGTGGATGTTAGGTGGTTGCAAAGTGTCTTGTATCAGACCTCTCTCCATCGTTTTTCCCTCATGTTTTGGTCATTGGATCGAACCTTCTCACGAAATACTTATGCATAGTGGACGATTGAAATCAAAGGTCTTCCTTTTCCTTTGTTTGTTCAGTGTTTTAGGTTCCAAGTTGAGTGGATCAATCTTTTGGTGTATCACCTTTATTAGGTAGGATTTCCCCTTAAAGTTTCCTTCTCCCTTTTCCATGGTAGTTCGCAGCATAGAGTAGAGATCCTCATTGATATATCTTACAGGAACCAGCCTTCTCTGGAGGTTCTTCTCACCATTGAGGCACCCACCCTCGTGAGAAGATCCCATTGTTTCAACCGGATAGAGGACTGGCCATTTCATGCACGTCTCCGATTCACGGTGCAGCTCCAGGTTGACAACAAGCACTTCCTCTAGAATCTCCCTTAGCACCCAAGGTTGAGGTACTTCCCATAGTACAAAAGAAACTGGTCATGTGGGTCTATCCCTGTGGTTTGAGGGGCGGCCGGTAGGTAGTAGGTCCAAGTTGTTGGGAAGGGGTGGAGCCACACTGGTGGAAAGAAGCAGAGCCACAATGCCGAGGGAGAGTAGGATGGGGGATTTGAGTACTTTGAGTAGTAATGATATTTTGAGAGAAGTGCCGCCTAATTGATCTATTACTCTGAGTAGTTTAACTCCAGCATGGGTCTCCTTTCCTTGTTCTGTGAACATCTTGCTCTATATAATTGTAGCTTCTCATTTTGAAAAAAAAAACTCTTAGCTTGTATGCCGAAGCCCTGCAGGAATTTATCTTGAATCAGACATAGCATTTTACCTCCATTTGAGTTTGCATTTTTGCATGTCTATGGTTTTGATCTTGTGTCAAGTCATTTTCTTTCATGCTTCCACAGTTTGAATCCAGCATAGCTAGTGTATTGTGAGTTATTCTCTTGCAAGTCAACAAGAAGTGTCTAGAACAGAGTATAGGCGCATGTGAATAGGTTGTCCATAGTGTGTCTTATAACACCTCTGGTAGTTCTCCCTCCCTATATCTACATAGGACCCTCTGTTGAAACACTGATGCAGGAAAGGTTCTCATTTGAATGAAGTGTATGCTTGCTTGTCTCTGGTGTAAAGTGTATGTCAAATTTTAGTAGACCAAACATTTTGGTGCATCACTGCTTTAGCATAGGTTCTGATTTCAGTATTTCTCTCCCTTTTCATCCCCCCATTGTTAGCAGTAGGAAATCCACGGCCTCAAGGTGCATCAAGGGGAGCTAGCCTCTATTCTGGAGATTCATCCCTCATGTTTGCCACCTATAGCAAGAGGGACGTCTCCATTGTGTCTCGTGGATGAAGAGAGCTAAGCGTCCCTTCACAAGGTGCAATCATCGCGTCAATAGTTTCTGGCACGCCCGGTGGGACAGTTTGTCCAAAGAGTTGAAGAATTTTGGTGTGTTCTTCAACCAACCAGCCTTTGGAGGCTTTTCACCCAACACCAATGGCGACTCTGAGTTGAATCAACTAGTTAAGCAGTCCTGGTGCCATCAAGAAATCACTTTTTGGTATGTATAATCCCATTGCTAAGCAGCATGGGCTTCGTGTTCCTTCATATAGTTCTGATCAAGCTCAGGTTGTTCATGAAATCACCTCAAGCAGCTCTCCTAGTTGCCCTTCATTTAGGGTAAAGGACATAACGCTGGTGTTTGAGAATCAAGTGATGGAGATAAACGGATTGGAGGAGCAGAATAGATATCAACAGGAGCTTATGTACAAAGAGGAGTGCTTGTTTAGGCAAGCTTAGGCCTTGCAATCCATGGAGGAAGTAGCAAAATGGAAGAGTCTATTCATTCAAGGCAATCAGCGTTTTGTGCCTTCTCCAATTTCAAAGCAACCTCCTCCTATTCTAAAGAAAGCCCCCTCTTGTGCACCAAATCCTTTCTACCAAATAGCACTTGCTCACTCTAGGTCATTTGATGCATTAACCACTCCTGCTCTTAATCCCTTGTACTTAGCTTTTCAACACCAAAGGGCATTAGAGCAGCCTCCCATGGAAATAAACCTTCCCAATTCCTTAGATTGTGAATCCTCCTTTGAAGGGAATCATCCTATGCCTTTTGAAAAAAACCATACGTCTCTCTTCAAGAAACTCTTCCCGTGCACCAACAGTCTCTTCCTAGTCTTCTTCAACCTCCTCAAGTCTTTCAACATGATGTCAAGATTCCAAGTTGGAGGGAATACCATGAACCAGCTCAGGGCCTTGGAAATGATGAAGCTGCTGCCTGTTCTCAAGAGAAGATTTTCAGCCCAAGGTCATGAGTTGGAAGGAAACAATGGAATCATGGGGTAGGAAGGAGGAGAAAGGTTTTGCTCAAAACATTGAAGAAGGTGAAGCTGCTCCTGCTAATGGTGATCCTCATGATCTCCAAGAAAGGCTCTTCCAAGAGAATATAGCTAGGCAAATTGCAGAGTTGGAGTCTAGAATGAGGTTCCTCAGCGAAGGTGTGATGGACGGTTTAGACCAAACAACAGATTCCATGTCTGAACACACCCCATCTACACTCCTTCAAGATAACTATCAAGCCACATCTGATGTAGATGAAGTGCTGGCCAAATGGAAGGAAGAGAATCATTCGCTTCTAGCTCAAGGATTGCCTCCTCTTCCACACGAGTTTGTCCATCAACCCTCCACTCCATTCCTTCTCAAGGACGAACCTGTTTTGAAAGAGGCAAGTGAAGAAGAGAGGATCCAATTTGCAGCTGCCCAAGAGGCTATCACGAGTGACAATGGGGATGAGATCATCATGGATGCTCTCTTTGAAGACATCATCAACAGTGGAGAAGACATAGGTCATGCATGCATGCAGATGTTCCAGCAATATGAAGATGAGGTTGACAAAATTTATTTGTCAACAATGGATGATGAGGAATGTAAGCATGGTGAGCTCTCTCCCCCCTTGTTTGATGAACTTCCTTGTTGCTTTGATGAGGAGAATGACCATGCCATGGAAACCGAGTTGGAGGAGGATCAGGGGCATGTCTTTGAACAACAAGAAACTCTTGTTTTTGAGCAAGAAAAGGAGAGGCCTACCCATCTTGATGAAAGCTTTGAAGAAGAGATCCTTGAGCAAGAAGATGATGTCCCCTGGGATGAGCAAGCAGTTTGTGATCTCATTCCAGACATCACAACAGTCACCCTTCTTAGAAAAGGCTATGATAAACCAAAAGATCAGTTTGACAGGCTCCTCAATGAAGCAGAAGGAGACAAGTCAGTCCATGATGCATATCAAGGGGGCTATAAGCTAAATGAGCCCTATTGTGATGAGTTAGTAGCCATTGATTTCTTGGTGAGATATATTAGCATGAAAGGCCAACATGAGGCAGTCTCCAAAGAGCAAAGTAAATACATATACATTTGGAGACATGTTTGACCTTGATTCACTCAGGTACAAGCCAATCAAGGTGGCAGGCAAGCAGGGCAAGTCACTGTTGACAATTTTGCCCCCCCACATGGCAAATTGTCACTCCTACACTTCGGAACTTTGCTATGGTGCTCAGTTTGTCTTGTGAATCAGTTTTGGGGTCCTTAAATGAGCATTTACAGCCACCCAAGTGGCCATCTACAATCAGGTGAATTTTAGTCATGCAGAGTTTTCCAAGGAACTTTCTTGATTATAGCCACATGTGCAAATACAACCAAGACATACAAGCTGTAAGTTTAGTTATTTTGTCTTCCCAAGGAATTTTTCTGAGCCATAAGAGGTGGTCTATTTCTTTAGACTTGCTATTCGAGCAAAAGAGCTTGCAAAGGACTGTGTAAAGTCCGAAAAAATGACTAAGTTGCAGTCATTCAAAGCTTTTTTTTTTGGATTTTTTGTCAAAAAAAAAAAAGCACAGTTGAGAAGATTCGAAGGGTACCTGCCCTTTGGGAAGGTCCAATTCAAAAGTCCCGAAGGGTATGTAACCCTTCGGGTTGGTTCACTTTATGGTTTTCAAGTCAAGACAAAAGTTTTGAAAGACAGTTTCAAAAATTCCACATGCCATAAAATTCTTCCGAAGGGCACTTCTGAAAGAACCTTGCTCTTGTGGAAGGCACCCAGGCGACTAACAGGGCCAAATCAAAAAGACCGAAGGGCAATTTTGGGAAGCAGAAGCCCTTGTTGAGGGCACCTTCATAAAGCAAGGGACACTTCAAACGGAAAAGAATTTCCTTTGGACAAAAAGTCTGAAGGAATTCAAGGAAAATGTCTGACTGAGGATATACTCGAGAAAAAAAACTGATAGAAATAAAAAACAAAGGCAAAGAAGGAAACAAAAAAATTTAAGTAAATCCTTCGGAATAATTGTCAAACAAGAAATCTGTGGGAATATGAAGTCAACAAAAGCCTGATGAAAACCAAAGGGCAAGACATAAGAGCCTAAAAGAATAAATTTGGGAAAATTGGCAAGGAAACAAATTCCTTCGGACAAAAAGTCTGAAGGAATTCGGGAAGACAAAAAGCCCGATAGAAAAAACAAGGGCGTAAGCTAAGGCCAAAAAAGAGAAGAAAATGCCAAGCCTGGGAAAGAGAAGAGACAGAGAGTCCTTCGGACAATTTGTCCGAATGACAAAAACTAAAATAAAGCCCGAATCTCAAGTTAAAGTAGAACACGAAAAAAATCAAAGAAAATACAAATAGGACTGAGCCAGAACTGAACAAGAAGTAAGACAAATGCAAAAATAGAGGCATGAGCAAAGACTAAAGCAGAACTGAAAATGGACATAAGCATGAACAACGAATAAAACAAACACAGAATAAAGACAAAGGTAGGATGAACAAAGATCATGGACAGACTAACGTGAGTGACTAACGAAGTGAACGCGTTTAAGAAAACAAGCATGCTTCAGTTTTGAAAAGAGTTGTCTTGCATGATGAACGGGCAAAGCATTGAACGTTTCAAACAACCAAAAATTCCATGCACGCAATCTCGTTTCTCTCAAAGATCGAAATGTTTCGGCGGTTCAAACGCAATTATTAATTTGGCATTTGGATTGATTTCATGCAAAGGAGAGACTTTCAAACGTTTCAGCAGTTTGAGTGAATTTGACTACTCTTGTTTTGGAGTTCACTGGTTTTCAAGTCAAGACATCTATTCGTAGATGTCATGCATCAAAAGCTTGTCTTCTTCTTCTTCTTTTTCAATGCCAAGGATTCTTCATGCAAGACAGCCAGGTATGAGCCAAGAAAAAACAAATTTGGAAGACTCATGCAATGCAATTTGGACTTGGGCTAATAAAGAGTTAACTTCCTCTCCTATTTCTAATGTCAATCTCTTGGTTTTTTATATTAATGGTTTTTCAGCGTTGTAAAATCTATCCCTCTTGGTAAGACCAGACTCTATCATTGGTGAGTTGTGTAACCCTTTAATCAATAGGACTGTACTTTCAGATTTCAAGTGTTGGCATAGTGTACATTCATTTAGTGATTTGCATATGTGGTAGATTTCTCTCCCTTCCCAAATTCTGATTCGTACCTAGTTGCTAGCTCATCATGTTATGCAAGTCATGTTTAGTGTTTTATGTCTTTTGTTGAAGCTGTAAGTGGATGTTAGGTCGCTGCAAATTGTCTTGTATCAGACTTCTCTCCATTGTTTTTCCTCACATTTTTTGTCATTGGATTGAACCTTCTCATGAAATACTTATGCATAGTGATCAATTGAAATCAAAGGTCTTCCTTTTCCCTTGTTTGATTTAGTGTTCAAGGTTCCAAGTAGAGTGAATCAGCATTCTGGTGTATCACCGTCATTAGGTACGATTTCCCCTTCAAATTTCTTTCTCTTTTTTCCATGGTAGATTCGCAGCACAGAGTAGAGATCCACATTGATACATTTTACAGGAACTAGCCTTCTCTGGAGGTTCTTCTCACCATTGAGGCACCCACCCTCGTGAAAAGATCTCATTGTTTGAACTGGAGAGAGGATTAGCCATTTCAACACATTTTCGTTCCAGGGTGCATCTTCAGGTTGACAACAGTCACCAAGTCTCAATTCCATTCAGTCACTTGTCTGGCGCCATAAGTTTTATTGCCATGAAGGAGACTTGAAATTTTTTCCCTTTGATCCAGAAGGGAGGCAAATATATCTAGTTAGGTGTACATAGTAGTTTGCTTTCAGTTGTCTTTGTTTTCCCTAAGTGTTGTTTGCACAAGTGTAGTGTTTTTAGCCTTATTGTGTGTTGTTTTTCCTTGTTGCTTGAGGTAAAGCTTTGTTGGTTCATAGGTCTTTAGAACGCTGTTGCTAACTTTTTTAAGCTGCATCTTGACTCCATGCCCAATGGACTTTGAGGCTACTAGCCTTCTTTAGCATAGCAGGGATGCTCCCCCTGTGAGTCGCCAAATGTGTTGACCAATTTTTGGTCCTGCAAGCCAAAATTGGGCACCCCCTCTTTTTTCTTTGCAAAAATCATCCAATCCATGTTTGGCTAGATCATCCCTCTGTTGGCTTGTGCAAAATGTTCTCTGCCAAACCTTTCATGAGAAAAAGCCAAGTGTTTTCCTCATTTGCTTAGCCAAGTGCTTTTCGGGTTTGTCAAGAGTAGTTACTTCACCTACAACAGTGCATTTCGAGTTTTACAAGCCACTTGTGAAAAGTTCATCAGCTAAGTCACTTGCAAAACTTGATTTGGTCTTCACAGACCAAATCGGGTTTTCCAAATGACTTGTGAAATTTTCATAAGTTACTTGATAAACCCGATTTGGTCTTTATGGTGTAATTCGGACTTTGCAAACGTCTTTATTTAGAAAGGTTTATAAGTAAAGACACCTACAAAACCCGATTTGGTCTTGGCAGACCAAATCGGGTTTTCCAAGTGTCTTTACTTGTTTGTTTTATGAGTTGAAGTTGACGCAAAACCCGAAGTAAGAACTCATGAGAAGTTTGAAATGGTCTATCTAGTGCAATTCGGGTTTGTGCAGGTGTATTACTTGGCTTTTATAAGTAAAAGCAAGTGAAGGATCCGATTTGGTCTATGCAGCTTACCAAAGGCACGGATTTTTTTTGGAGGGCACATAAGCAAAGAAAGTGGACTTTTCACTTTCCAAAGGGACGAAGACAAAAAGCCGAAGGGCACTTGCCCTTCGGGAAAAGCCAATGCCAAGAGAGAATTCCCTTCGGACAATTTGTCCAAAGGAAAGAGACGTCGAAGCTCAAAGGCAGAAGAAAGACACACGAAGAATTTCCTTTAGACAAAAGTCCGAATGAATTCCTTCGGACTTTTTGTCCGAAGGAAATCGCTCGAACAAAAGTCCGAAGGAAATTGTTCGAAGGAAATCGCTTGAACAAAAGCCCAAACGCTGACGAAGCATAGACAAAGAAGCAAAGGCAAAGGAAAACCGAAAGGATGATTTCCTTCGGACATTTTTGTCCGAAGGAAATCAACGTTGCAAAAAAGCCAACGCTCGAGGTAGACAAAGAGAAGGCCACAATGCAAAGGGCGAGCAAACGAAAGGAAATCCTTCGGACAAAAGGAAAAGCTTGCGGGAGTGCAAAAGGAGAAGGCAAGGAAGAGACAAAACACGGGCAAAGTAAAGAGCTGAAAAGGACAAAAACGCAGAACAGTTCCAGCAACTGATGAAGTCAAAGGGCATAATCAAAGACCACTCAGACCAAGACAAGTGGCATAGACAACTGAGCCAAGGAGTTAATTTGTTTAGGTAGAATATATCTACCGAAAACCAATAAAATAGCTTGGTTTTCGAACTATAGAGAGCTGCAACGCGTGTTTTCACAGCAAGCCATTAATGCATAGCGAGTTGCGTCCAACATTGAAGAGAACATGGTCCAGCCACAACAACTTGGGGATGGCTTTGTCAGTTGCTAGGAGTATCCCATGCTTTTGCAGGCTCAGGTCAGCAAGGGTTGCTGCTTGGACATCTACAACATGGCTCTCCCATACGCAGTTTGAAGAATACGACAACAACGTGGTCATTTGTCATGGCCAAGTGTTTAACTCCAGCATGGGTCTCTTTTGTTTTGTCAGATCTTGCTCTATATAATTGTAACTTCTCATTTTGAAAAAAAAAAAACTCTCAGCTTGTATGCCGAAGCCCTGTAGGAATTTACCTTGAATCAGACATAGCATTTTACCTCCATTTGAGTTTGCACTTTTGCATGTCTATGGTTTTGATCTTGTGTCAAGTCATTTTCTTTCATGCTTCAACAATTTGAATCCAACATATCTAGTGTATTGTGAGTTCTTCTCTTGCAAGTCAACAAAAAGTGTCCAAAACAAACTATAGGCGCATGTGAACAGGTTGTCCATAGTGTGTCTTAGAACACCTTTGGTAGTTCTCCCTCCCTGTATTTCCATAGGACTTCCTGTTGAAACACTGATGCAGCAAAGGTTCTCATGTGAATGAAGTGTATGCTTGCTTGTCTCTGGAGTAAAGTTTATGTCAAAGCTGAGTAGACCAAACATTTTGGTGCATCACTGCTTTAACATAGGTTCTGATTTCAATATTACTCTCCCTTTTCATGCCCCCATTGTTAGCAGTAAGAAATCCACGGCCTCAAGGTGCATCAAGGGGAGCTAGCCCCTAATCTAGAGATTCATCCCTCACGTTTGCCACCCACAACAAGAGGGATGTCTCCATTGTGTTGCGTGGATGAAGAGAGCTGAGCCTCCCTTCACAGGGTGCAATCCACCGCGTCAACAGGGCTCATTTGAGGACTTGTTTGAGATTTTGAGAGCTGGTTATGTTCTTTTCCAAGGCAACTATGATCTGTAGGGATTCATCCCTCACGTTTGCCACCCATAGCAAGAGGGATGTCTCCATTGTGTTGCGTGGATGAAGAGAACTGAGCCTCCCTTCACAGGGTGCAATCCACCGCGTCAACAGGGCTCATTTGAGGACTTGTTTGAGATTTTGAGAGTTGGTTATGTTCTTTTCCAAGGCAACTATAATCTGGTTGCAGCCAAGGAGAGCAATTTTGTCAAGCAAATCACGGGGGATGGAGTGGACAGTTTTCCAACTCTGCCACACCAAGAATGCATTGCTGATATGGACTTGTTTCAAATCTTCGAAATAGGCTATCAGCACCTTGATGAGCCTAAAAAACATGAAATAAAGGACAAGTCCAGTCTTTTTGAGGAGGCCATAGAAATCAAAGAGGTTTGCCTTGTTGAATCACCATTGGAGGTTGCAGTTAAGGAGCCATATGAAGAATTTGAGACTTTCTGGATTCACATAGCTAACCTATTTGGAGTAGCTTTGTTCTCATTGAGCATGATGACAAAGAAGCTGACAATTGCAGCAAAGAAGAGGCAGACATCAAGGCCAAGGGTCAAGCAACTGTATGCCTTATTCAATCCACTATCTCATAACGCAAGAAAATTATCAAACTTTGCTTTTGACCCAGGAGGAAAGGCTACATATAGTTTTGGGATGTATATATTAGATTAGTTTTGTTCAAATTCGTCTAAGTGTTGTTTCAGGCACATTTGTTTGTTGTTTTTTTGTTTTGTTCTTGGCTAGTTTCTTTTCATTTGGTGCCTTGGGCACTTTGTTTTGTGTTTTTTTGTGCTGTCCTCATTGCTTCAAGAGGGAGTTCCAGCAAGGGTCAACCTTGTATCTAGTTTCAGATCAGCACAGTTGCAGAAGCAGTGACTCCATGCCCAATGGATTAGGCAAGGCAAAGTGGTTGGGTTTTTCAAGCATAGCAGGGATGCTTCCGTGCGATTTGCCAGAAATGTTGGCCATTTTTGGCTCACATACCAAAATTTTGCTAGTTTGAAGAAAATGGACATAACTCAGAAAGAAAATGGCAAAGTATTCAGACTTCGGGTTTCTGAGGGCACAGTGCAAATCGGGTTTCCAGTGGTGCTTGACTTCTAAATGTTTAATAAGTAGAAGTAATTCGGGTTTACGAACTTGAATTACTCATGGACAATGCAGATCGAATTCTCCAAGGTGAATGACTTCAAGCTTTCTCTTAAAAAAGGCTTCGGGTTCTCTGACGAAGACAACTTCGGTTTTTCAGAGGCGCACTACTTAAAAAAAACCTTATAAGTAATCGGCAGTCGAAACCCCGAAGCAAGTAAGAAGGCTTGGAAAGGCCGATTTGGTCTGGGTAGTGTATTTCGGGTTTCTGGGGGTGCACTACTTATTTCACTTTATAAGTTGCAAGTAATGATAAGTCCGAAGTAAGTAGTGAGGCTTGGAAAGCTCGATTTGGTCTGGACAGTGTATTTTGGGTTCTCCAAGGAGCACTACTTAATTACTTCATAAGTTGTGAGCAGTCAGAAATCCGAAATAAGTAATGAGACATCAAAAGCTCAGTTTGGTCTTAGAAGTGCCTCTCGGGTTTTCAAAAAGACAAGTCCTCTCCAAGCGTAAATCCAAAGGGCCAATCAGTCAAGGACAAGTGGCACAAGTACATACAACTCACTTCCAGAACATGCAAAGTGGTCAAAGAAGGATTGGATGTGTCTAGGTGGAGCAACGAACATGCAAGGACCGATTGGGATAGTCCAAGTTGCAATAAAGAACCCGCCAAGCTTTAATGCAAAGATCAAAACACTCGGACTTGGCAGCGACATCCAACTACTCGCGACATAGCTTCTCAAATATGCCAAAGGGAGACTTGAATGTGGGAATGGCTTGAGGAGATTGGGATGATCCTGGGTGGCGCGTTTCATGGTCAAGGCAGTGGCGACAACAACGGTCCCAATTCAACGACTTCCCCTCTCTCCTTTTTGCCACACATTTCTCTCTCTCTCTCTCCCCGTTCTCTATAAATATCACGTGACTTGCCATTGTAAGGGTTCCCAGGGTTTAGACGTTTTTTAATCTTCCTGGGAGACGGGATGCTCTTAGAGATATTGCAAGATATGCTCAGTTGGTTAGGCTCGACCCTGCCAAGCATTTATAAGAACCACCTCTTATGCAATAAAGGATTTTTATTTCCCTGTCTCTTGCCTTGGACTTGTGTCTGTTGCTCTACATACTATGGCATCGCGTGAAGGAGAGTCTTCCTCGTCCATGGTCCTCCTTTCTGACCTTGTTTAAGGATTTTTTGATGCTATTTGCAGGTCTGGTTGAGTGTTCTTTCCGCCATTAATGTGAATTTCCAGTGAGTCTTAAAACTCCTCTCCGTTTGCATTCATCGCTTCCCTGAACATCCATGAAATATTTATGCAACCAACTTATCTTGAGGTTGTGTAATCTGGTATGTCCTCTGTAGAATTAGTGTGGGTTCAAGCTTGTTGGAGTTTCCCATTTTAAGTTGGTGCATCTCTTGGTTAGCCTTCTTAAGAGCTCTTTTTCCCCTTCTTCCCCTTTTCTTTGTGAAAGTTTTATTTCAGCAGTAGCTTAGTTGATCCACTGAGAGGAACTAGCCTCTTTAAAAATCCTAGAGGCTCATCCTCACCATAGGACACCCACATCTTGAGGTTGTTCCCATGCTTATAGGCGGAAGTGGGAGACCTTGAAAAACTTTTCCACTGGGGTGCAATTCCGTGCTATAACATGTACCTTGTGAACATCAATTTCTTGCATTTTCTATCTAGTTTTGTTTGTTTTTCATCAGGAAGCCTTGCATAGACAGCTGAGCCAAAAACTTCTAGATGAATTAGTCTACATTTTTGTCTAGAGCAAGCTTCTTTTAAAGTAATCTTTTTGACTACTTTTTTTGGAGACTAGTTTAGCAGACACACTGAAGTGTGTATGGATTTTACCCAAAATTTGTTAGGAACAAAATTGTTCTCTAACATGCACCGTGCCATCTGGACAACAGTGTGGTTCCTCTTTGCAATCACTCCATTTTGTTGTGGAGTGTAGGGTGTGGTGTATTGTCTTTCAACGCCCTCTTGAGTGCCAAAAAAAAAAGGAAATCTGTAGAACAAAATTCCCCTGCATTATTTGGTCTAAAGGTTTTAATGTTCTTTCTTGATTATTTTTCTACCATGACCTTGAACTTTTTGAACTCTTAAAATGCATAAGATTTCTTCTTTAAAAAGTACACCCACATCTTTCCGGAAAAGTAATCTACAAAAAGCAAGAAATACTGGCATTGGAGATTGATGCCATCTTCATGAGTCCACAAAAGTCAACATGGATCAATTCAAGAAGTTCCTTTGCCCTCCATGCTTGACCTTTATCAAATTGCATCCTTTGTTTCTTCCCTACTAGGCATGCTCTGTAATCTCCTTGCTAATTCAGAATCACTGGAATGCCATCAATGAAACTTTCTTTAGCTAGAAAAGAAACATATTTCAAATTTAAGTTCCCATGCCTTTGATGCTGAATTGTGCTGCTGTCTTGACCACTCTTGGCCATCAAAACATGCTCTTTTTCCTCCTCTTTATCGATCAATCTTAAAAGCATATTCCTAAATACTAAATTCATCTATCTTCTTTATGACTTTATCAATAATATAACATTTATTATTGATGAAATTTGCGTTCAAATTAAGATTGTGGTTCATAAACTCACTAATTCAAAGTAGATTCTTCCCAAAATAGGTACATAGAAGACATTCATGAAGATAAACTTTTTACCTATCAGTGTTATTTGCACATTTCCTTTGCCTTCAACCTTATATTACTTTCCTCCACCAAAAATCACAGAGTTAGAAGTAGATGTATCTGGGACAAAGTCAAGACATTATTCTCTCATGTTTGTGAAATGCTTGGTGGCACCAAAATCTGTATACCAAGTAGTTTTCTTCACACAATCTCTATTTATATCTAGCCATGGAAATATAAAAATCATCATCTTCTTTATGTTTTGCAATATTGGTTAGTTTCCACCGTTGCATAGAAACATGTCTCCTACCACCACAGTCTCAGACACTAGTACTCATCTCTTAGACTGATATGTGTGTCAAACGCTGGTATCTCAGTGTTTCTTTTTTTTTTTTAATTTTTTGTATTCTTAACCCCTAGATATGATGACATATCAAAAGAGAATATCAATATAATTACTCATCTTTTGTCAACAACTAATTTATTAACCTTTAAAAGTCATTAGTGTTTTTCTTAGGCCATCTTAGGCTGTATGATATTGTTTTCTCCAAATTTTATCTATATATTTAAAAATATATAATAGTGTATATATATTTTTGTCGTCCTCGAGTACCTGTCTCCTATTTTCTTGAAAAATGGCTCATTGCTACCCGCCCTTGTCTCCACGTCCCAACACTTGTAGACATCTCCTGGTAACTATGTTATTTTCTCATCCCATAACCATTTTCTACAAAATTTGCTCTTATGACATAGTTTTCCTCAATAGAAGCACTTGAAGGTTTTGGTTTTCTGATTGCCTGAATCCACTTTCTTGATATTGCCCTCTCTGTTTTTGCCATCTTTTTGCTCGACAACTTGCCCTTGCCCGTGATGTTTGTTGCCAAAGCCATCTTTGAACCCTCAACCCTACTGTCTCTGCCAAATTGATTTTTCTATTTGTCTTGCTACAATAGTTTAATGCTCAACTCTTCAAATTTTAGGTCAATGTCAATAGTAGTAATATTTAGGTTTTCAATAAAATGCTTAAAAAAAGTTGGTAAAATCTTCCGAGTGATTACCACCATATTTTGTTCTTTCATCTGTGTTCCAATAGTATTCAACCGTTCTCTAATATCCTTTATCTTTACCAAATGATCTTGTAAAGACTCGCTTTAATTCTTTTAATAGAAAACAATATTTTTCAAAGGAAGTAGGCTCTACTTTTACCAGAAATTTCATGCAACTCCTTAAGTTGATTCAAAAATCCTGATGTGTAATTGCTAGTCTGCACTTCTAATAGAATTTCATTGGTCATGAATAGCTTTATTATCATCATTACTTCTCTATTCTGCTCATCAAAATTGTCCTGGTCTTTTCCTACTGTTGCAGGTCTAGTTTCCAGCCACAAAACACGCTGATATAAGCATCTATACTTTAAAATGGCTAACATTCTTTGTTTCTAAGTATTATAGTTCTTCTTGGAGACTTTTGGTTAACCTCCAACATCATATGGGACAAATTAGCCATTTTCTTAAACAAAATTTGCTAATAAAGATCTTGAATTAGAGAGCCACAGCTGCAAATCTGGTCTTTCCTCCCCTAAATTGTAAATATTGGAAGAAAAAATATAGAGGAATACTGCCCAAAACTACTAAATTTGCTAAAAAATCTTGAGATTCGCTGCCAAATTGTTGAATCCATCACAAACTTGTCAAATTTCTACAAGTACAGAGAAATTTATGAAAAAAAAAGACAACAAAGAGTACTGAAATCTGCTACAGAACTCTCAAATTGCTGCTGAAAACCCCCTTTTTTTTTTGGTAGCTATTGTACGAAACCCTACTTGTTTTTTCAGAAAAAAATCTGATTTTTTCCTAGTTGTACGGATCTATATGGATTCTGTATAGTACTTTCCTATCTATACAATTGTACATATTTGTCCATAGAGGATACTTGAACAGTTGTATGACCCATAACAAACTGCTTAAAAAAAGTTTTGATTTAAACCAAAAAATCTAACCTAGCTCTCTTTGCTCAAAATCCCTTTCATTTTCTGGTGCGTATCAAAAAGAAGTTCCTCAGTCCGTCACTGATCTGTGCAGTACCTTAGCCTTCACTGGCTTCATCTTTGACTTCCCCTTACCATGGTTCTGATACCATATTATGAAAATGGAACCAAAGAAACCAAGGAAGAACATGAGAGCTTGAAATAGGTAAATACTTTTTGGATGTATTATTGGAAGAGCAACCCTCAGTTTATAGGGAAGCAATAACATAAACCCTAATACTTAGATGACACAAACCAACCCTAAAATGACTTAAGTGAACATTAAGTCATGTTTAAATTATTTGATGAAACCAACTAAAGTCATAAAGCGATTTTATTACTAAGCCTGTCACTAAGACTAGTATGACCATTATAACTTTATGTTACAAACTATAAATTGAAATGATATGGACTCTAGCCACGAGGCGTGAACGTGATTAAATTTGAAGGGCAAAATAGTCAAATTGGCAGAATAAATAGTAACAGGTAAAAAATACAAGGTGAACAACTAAATTTTTTATAAAAGTAAAGGTTCTTTTTGGCGAAGTCAACTAAAAAATTATAAATTCAATATAAAAGTGGATATGAAAAAAAAAATGAACGTCAAAATTGTAGTTCCCCATGGTATGGTGCCTATTTTGTAGGCCGTTATAGATTACCTTTGTACTACCATGTTATTATTTTGCCTCCTTGGAGCTTACTATTTTGATATCACTAGGTTATGTAATGACTCTTCATATTTTGATCATATTGGGACATGTTATATTATATGACATAAACATGTTCATAGACTTGAATTAATTTCACACATTTATCTTGGTATGGCATGCTCTGAGAATGTCATGATGGATGGTGATTTAATTTATTAAAAAAATCATGATTCTTGAGAATTATTATATCTTGTTATACCATAGAAGTACAACGATCCTATTTGGTTTATGTGTAGATAACATGATCCATACCAATATCGAAAAGTGTTGATCCAAATAACATGATCCATACCAATATCGAAAAGTGTTGATCCAAATAACATGATCCTTACCAACATGTTAGATAAGAGTATAATTGAGTCAGCCCAAGGGTAGACATCTTGAGATCAAGGGCTCAGTAATGGGTTCCTTGTGAAAAAGAGCTCTTCAGCAACAATAAACATGCATGCTTCAAAGACATTTGAGTTCATGGAAATGCCGACTTGTCAGTTTACCCAGCATATCCAATAGTCACTAAAGGTGACAAAAAAATATGAGAATATTGATTCCCTTATTACATTTCAATGTTTGCAGTTAAAACACCCAAATATGATGAGGAGAAAATAATAGTTACGTGTTAAAAGAGAAAATAAATCATTTGGCAAAGATCAAATATAATTCAGATGTTGATAGAAAAGATGGAAAATCTTGTTGAGAGCTGTGAAAAGAAAGGAGTTGGTGAAGTTTTAAATTGAAAGCCATAATTTCCTGCCAAACGACAAAATTGGGTAAGGCAACAAGAAAACTATGAATAGGAGAGGAAGCCTGTGGTTATTAAAAAAAAGGAAAATCTGCAGATTTTTAAAGTGGAGTTATGAGGTGTCAGAAGCCCATTCCTGAATCAAGGAACAAATCAGATTCATGCAGTGGGAGATTTTTTTTTGTAAGGGGAGGGTTTCATAGAGAAAAGGGAGGATAGTGGTTGTAGGAAAGAATTTCAAGGGAAGCAAGATTTGATTGTGAAGAAGGAAAGAGTTGTGATAATCCCGGGAAAGACTGAGAGTTGTGATTCAAGTCTCCATTTCTTGCTGCATATTTCTAAGATATTGAAAGTTCTAATTTACATTATTTTAAATGGATGTTTACATATTGCATTATGAAGGTGGTTGTTTCATTGTTTTGTTCTGTTTTTTTTTTTACCGTTCGCCTTGCTCCTTTTGTTACCATCCTTTGTGTGTTCTAGGGTGGGGAGTGAGGGAGAGAGGAAGAAGTTTTTCCCAGGTGCAAACGCTGCATGCTGAATACATTATTTTAAGGCTATTTAGCTAGAGGCCATTGCTGTGCAATTGTGCATTGAGTGGGGTGGAGGGGTTGAGGGGAAGGAGCACTGAGGCGAATGTTTTGATATTTATTTGACGAGAAGGGTGGTTCTTGAAAATGTTAAACCACAAAGGGCAGTGTTTTAATTTTATTTTCCAAACAGGGCAAAGAATTAAAAGCTAGTGCATGTTGTTAGCCCCTTTTTATTTCTGATTTGGCCCTTATTGATTCTGTTCACTTTTCAAAGTCTAATGCCTAATTGATTCCGTTTTAAATCTCTTTGAACTAGAAAAAATTTACATCCATGGGTCAGATTTGGTTTAATCGCTAAACCTTAACATTTTGCTGTTTTATAATAATTTCAAAACGTGTTTGTTGAATATGTATCAGATTCAAAACACTGATCTTAAAGATTCAGACCTATTAAATTCCTCATTCCTGTTTTGACATCATTGGTCAATCATTTTGTTCGTAAAACATGCCATAATGATACAATACAATTCCAATAAGAACTATGACATTTAACATATGCATAAGTTCTTTCATTTCAAACAAACTTCAAGTAATATGTTATTGCCATTTTTCCATTTATCAATGAACAATAAGGAAAACAATTTAACGTCAATATCATCAACTGAACTGGTTCAATGAATGATCAGATTTCAATTACAACATTCGTATTTCCTTATATTGAAACCAATTACGAACAAGGTTAATAAATCATTCAACCTTATTTACAAGTTTAGGATACAAAGGTACAACATATACTTTCACATGTAATCCCACAAATCTTTCGAGTTACAACAGTCCTTAATAGAGGACAAGAACACTGGATGATGACAAACCTCCTTTGCTATGGGTCTCTGCCTCTATGGTGGTCGACTAAGCTTCAAGAAGATCTTAGACAGATTTTGGATCGTGATCTAAGTTGATGATGATTATTGGTATTACTTTTCTTGGTTCATTTGCCTAGGATTGGGCTAACAATTACAATGCTTGGCAAAGTCTCATTGACGGAATTTATTCTTGATCTTCGGCTTCTTTTGCATGAGGCTTTAGTAATCAGTCTTGTTGGCTTCTTGGCCGCTACATGCATGGCCTAGTGACTGGTTTTATTTTGGCTAGGCATGTTCTTTGAGCATGCCGAAGGGGGCAGGCCAGGTGCGAGCCCTGGGCGATTTGGCGGAATAGATACCCCTGCCTCCTTGGGTCTTACCCAAAGTGGCATCTTTTTTGAGATGTTTTCCGGAAAAAAAAAAAAAAAAAAAGAAAAAGAAAAAAAGAGGACAAGAACAAGTATAAGAGCCATAGGCTCTTTAATAACAAAGTATTATTTCTCAAGTATTCCAATCCTTTACTATTCATTACAACAAATATAGTGAATATCAAAAGTACAATTTTCCAGTTGATGCAGCCAAGTGTTGCCGCAACATGGTAAGGAATGGGTCTAATGAGCCCAACCATTGGCGACCTACACCACCCTTTCCGTCAACTCAGAACTGTATGAATTAATCTCAGAGTCAGAGTTTAATCACATAATTGGGTTACATCCATGCAAGTCCACAACTCATAACATTTCACACGAACAACCAAGTTCAAAAACATGCATCGTGCAAGTCAAACACATCACATAGCTTGACAAATAGTCAAGCCATTTATCCCAACCAAACAAAAGAGTTCATTCACATAGCTTTGTCCTGTCACAAGTACAAAAGCTTGTGAGTCTTTCATGCGAATGACTCAAGGAACTCAATTGCCATTTACGAGTTGTTTGTAGCCATTAGTCACTGACAAACACATACAGGGTCCTTGTGTTTTCGTGCGAGTCCTTTGCGTATCGTCGCCCATCTCTTGCAGTATGAATGATTTGTATAGAAAGGTGAATCTCTCACTTCTTTGTTATGATATGCTCGTGAGTTCTAAAACATGCGAATTGTACAATAACATAAAATCAACAATAACAAAAAAGTGACATAAGCTTCCCGGTTATTCATTTCAATAAGTTAAGACAAACTTTAGTCCAACAATGGAACAAAAACAACCTGATTTAACCAAAAGAAATGCAGATCCATCCATGCAAATATCTCAGTTGAGTTATGTCAGAGTTTTCACTAAAAAAGCAAATATATTTTTAGCAACATGAACCCAGGAATGGCACTGTCAAGTGAATCTCTGTTTTTAATCAACCACCATCAAGTAAGAGTGCTGCACCCACACTGTTATGGCAATATTATTATATCTCATAAAACTGCTGTCATATTGGCAATATAGAGATAAAAGAAGTTACAACCAGCTTATAACAGAAGTTCAATCAACAGAGGTTCACAACATATACATATGCACAAGCGCAGCCATACATACAA
This sequence comes from Torreya grandis, assembly GCA_037957365.1. Taxonomy (NCBI): domain Eukaryota; kingdom Viridiplantae; phylum Streptophyta; class Pinopsida; order Cupressales; family Taxaceae; genus Torreya; species Torreya grandis. Next base: position 3,464,435 of record JARHVA010000425.1, on the reverse strand, counting down.
TAAAAGTTATAAAACTCAACGGTAGGTTGATGCCATTTTAGTTTACCACTAGACTATCCACCAACATATCTGTCATGAACATGATTAGCCCAAGGTTCAAATGAACAATCCAAGCAGCTTTAAGTCCATAAAGCAAACAGACTAAAAACAGATTTCTACAGCCCTAATGGTTTTTATTGAAAGGAAGCCAATGCAAGACAAACAACAGATTGCTTTCCTCAAAGGAAAATTGAAAGAACAAAGCTGCAAGCTCCAATCAAGTACAGATCTACGACCAAATCGGATTCAAATCCAAACAAGGCAAACCAATAATCGGATGTCAAGCTAAAACCGGATGTGTGCAACCCATAGAAATGCCTTGCAAGTCCATTCATTCCTCTTTGTCGGTTAATGTTTAAGTTTAACATTTGAAAACAAGCCAGAGCCATTTTATTTCCAAACCCACAAAATACTGCATACCCAAATCAAATAACAAGGTCATACTCAAGCAAAGGCTGCTTTCCTTAGGTTTTCACAAGCCCACAGTTTGCATACAGGCATATGTATCGATATAACCCTCCCCAGCCCCTGCCCCCTCCCCCCAGAGAGAGAGAGAGAGAGAGAGAGAGAGAGAGAGAGAGAGAGAGAGAGACATAGATATATTTCACAGCTGCCCCATTAAATCTGTTAAGTTTTGTCCCCCAAACACAAAGGTTTGCATATCAACCATATAGTCGAAAATAACAACCCAACAGAGGCTTATGTCTTGCTCGAAACAAACAAAAGAAATAAGAACTTGCCTAGTCCAAATTGGGAATGGATCCAACAAGTAAAAGCCTTGCTAGATCCTGTTCAGACTTCTCTTTCCTTTTCTCCTTTCCTTCCTCTTTTCTAGGTCTTGCCTGTCCCGCCTTCTCTCATTTTGTTTTGAAGTTCCCAAAGCCCTCAAATATGGTGGCAACAGACTGAAGTGAACTGGTCTTCACAAACAGTCAACAAACTCTTAAATTTCAACAAACCGTCACTCAACATCTCACAAAACAATCAACAACCTCCCCAAGATCATGCAAGAACTGTTTGATGAAGACTATGTTCAACAAAACAAGTCAAAAGCACCGATAATGGCCTTCTTGGACTTTTTCCTCTCATGCCATCTGAATCATTGAATCCCCATTTTGCCCAGGCTTCGCCCCTATCCGGTTGGCCACCAAAGAAAATGATTACACAACAAAACTAAAATTCACTCTCCCTCTTCAAACTCTAACCCAGTATCTTTTACTTGACTGTGTTTAGGGCAAGTAACCAAAAGCATTGTCTTGTTCTACAAGCCTCTCCATTCCCAATGTTTGCCATGCCTTAAGGCATTAAAACAACTATATTTTATTAAATATAACAAATGCATTTTGAATATCTAATGCCTAAACCACCAAACTCTAAAGTTGCAAATGGCGGAGTGGCCTTAATTAAAACAATTTATGTTATTTAATCAAACACAGCCATCTCAAAATGTCCTTCCACAAGTTGCTTATGGCCTAAGTGGCCCCTTTATTTCATAGTAGTAACAACTCAAACCATTATAACATTCAGACACTGCATATGGCTTTTAAACCAAAATGGATGTCATGCCAATAAGGCTTACAGCCAAAGCACAACGAAAAAAACTTAGCAACGATACAAACTCAGAACATAGCTAAAATACTTTCCAAGGTTAACACTGGCCCTTGAGGCTCTATGCTAAGCAAAATTTCCATGTTATTGTTATTACAATAGTAAATAAATCGTAAACAAAATACATCCGCAGCCTGCTGTCAAAACTCAAGTTGAAACCCAAACGAACCATGACATGTATAAACACTGAAGTGAATCAACTGCCTAAACCAACATACAAAAGGCTTAACAGATCAAAAGCGAAACAAACCAAAATGATCAAATCAACAAAGTTACTGATGCAATTGTTAAAGACTATGCATATTAATAACTAGGCAACTAATAGAACACTAATCACATAATAAGCTGATTGCCACAGTAAAAAATGCGAATTACGACATACAAGGTTGTAATGACAAACAAAACCACAACAGCAAAGAAGCATCACCACAAAACAAGCAGTCCAAACAAAGCATGTAATAGTAAAACAACACAAGCAACCACTAACAAAATGTGAACTTTTGTGGAGGTTTCCCAAGCATTCAATGAAGCTACATTTGTGAGGTGCAGCAATAGAGTTGTGAGTCTACGCGTACACCATCCTTACCATGACCTCAAATCTGTCATGTACCTACAAACACACACAACCAAGAGTACATCAATAGTATTTGCCGTGTGGTGTATAATAAAATAGTAATAAATGACTACTATTGTTTAATAAAACTGCCAAGTCATGATAATAATGATATCACAATATAATTGCATTTCTTTATAGCTTAAGGAAATTGTAATAGTTCACATCAGTATGTATAACCATGTCAAACTGAAATGTACCATATGAATTTATAAATGCATCAATGCTAAACACAAGGGTACTGAAGCTTTGACCGGTGGCATGTATCCTGTCCTATTCTTGTTTGCTTGTTTGTATCTATTAATGGCGGGATTCTATATTTAGATGTATTTTTATAATTATATCCGGTCTATATTTCCTCCATTGGGTCTTGCTTTCAGAATTCTAGCTTTCCCCCTGTTTCAACGGTTACTCCTCGTGGTCAGAATTTGACGGCTATCGGGACGTCACCCTTTGGCATTTTTTCCTTCAATATTTTCTTATTTCCTCTTCTGCACAGTCCAAAAACCACTACTTTTGGGTGTCTCGGCTTAATTCCTTCAGATTTTATTGAAGGGGCCTTGTCTGGATTTCTTCGGACAAAAAGCCCGAAGGTTTCCTTTGCCTTTGCTATTTGCTCATTTTGCCAAGTCATTTTCCAGCGGAGAAAATGTCCGCAAGAATTATCTTCCTTTACCTTCCGAATTTTTCTTCGACTGTTATTTTCTCGGGCTTTTTGCCTTTGCTATTTGCTCATTTTGCCAAGTCATTTTCCAGCGGAGAAAATGTCCGCAAGAATTATCTTCCTTTACCTTCCGAATTTTTCTTCGACTGTTATTTTCTCGGGCTTTTTTCTGCGGCCCTTTCTCCGAATTCTTTCGGACTTTTTGTCCGAAGGAATTCCTTCGGACAAAAGTCCGAAGGTTTCCTTCTTCTGCTTTGCCTTTGTGTTTTGCCGTCGGCTTTTTGTCTTCGGACTTTGTTTGTCGGGTTTTCTCCTTGTCATTTTCCTGTGGACAAAATGTCCGCAAGAATTATCTCGGTCTTCCTCTGTTCTTCGGAATTCTCTTTTTCTTCGGGTTTCTCTCTGCGGCCCCTTCTCCGAATTTCTTCGGACTTTTTTGTCCGAAGGTCTCTTTTTGTTTTGCCTTCACGTGTTTTTCTGCGGACTTTCTTATCTTTCGAATTTCTTCGGACTTTTTGTCCAAAGGAATTCCTTCGGACAAAAGTCCAAAAAAATTCATATCTTGCCTTTGCCTTCTATCTTTTTCGAAGCCTTCGGATTTTTTGCCGTCGGCTTTTCCTATGACCTCTTCTTGTGTATTCCGAATTCCTTTGGACAAAAAGTCCGAAGGACATCTTTGTGCCTTTGCTTGTCAAAATGTGCCCTTCGGCCTTTTCACTATGGTCCTGTCGCCGACCGAGTGCCCTCCACAAGGGCTAGTAGCTGTCCTTTTTTGCCCTTCGGAAAAATTGCAGGACACTCGGGTTATTTGCCAAGGTTCCGAATCTGCCCCTGTGCCTTCCCGAAGGGTAGGTGCCCTTTGGAAAAAATGAAAATGACCCTTCCGAAGGGTTTTGGGTGGACTTTTGGATTTTTTCGAAGTATTCCTTCGGACAAAAGTCCGAAGGAATTACTTCCTTTTGCCTTATGAGTTTTGTTGATTTGTTATTCTCTTGTTTAATGAACCATTCATTCGGACAAAAGTCCGAAGGAATTCATCCTTTTGTAGCAAAAGCCCTTACCAAAAACAATGTATTCTTCTTCCCTTGTCTAGAGACGTGAACTTTCTAAATGGCAAAAGACAATCTGACTTGTGGAAGAATTGTCAACAGTATCAGACCTCTTTGCATCGTTTTCTCTCATGTTTTGGTCATTGGATCGAACTTTTTCATGAAATATTTATGCATAAGTGATTGATTGAAATCAAAGGTCTTCCTTTTCCCTTGTTTGTTCAGTGTTCAAGGTTCCAAGTTGAGTGGATCAATATTTTGGTGTATCACCTTTATTAGGTACGATTTACCCTTAAAGTTTCCTTCTCCTTTTTCCATGGTAGTCCGCAGCATAGAGTAGAGATCCTCATTGATACATCTTACAGGAACTAGCCTTCTCTGGAGGTTCTTCTCACCATTGAGGCACCCACCCTCGTGAGAAGATCCCATTGTTTCAACTGGATAGAGGACTGGCCATTTCATGCACGTCTCTGATTCAAGGCGCAGCTCCAGGTTGACAACAAGCACTTCTTCTAGAATCTCCCCTAGCATCCAAGGTCGAGGTACTTCCCATAGTACAAAAGAAAATGGTCATGTGGGTCTATCCCTGTGGTTTGAGGGGTGGCCGGTAAGTAGTAGGTCCAAGTTGTTGGGAAGGGGTGGAGCCACACTGGTAGAAAGAAGCAGAGCCACAGTGCCGAGGGAGAGTAGGATGGGGGATTTGAGTACTCTGAGTAGTACTGATATTCTGAGAGAAGCGCCGCCTAATTGATCTATTAACTTTGATGTGTATGCACTGGTGTCCAAAGGGTGCTTAGTGTTGCCAATCGTCTGGATGAGCTGAAAGAAAGAGGTGATCAACATGGGGGCTCTAGAGCCTCTAGGCTCTCCTCTTGTAGGGATTTGCACCGGAGGGTGATGGCCTCACGAAGATAAAGAGGCAGGTACCGCTGGTCTAGATATCTAAAGAAAGTAGACAGAGAGTTGGTTGAGTTCTTGTAGAGGCAGTGATATCGTCCCTGAATCTTATAATGGTATGTTTATTGTTTGCCCTTTACATATCACTGTATGAACACCAAATTTGAATACCCAACCGTATGTTGGAACAGCAGCCATCAACACAGACCTTTTTGGTACTGTTTTTTACAGCTGCCATCAATGTACAGTCCCTTGCTGTACAGCATTTTGTACCCTACTGGTCCATGCCATATGGTGTTTTCACTAAGCTGTGTGCGCTTGGTGTTCAGCCCACAATACTGCCAGAGTTTTATCCGATTCAATCATATGGCCTCACAATGCATTTCAGCCACATGGCCCTTCTTCCCTATTGCTATTTGCTTCATTATTTGCGTTTATGGAGTTTGGTTCAATGGAGGATTCGAAGGGGGTGATGAGTAAGGATATGAAGTTGATTTGGGAATATGTTGACCCACGTTTACATGCATAAGGCAGACTCTAAGATTGGCTGAGTATGAGGATGCACGCCCAAGACATGCAGACTCATTCTAGGCATCTTGCAATGCGTTAGAGAATCAACACGTGCATGAAGGGGAATGATGCGCAGTTCAGGAGGAAACCCAATGATCTGCATTATTCAGTTGAAGGAAGCACAAATTCAAAGAAGCACAAATGGGAACAAGGATGTCAAGCTCCTATAGATGTCAAGCATCAAGGTAACAAGCATGCAGATGATCAGGGATTGATCCGAGTGGATAAGCATATGCTGAGGAATATGCGTAGGTGGAGGACATGTTGATTTCCGGTTGGCAATTACAGAAAGGTGGAGCTGATTCAGCTACAACTGGTATAGGGAAAGGGGGTCCTAGAAACCTATAACTAGACCCCTTGACCTCTCATTTTGGGGGTTGATACCTGATTGGATTGGAAGTTTTGCAGATATAATGGCTTGAAGAGCGATTGGCAAGAAAGCTTAGGGTTTGGAGAATGCATTGAGCCTTGAAAGTCAATTGTATATGTTGTACATGTTTTGTAACATGAATGCGCAAGTGCTATACATTCATGGAGTTTCTGTACAGGCTGATGTATATTCATTATGGATGTTAATGATAATGGAAGGAATTATTCATTTGTGTGTTGATGTGTTGTAGTTTACCTTCTTTGTATCAATGCTAGAGTTTCTATGTCTGTTTGTGAGAATGTTATATCTCTATATCGTCTTATATCAATGGGGTTCTCGGTATTCTCTTGCTGCACCTTGGGTGAGCGTCTATGTTTTTTAGCTTATGTGATACGCTGACTCTATGAGTATTCTCTATTCGTTGCACATAATCTGGTCTGGGCAGGACTAGCAGAAAGATCACTAAAGAACATAACATAATAGATATTTTTAGTAGTTTCTCTCCATTGACCAGGAGGCAGCCAGGCCAGCAAATTGGGCCATTGGAAGTGGCAGTAATTGTTATGGTTATCTTTTTCTCATCTAGCATTTCTAAAACCTAATCTCTGATTCTTGATTCTTGTTTTTTTTTGGTTAGTAAAATAACATTGGCCTCCCCAAGAAATTGGATGGGTGCTTTCTCTAGTTACTCTTTGTTGCAGATAGAAGATTTAAGGGATTCTTCTTTCCAGAAAAAAATACAACCAGTTATTGGCTTCATGGGTTTTCAGAATTTTATAAAATTTTGAATTATTGGATGGATTTTTCAGCCAGGCCAGGTATCTACAAGTTTTCAGCACCCGCAACTTTCACCCTAGGTGCACCCCTCCGGGAATGTTTTTCGTCTGCCCTTTTATTTCTCATTTTTTATCATGTTGTATCTGGGTTGTGTTAGAAGGGATTGCAAATTGTCTAAGAGGCAGAGGATAGTGTAGACTGTCGTCATGAATATATGTATTGTTGTATAGCCGACTTTTTTGATGTTAATGTTTTGTCGGCATTAGGGAGAGGTGTAGCAAAGCCTCTATGTTCAGTTGTTGATGACTGTGTTAACCGACAACCGTTGAGCCTTGTCATACAAATAACATGCTACATGTCGGGTTAAGGGTGCTAAGAATCAGGTACTCCCTGTAACAAGCAACTTGTATTGAGCACTCCATGTTCCTCTATGATGTGTTATGGTTTGCATTTACTATTCTGTAATTGATATAACTTTGATACCGTAATGTACAACAAACAGGGATTAAGTTTTTTTTCAGCTCTCATACATATAACGCATCTCCAATAAAAGCTTTTTATCCATTTGGCAGCTTAATTGGAACTTATCTTATAAAGACCCAAATCGTCCTCTTCTACAACCACAACTTATTTTTTATTATTTCTGGTTATACATTTATCCTTTTTAAATAGCATACTCACGTTCTTCTCAATTTGGATGACAGAGACTGAGTTTGTTTTCAGCCCTGGTACATATAACATGTCTCCAATAAAAACGTTTTTACCATCTGGCATCTTAATAGAAACTTATCTGGGAAAGACCTGTATCTCACTCTCCAACGATCACAAGTTGTTTTTTATTGTTTATGATGGTACATTTGCCCTTTTTAAGTAGCACACCCATGTCCTCCTCAATTCGTATGAAAGAGATTAAGTATTACAATTGTATATATTGAATCTCAGTTTCATCCATAGAGCTTTCATTTTTTGGCAGAGCAAAACTTGTGTATGGAGAAACAAAACTGGGCCAGATGTCCCTCGAGCCTCCTCTCTAATCTATTTATGGGGTGGGGGGCCCTATCTATATATGGGGAGGGGGGGGGTGGTCGAGAAGTGACCTCTCCGCTCTCCCTCGAGACAGTTTACTTTTAATCAATCCCTTTGCTCCTAATTTGTTCTACCAGATGGTGGGACTTGATTATGGTTTTCTTCAATTGTAAAACTAACACAGACTTGGTGCTAGTCTAGTTTTGGTTAACAACTTCATCCTTGGAAGGAACTATCAGTTAATGTTCAAGTTATCAATATTGGCAGAGGCATGCTCTGAATTAAATCCTCGGCAGGAGGCTAACGCATCTCATAGTCCTCAAATAATCTTTCTTTCCATTACTGTTAAGTTTAGATTCTAGTTACATTAATTTTATGTCATTTGACAATAGTATCAGTTACAATATTTTCAGTTTTTTTTTTTAAAAATTTAGCAAGTTTAGAACAATATTTCCCAAAATCTCCTATTTTAACCCAAAAACCAGGGCAACAAGATCACCCAGGCCTATCAGTTTGCATTGGTAGGAACTATTTTCCCTTTATCCACTCGAGCCAACTCTGGCATGTGTTCAACTTGGGGAGAAATCAAATAATTAAGGCTTCATGAGATGGTCACTATCAATAATAATATAACTGGTCTCATGACTCCCTTCTGTCATTCTGCTGCAGTCTCACACTGTCATTCTGCTGCAGTCTCACAAGAGTGTTATAGTTTTATATCCAAATTCATTTGATTTTTTTTGTAGATCAATGTACACTTATTTATTTTACTGGTCAATTTGTTTGCAATTAAGAAAATTTGTTAAAAAATCCATCTCTAAACATTTTATTATTTTGCGCATATTTATCACATTTCTTTGTGTTCTTATAGTTTCTTTATCCTTAGGAAATTTATAGGGGCATTATGAAATTGCCAAGGATTTTCCTGTACATTGTAATATGAAACACAATATGAACAGATGGCTTAAGTGGTAGGGTAATTAATAATTATTGAACAAGTTAACTTGTTTTTCAAATGAATGATAGTTTCTTGGTTGCAGGCTATGAGGATGTTCCTGCCTATCGTTTAGCTTTGATGGAGGATACAAAGTCTATTAATCAGCTGGTATATTTGTTTCTTTTCTCTTGGTGATTTTCAGCATTTGGGAGTATGTTTTCCTGAAAAAGGCTACACGCTAAGCTCTTAGGCTTTCTGGATTTAGCATTTGTAAATGTAACTCCCATTGACAATAATATGTTTTTGACTAGATGGTAATTAGTTCTCCTTATTTTCTTTTCCTCTTTCATTTGTATGAAAGCTAAACAAATTTCTGTTTTCCAATCAGGTATTTGTAATACTTTGGACTTGGAAAATATTGCTCATAAAAATACTTATGGTTTGTTGCTGATATACTTCTAGAATGTGCTGGTTCAAGAGGGAAAGGAGATGGCAGCTGTTCTTTACACATATCGCAGCTGTGTTAAAGCTCTTCCTCAGGTCATGCTTTTTGCTTTCATTCCTATTCTGAAATGATATCAGTTTTATTGAGTCCATGTCTTTGATCTTTTGTTGAACCATTATAGAAAGAAAGAAAGAAAGAAAGAAATTATATTATTGTCGATGGATGACCAAACGTAGGCCAATGGGACTTGAGGATACAACTGTTAACAATAGAAAGTTCAAGAAAAGAGAATCCAAGAAACTAAAGCATGCAAGACTGAAGTATAGTAAATGTCATGTAGATAAACTATTTGCAGTTTGTTTGATGTTTATTGGACGAATCGGCTTCTAAACAAATATTGCATTATGTGGCTAGCTTTCTGCCACAAACAACTGACACATTTACTATGTTTATGGATTCTACGAGGTTGGCTTTGTTGGCCTTCTACCAATGATCACCTAGATATATCATCAGAGTAGAAAATAAAATAACTAGCTACCATCAGTGTGTGTACTGAATTTGAATAGTATAAGGTTAGTACCTGTAAAGAACATACTTTCCCTCCGTAGAGGCAAGGTGGGTATGCATCTCTGACTGCATGCCTAGATCAGCAAATCCAATGGTAGAACATTAGGAGCTATAACAAGCTTACTATCCCTCTGTGTCGGCAGATAAGGCGCACATCTCCAGTTCCTTGCACTATGCTGTAAATTCTATGCTGTTAATTGAGGAAGCTGTAAATTCTGCCTTTGATGATCAATTACAGCACTTGAACTATTGCTGCCCTAGATGAGGAATAGGGGTTTTGGTCCCTAAACGTTCCTTGGCTTGAAGGGCTTCATCTTCAAGACCTAGGTAAAGTGTTTTTGTGCTTTAACCTCCAAATCAATTATCATAGATGCACAATGCCTTCAAATGAATCACAATCCTCCTTATATACCTTACTCCTAAAGTTGGGCGCTCCATTTGGAGGGAAAGTGCAAAATGTTATAAGGTTAACTTTCTTTTAAAATCACTTAAGGGCTATGTGAGCCCCATTGACTCAAAAAGCCCCTTCCTCAACTTACAATTAGAACAACTTAACCAAAAGGTACCTTTTTATAATTTGAAGAGGAGTTAGTGCTTTCATTTTAAGTCCCCTTTCCTTTAGTTGAAGGGAAACACCAAAGAATAAGGCTAAGGGTCTTCTTTCACTCTTATGTCCAAAAAGGGGACATAACAATCCTTCCCATCCAAAATGACTTGTCCTCAAGAAATTGCAACATTCATGGGACTGTCCCAACAATTATCTACATGTAAAGCCCTCCAGTAGCTTCTTCCCATGGAAAGGAAGCCCTATTTAGAAGCTTTTTGCTGCTGTACCTGTGAGAAGCTTGCTGTCCATACATGTTGGAAGTGTCGGAACCATAGTGTTGTACTCTCCTTTTCCCCAACAAGGGGCTTTCCCAAATGTAGTTGTCATTGCTTAACTTGAAATGGCTGTCAACACGCCTTCAAATGGCCCCTAAGTTTGTTATTCTGCATAATGTTTGGGCTGAAAGTTACTCTATTATGGCTGCAACCCACTCTTTAACTCCCATTCTCTAGTGATCCTTCACTTTGGTGAGAAAGATCCTCCAAACAATTCTGTACTTGGTGTTTAGTGGGCTGTACTTATGCCTTATAGCCCTCCATTTGTCCATGAATGTGAGCTTCTTCACCCCCAACCTGCTCCTTGTGAATTTCTTCTTGCTTCTAACCTCCAAGGGACATGTGATGACCCTCCTGCTCACCTCAAACGAGCTGGAACTGTTATGGACAGCAAGGTAGAAGAATGCATCATAGCTGTCCTTTATGGCCATTCCTACACAAGAAGCAAACATGTTAATGAAATCCAAGGCCTTCGATTCCTCTTTTCCACTCATCTTATAATGCCATATAGTGGAATAGTTCCACTTTCCTTTCCTGCTTGCACTCTTGACTAAACTCTCCTCCCGTGTAGTGGCTGGAAACACCTTTACAATTGCCCTAGAGGGCATAGAAGGGCTGCTAATGCTGTATCTAAGCATGAAGTAGCGGTCAACACACTCAACACTTGCCTCCAAACTCAGAATTTTACAAATTTTAGAGGCTGGAAACTCCTTCCATGTGGTTGTAATCCATTCCTTGATCCTTATACTCAGATGTTCCTTTGCTTGCGAGAGAAATACCCCAAACATAATTTTGTTCTTGATGTTTTGCAGGCTGTATTTATAACTTACAGCTTTGCACTTGTCCATGAAAGCCAAACTCCTTATCCCCAGCTCCCTTTTTGGGAATCCCTTTATGCATCGAACCGAAAAAGAATCCTTTATGAGTCTAAAACCCACTTTAGGTGAGCTGGAATTGTCATAATCAGCATGATAGGAAAATATACTATGGCTGCCTCTTATGGCCCTTCTTCCTTGCATGTGTACCTTGGAGTGTGTGCTCCCTTGGAATGCACCCCAATGCCCCTTAGAGTTCTCAACGTGCCTTAAAACTTCTTCATCAAACCAAAGGTATGGCTCACCAATTTGCATGAAACAAATAATTTTGAACAACCTTGGGAACATACCTTTTGTGTGGATACCTAGGCGAGGTGGGAAACTTTGCCTTTATGCGCAATTGAGTGTCCATTGCCTATCCTCTTGCTGTCCCTTCCAAACATGCTTCCAGTATACACCATGAGTGCATAAAATTTGAGGGTTTTCTCCCTCTATGGTGCTACCCCTATCATGTCTTCCTTTCCCCATGAGTTGAAGATAATTTGTAGCCACCATACCACCCTTCCTTTCATATTTATGAATTTTCTTTTTTATTGTATGTTCTATCAAAATTAATTGATATTCAAATTCCCCCCTTGTTGCCCTATCACAAAGTTAATAAAGCTTGGGGCACTTACCATACCTGCAAAGAACCAAAACTCCATACCTTGGAAGGGCTGTTCCCAATTCACAATCCCCAACTTTGTGTCACGTGTGAGGGACTGAATTTCCTCCTTATTTCCAGAATTCGCTAGGAGCTATAATACACCAATTTTTTCAGAATTACTTGTACCTACCTTGGCCTAAGTTTCCATGATTTGCTCCGAATTTACTTAGGGGCTGAATTTCCCCAACAACTTTCAGTTTTTATGTACTTTTTGTGGACTGAGTTTTTTCAAATTTTCTGGAATTTGTCCCTTCACAATTTTCAGAATTTTTTATGTACATAACGATCTCGGTTTGCACAAAAAACTGAAAATTTTCCCAGTATGTCATGGGCCTATTCCTCATGAAAAATTCAGATTTCCTTATGCCATCCACAAAGCTGATTTTTTGCCTATTCAAAGACTTGTCTCAATTCTTCATTTTCAGAATTTGCAATGTTTCTAAAATATGGAATCGAATGGTCTTCAACATATCTTAGTGGCTGCCCATACTTAGAATTCGCCACTCCTTTAGCCCCTTTTGATGAACAATAATTCCTAGAATTCGAGTCACTTACCAAGCATGAAATGGGGTGGATCCCCCTCTGCTGTAATGGCTGCCCCAACTCAGAAATTGCAGCCTCCTTTGCCTTCCCATGGCTGTAGAAATGTGTTTTTCTACATTGAATTTGATTTACAAGCACTGAAAATGATTCTATAACAGCAGTACATACCTCAGCCTTGGCCAAGGGGTACAACCTTGTACCTGGTGCCCTTCATGCTTCCATCAATCAAAACCACCCTACGTAGCCTTTGAATATTAGCAAGTAAAGCATGATGCTTACCAAGATTTGGAGTGGTTTGCATGCTTTTCAACATGATCTTCACCTTGTTCTTTTTCAGGATCCCAAGGCCTTGCCAACCTCCTTGCATGGGTGCCAAAGAACTTAGAGTTTGTAGAACAACAATACTAAGTTTGTAAGTCTCACTTGGATCCCACATCCATAATGGGGATTTGCAGTCCCCATCCTTAGATTCTTTTGAAGAAATTCCTTCCTCTATCTAGTGCCCTTCATCTTGTCTTCATTGTTAGCATGATTTTCATGGTGGTCAAAATATTGTAGGGACAAAGTAGGGTGTTGATGCAAAAACCCTTTGATGTGAAGGTCATCAAATTGCTTACTCTTGGTTGCTGATATGACAATTCCAGCAAACTGAAAATGAACAATAGTACTTGGCGTTTTGACTTTGACCATCAATTTCTCTCCACCAACATGCAAAATGGTTTCTTCTTCTTCCTTTAGCTCATGCTCCAAGATTTTTCCTTCTTCCTTCACCACTAAGGAAGAACTTGTAACATTACTTTCACAACATGTGTTGGCTCAAACTTTGCAATATTTGCATGAGGGTTAATTACTCCTAGGATTGGAACAACTTTAACCTTGGATGCTTGATATTCCACTTATAATGCTTGTTCTTCCTCTCCTTTAGGGAGTTTTGATTTTTCTCTATTAGTGCCTACCATTTGCAGCTGCATTTGCTGCCTAAGAACTTGTTGTAAAACTTTGTCTTGCTGTCCAATTTTTTTTGATATTTGGAACTTAGAAAATTCAATACTTGGCTGCCCCAAAGTGCTTAACTCTTTCTCATTTATGTCATCCATTTGCAACTCCTTTTGTTGCAAGTGTGCCAATTCTTCAAAGTAAAGTTTTGGATCAGCCCTATCAAACCTCCCAATGAGTCTCCTATTGGATTCCTTATAGTCGTCTATGAGGTGATGCCCTTGGGTTATTAACCCCTGGTGCCACCAATCATGGGCAGCCCCTTCTAAATGTGTTGTGATGAATCTTAAGGCCTCTTTTACTTCCATGGGATGAAGTGTATACTTCCATGGGATGAAGTGTACGGTATGTACTTAACTTATGAATCCATGCCATAGATGAAATGTTTGTAGACCCATCGAATGTGGGAAAAGCAATTTTCCCCAAGGCATCATGTAACTCTTATTCAATTTGAGAACCGCCACTACCTCTTTTCCATGATACAAAATCATCGAGGTTCATTTCTTTCTTGAAAGGGGGTAGGTAAGTCATATAATCATAAATTTTCATCAAATCAGTCCGAATGGAAGGCTGCCCCTTCCTTTCATGAGCTTGAGAGAATTAATCAAACCTTTTACTATCCATATCTCCCATGTCATTGTTTGACATGAAACCCTTCAAATCCCATAGTTGGCCAATATATTGGTTCTGATACCACTTATATCCCTTTTAGGGCTGAAATTAGATCAAAGGGGTTTTCCAACAAATCCTAATCAAACAAACAAATTTATGAAAGGGCTCAAACCCTAGATACACAATCAATTACAGACTGTTGTAGGTGCCCAAATATGACACAAAATAAATAATTAATTGCTCCAAAAAAAATATAGAAAATCAACAATAATTACAGCCAACAATTTAGGCTCAAAAATTGAATTTTTACAACGTGAATGTCTGGAAAATAATTACAAAAATACCAAAACTATATATGCTGTTGTTCAGCATCCAAAGAGGCCAAATGAACCCTTAGAGGTCACTCGCCCCACCCTAGGAAGGGGTCGTTGACCTTCCCAAGGGTTTCACTGCAAACCCTAGGCAGTGAATTGCAGTTTTTGTCCTTTTCCGCCATGCCAAGGGCTTCCAATCAGCTTGCCACACCTGCTGCAAACAAATTAGTGTTTAAAACACCCTTGGTGATCCAATATGCGCAATACAACTTCCTTACAAAGTTGCCCTAGCTGTAAATTATGCCTTTGATGATTAATTACAACACTTGAACTATTGCTGCCCTAGATGAGGAATAGGAGTTTTTGTCCCTAAACCTTCCTTGGCTTGAAGGGTTTCGTCTTCAAGACCTAGGTAAAATGTTTTTGTGCTTTAACCTCCAAATCAATTATCATAGATGCATAATGCTTTCAAATGAATCACAATCCTCATATACCTTATTCCTAAAGTTGGGCGCTCCATTTGGAGGGAAAGTGCAAAATGCTATAAGGTTAACTTTCTTTAAAATTACTTAAGGTCTACATGAGCCCCATTAACTCAAAAAGCCCCCTCAACTTAAAATTAGAACGTAACCCAAAGGTACCTTTCTATAATTTGAAGAGGAGTTAGTGCTTCCTTTTTAAGTCCCCTTTCCCTTAGCCTAAGTGAAACACTAAAGAATAAGGCTAAGGGTCCTTTTTCATTCTTATGTCCAAAAGGGGGACATGACATTCCCCTAGACAAATCCACAAGAGACCAAAGACTGAATATCATTTCATATGGTTTTTCTAATGTACACAATGTTTACTGACTTCATTACCATGTGTTGTATAAGGACTTTAGTTTTCTTTGTCTGCTGATTAGAATTTTATCTGCATTGTTAGGATTGTTTATGTTATAAGCATCTGTGAGCTGTTCATTTCTCAGTCACAACAACCATGCTTTCCTGTTTTTGTAACTCCTTTTTAATGTTAATTCAATATCTTTTGATGATAAAAAATATCAAATGATATAAGTATTCAACAGATCAATTTGAATGTGGACTATTTAAATATTACATCCTGATAGGTTGCTTACTTATGCACGATTATTGCCCCATTGGAGTGTTAGGTTTTCCATGTCGTAACAACAACATTGGGGAAAATTGCCAATATTTCATCTCTTTGTTGAATTTTATTTATATTATGCATTTTCATAATAGTCACTCATTTGAAAATATTAATTAATTTTCCCCCAAGAAACATATCAAAGCTTATGAGGTAGGCTAAACACTAGAATTGGTTCATGCAGCTACCAGACTCTATGAAGCAAAGTCAAGCAGATTTGTACTATGAAACCTACCAAGTCCTAGATTTGGAAATTAGTCGTCTTCGTGAAATCCAACGATGGCAATCATCAGCGGCTTCTAAAGTAAGGCTTCTTTCTCTTAACATCTTGTTTGCTAGTATTCAAATTAGTGACTTGCCTTGCTTTGCTAATAATCTCGATTAAGAAAAGGTCTTATGTATTTCAGGTTGGATTAAAATGGGACTGACTTATTATTTGTATTTGCATAGCTGGCAGTTGATATGCAACGTTTTTCTCGGCCAGAGAGACTAATCAATGGACCTACAGTAACCCATATGTGGTATTTACCTACCTCCTTTTTTATGTTGAAATCAACATCTATATCCTATTGTTTTGGGTTGCAATGAGTGCAATAATTTGCATGGGGATTTGGTTGGTCAATTCTGCATTGAAAATTTAGTTCTTCAAGCAGTACAGAATAACTTGCTGGCCCTAAAGTTCTTGTCAAACTGGAAACTTTATGCGTTTTGGTACCAATATATCTTGTTCCTGTTAAATTTCTATTAGGGACTTCTTTTAGGTCTTATTGCTTTGTTTGATAAAAAATAATATGTCATTAATATATTGTAGAAAACATACAGAAAAAGGCAGAATATGACTGCTACAGATAGATATGATCTAAAAAACATGGCCGGAGCATTAAAGTGAACCTAAGTACGTTGACTTTACTTTTCTGTACTGATAGTTGTTTAATAGTTTGCTTAAAGAGAAACACAATTTTATTGAAATACAGAAAATGGCCATGACAGGATATCCCAATCCTGGCATTGAAATTTTTTGGAATGCAATCGAATGCAACCAATTTTTTATTGAAAAGATAGAATAGAACCTAAGGCAGGTGTAGAATGTTATCATATGTGAACGAATTGTTGAATGCTAAGCCACTGGTGTCCTTGCTTTGGAACGTAAACTATGGAAGGCATTGAAGCAGGAGGAGAAGATGCCAACACTCTTAAGCTATGAGAAATCTGTCTTAGAGCTGTGAGTAAGCTCACTTAGGATCAGATCCCACTGTCAACTGAGGAAGGGGATGAACAGTCAGAGATGCATGGAGGTCATCATTGGCCTGTTCCTATCTCTCCAACTTTAGTCCACTCTTCTTCCTTCCAACAATCAGCAGGACCATCAGAGGAGGGAGCATGGAAGTGAGGTGTTGCTCAATAGTCTCGCTCACAAACAAGTGGAACCTTCCGTAGAAGAGATGTAGTCTCCGAAAAAATATCTTCACTGTGGACCATGTGGCTGACCATCTGTGGGGTGCTTGATGCCTCATATGATTAGAATGGCGAGGATCCTTTATATAGGAGAATCATTAATTTCCTTTGACGACTGTAGGAAGTGACATCGTCGTGCCTGGCTGGGTAGACAAAGCCAAGTTGCTAGATGGATCTACATATGCCGCAGAATGTCAAGTCACTGAACTCGAGCTGTATTTTTGGTAGAGAAATCATTGTGGAGATGTTTGATGGTTGTGCCCATTTTTAATCAATTGTTGGAACATGCTCATGATTTACTGCATAAGTTGGAGTTGAAATAATTGTGGAGTTGTTATTGGTTCTTGTGCGAGTTGTTTGACCAAGTTGGGGTTTTGGATCACTCTTGAGAGACTGTCGGGACTGCCAAAAGATCCATGATAGTTTTTTTCATATTAAAAAGAGAGAAAATAAAAGGAACTAGTTCTTTTTATGAAACTGTTTTGTTTGTTTTATGGTTGTGCCTTTCTTAGTTTTGTATACAGTAAAATGGGTACAATGATAAGGAGAGGGTTAAAGAGGAAAACCACTTAGAACACACCCTTCCTAAACATGAAGGCCCCTATAAAAAACTCAGGTTTAGTTTTTCAATATAGGAGAGGAGGAATATTCTAAAAGAAAATTCTTTATTCAATCAAACTAAAGACTTAGAAGGTATAGATGATTAAATGACATCCTTAGATGGATGTAAACGACAGAAAAAATGGAACGTGCAAAATTCAAATCCACTTGTTGAAGGCGGCAGGAAGATTGAATATGACCAATGTGCAGGAGCAACCTTTGATGAGGAAGAGAAACTCAGTTAAGATGCTGGTGTAAGGGAAGAAAATTTTAAAATATGTTTCTGCTGCTGGGCAGATAAAAATTGTGGAATATTAATCTGCTGCTGCAAATAATAAAATTCTGCAATATGGCTCTGCTGCAGCACAGACAAAAAAACCGGGAAATGTTGTTACACACAAAAAAAAAAAAAAATTTGGAACATCAATGTTTTGTATGACAGAAGCTTGAAAATGGATGATATGTGAGAGGTGCACCTCAGGTAGCAATTCTGAAGCAGCTGACACTGAAGCATACTCCAATTTGGAACAGAAACGGAGAGCTGAAAAGCCTTTCGCCCCAAAAGTTGGATATTCTAAGGCTGGAAAAAGAATGGTAAAACTACAGCAGCAATGACAGGATATATCAGCAAAATGGATCCACTAGAATGAATGCCGCCGACACCGGATCTGTGATTGGGGGTCCTAGTTGACCCTAATATGGGAGCAGGGCAGTTTAGTGTTAGAGATTGGAGGCAGAAATGCCAGATGCCAGGACTTCAGCAGGACAATGTGGTATGTGGCCAAAATTGGGCCTGATAGCAACTGATATAACCACACATGATTAGCAGAAGATCAAAACAGCAGAAGCCAAATAAGGAGTTAGTTGACAAAAACTGATGTTGTACACTTTTTATTAGTATAGGTTAAATAGATTTACAAGGGCGAGGATGTGTGCTTGTTGGATATTACTACTGTGCATGCAAAATCACCTTAGTCAGTCTAACATACATGCAGTTAGTGAGGGTGCAGTGAACTGTGCCAAGTGTGCATGCAAGATAATTACAATGATAGTGATGATATTTACAAGAAAGGATATTAGTACGAGAGTGACTCACATCATGTTGAGGAGAGATCCAAGTGATGTGTGTATCTCTATATCTATCTCATCCTTGATAGCTTGGCTTGGGCCCATGCTTTTATTCCCTGAACAGCGGCTGCATACCGATCTACAAAAACAGGTTTATGATGTCTGGTACTTTAGTCTGCATTGTGTTGGTTGTGCTCATACCTTTTCACTGATGCGGGAGCAACCAATATCATGGAAAATTGACTGAGGTAATTCAACATTAAACACACGATGATTAAAGCCTTGAGCATTTACGATTTGATGTGATATAGATATATCAAGCACCTTGAGGTCATCTAGAGAGGTTATCTTTGGGAGATTCTCAAGTATTCTCTTCTGCCTTTCCAGAATCTTAACCTGTATTTAACTTTTCTTGGAGCTTTTGGACTTGGATTTGGATTTGTCAAATTTTCCATTTGATCCCTTGTCCATATCAAATGTGGTGCACCACCATGGATCGAATATGTTGCGTGTATATCTCTTCAATTGCCTTATATATGCTTAACCCTCAACTTGTTTTTTCTGGATCCATAGGGAAATTGGTCGCTGACATAAAAAAGTGCGAGACACTTCGTGATATTATTGGTCCAGTGAAAATGAAGGGATTTCTTTGCAAGCTTCAATGCATACTAATTCTCGAGCTATGAGACTTCAAGATGGTGTGAGTTTGTGCAGTGATCTTTCACCCAGGCTTGTTGCTGTTTGTATGAATTTGGGTAGAGATTCTTGACCTGCAGGGGAAGCTGATTCTGACAAACCTATCGTCATTTCCTGTTTAATGGGCGATAGCTTCTCTCTACTTCAGAACTAGGGTTTTTCACCCTAACAGTTTTATATTGTAACTGAAAGTACTTTTGAGTCCTGTTGACCTCTGAGTCATTGTGGTAATTAATATAATTTCTCTCCTTCTTTCCACATGTATGTGCTAAGAATTGAAAGCTTCATTTGACATGGTTGGTTATCAGTATTTATATCATAAGGATCTATCTTTCGTCGCTTGTCTAGAGTTTTGTCCATCTAATTAGGTTCCTTTTTCGGTTTAAAGTTTAGTTACTTTTTTGGTTCTTGGAGTTCTTTTTAAAACTTGTATTTACTACTGTAAGTTGCTGTGCTTTTAAGTTCTGCTGACCTACTTGGTTCATTTGCAGACATTACTATAATTTTGTTCTTTCTAAAGCTTTGCATGACACACTTTTGGACCAATGTTTTGTTTTTTGGTTTGTGTACATTAATAAAGCATTCCATTCCAAATTCACACACTTTGTTTGATTTATTTTGATGAAGAATACACTTCCGTTCTCTGTGTGAAGTACTTCTGGAATGGATTCGGGACTTTGATTTTAGTATGCACAAAGTGTTTGACTGCATTTGGGGTCTGAGACTATTTGATCTTGCTTTGAGCTGTTTTGGGTATATTCTACTGGTGTCCTTGTGAATTAATAACCAAGTAGATTTTTTAAATCTATGTTACCGTGTATTTACCTGGAAGTCCCTGTATCTGTCTCGGAAGTTGTCCGGGCACCTCTTAAGTACATACGGTCTTCTTCTATTATCCTGGGTACATACCGGGTATAGTAGTGTCATATCTGGGATGAATCTGACGGTACTGTAGTCATAATAAAAACACAAAAAGACAAATAAAAAAAACACAACACAATAAAAACATAAAAATCACATACACAGCTAATTAAACCTCAACTTCTACGCATGAGCTGTGCATAGCAGAGCTAGTGGGAGTGGAACTGCTGCTAGTCCTAGGGCATCTAGTTCTAATGAACCAATTTTTGATTCAGATGCTGTTGATAAAGAGCAATATGATTATTTGTTCACGTAGTTCTTAAGTTTGACTATGACCATTGCCTATTTTCCTATTTTAAACAGATAATAAAGAACTCTGGGATATATCATATTATAATCATGACTCATTTGATATTTTGATGTACCTAAGCCATACCGTACTAGGGGTTCCAAAAAATTAAATCAGTGAACCCCTGTGCCCATGCGTGTACCCGTACCTTGGTAACTTAGTTCTTAATGTAACATCCCCAATCTATCACATTTTGCTTTACATTTGAAGAGTCTTCGATTGGAAAATCCAGGGTACATCTCACTTTTTTGTTACATCAAATATAGTGGAAACAAAATGATATTGTGATGCTTAACTTCTCTTAGTTGTGTAACTCCTCGATGATTTATTAGTGTTTAAATCTGATTCTTTATTATTCAGTGACTTAGGCCATGTATGTTAGACTCGATTAGCTTTAAAACACTAACACGAGTTTGATTTCAGGTCTATGCTTAATCTGCTTGATGTGTTGCTGAAGCTTGATCATTTAAAAAATGCAAAAGCGAGTATACCAAATGATTTCTCTTGGTACAAAAGGTAAGCCTTTGGAAGCCTCTTCTTGTGTTTTGGTGCAAAACGTATTTTAGCATAGATTGGTTCATTAATGTGTTAGGGTTTATTGTGTTTTTTGTTTTCTTTAAAATATAGGAGTTGAGATGAATAGGGAAAGAATAGAAGAATTAGATCAATGCCCACAGGTGATTAGGAGGTGTTAATGGTACAGGAAATTATATTAAGTACATTTAAACAAAGGAGATCATAAGGCATCTTTACTTTGAATTATAACAAACACAAAATTCACAAGGAAATGATATTTGATGGAAAGTATGGCAGATCTGTGCCAAAACAACAAATGGCTTGCAGTGAGCTGAATTACGTGCATGGAAGATTTGAGTAATTGAAGGACCTTTTCTGCCTCATTCATAACTGTAAAATTGCAAGTAGCCAGATCTTTGATTTATGTGTCAGTTCTGAAGAGATATATTTTAATTTTTAATAACCCACTAAGAGGGGTAAATGACACCGCTCAAGATACTTATTAGGCCAGAATTAGGTCTAAAGTTATCACGCTTGCTGAAATCTGATTTTATTTCAAGACTCACATGGATTTTTAAAAGGGTTCTAATTGTCACAACTAACAAGGAAGCTGCACTTTCAGTATGAGTATAACAATTGTTCTTATAGGAACCAATTGAAAGAAGCAAAATTAAAGCAGAAAGAAACTAGTTTGGCTTTTTGTTTATTGGACATTTTGAATTATTATCAATCTATACTTCTATATGACCTAAAATTAAATCCATTGGGCACTTGTTGAAGGCAATATTTTGGAGTAATCCTAGGAATTCAGTTTATTACCTATAAATAAAGCTTTCAAATATTCATAACAAGCATATCAAGCACCATAGCATGAAATCTTCCAATCGGTAATAATGATGATAATAAGGTGCACCGGTAAAGGACATTGTCTTTTAAGGCATTGAGATTTGTCCATCTATAAAATATATTCAGATGTGTCTTGCATAGAGAAGATAAACCTACATAGACATTGATTAGCCATATTTTTATATTCTTTATCTATGATTGCTCAGGACATTCACACAAGTTAGTAGCCAATGGCAAGATACGGATTCAATGAGGGAAGAGTTGGATGACTTGCAGGTGCAACTCTTAACTCCTTTTCCTAAATTTACTCATCAGTTACCATACTGCAAAAACTATGATACTTGTCACCAGCTATCTTAGTTGTCCTGTGATTATCTTTGATTCTTACAGTTTTTCATTTTGTGAGTAAGGTACACATGGATTCTGCATAGATTTTTTGCTACAGTTTGTTGGAGATTACTTTACTACAGCGTCTTTACTTTTTGTTCATGTTGACTCTTTTAATGATTCGTTTATATTGACTCTCTGTTCTGGAGATGTCTATTCTAAGTTGTTTATGATTGTTCTAAAATATTACTCACAGATATTTCTGAGTACAAGATGGGCCATTCTTCTGAACATACAAGTGGAGCTCTTTCGAGTGAATAAGTATCCAATACAAGAATCTGGAGATATGCATTGTTCTCTTTGTAAATCATTCTTCTTCTGTTCAGCTTTCTTGGCCATATGATATTATTAAAGTTTTATTTGTTACCTTGACTCTGAGAAGTATTGAGGACATACTTCAGATGCTTATCGTTTTTTGCGTTGAATCATTGGAGACAGAATCTGCTCTGTTATTCTCAGAGCGTCATGCTCTTTTAAGAGTGCTACCTGTACTTGTGGTTTTAGCAACATCATCTGAAAAGGAGGGGGACACAATATTAAAAAAAATAAAGATGAGTCGTCTCATTAACATATTCAAGGTAAGTTTTTTTAAAGCTGATGAACAGTTTTGAAGGATTATAGTAATTCATGCCAACATGAAGTTCCATGCGTATGCTACTATCAATGCTAACAAACCTCCATCTGTAACTGATTATTTCCGAATGAAGATGTGCTATGTTACTGGGCATTGCATATTAATTAAAACAATATGCATCAAATCAAGTATTTACAGAATCACACTTCTTCCAGTTTTTATAGCTTACAGTAATCATTCATAAGTCAATACCTATCCTGATCCATATCAGGACTTATATGTAATTTATATCAACAGGGGCCATTTGAACTGGCTATGTTCCATGCTATGGTTCTCCATGTCTCATCAATGCTGTCAGTTCCAACACCTTACTGAAAGGAGTTTTTCTACGCCTTGTGTTCTTAACTTGGTATGCATTTATTAGTCTTAGTAGCCACTGTTATAATCATAATAGCCAATTTTTCACTTATAACTTTACTGGCCATATATTTCACAAAGACATGATACAAATTTAGCCTATTGGAGGCAGGGTGATACCGTTTTTGGGGCCCAAAATTGTTGTACCCATGCCTAAAAGTATTTTTTCCTTCCTTTAAAAGTCATATAGCTAAATTTAAGAAATTATGTGTTGACTGATTTAATTCTTAATAGCTGATTATGACCTTGATATGAGATCACCTCTCTTCTAGGAAGTCACTGGGTGTTTTTAGGCTCCTAAACCCCAGTTGTTATGGAGATAATATTTCCTCCCTCCCAGTAATCAAATTATATATCTATAATCATATTATTAAAGCCTTCAAGTGATGCGAAACTGAATTTGGTGGATGATTTACAAGGTTATATCTCTCTTTCATTCTTTCATCCAATCATGTTAAGTTTCAATTAAATAATGGTTTGAGGGGTGGCGTGGGGGGATAGAGGAAGCAGGTATGCTGACTAGGTGTCCTCATGTCATAGTTGGTGGCTTCCTCAATGGCTACCTAGCCCCTGTTTTGGGAGGGGCAGAAGGAGTATTCTCTTGCTAATATTCAGTTTCTCTCCTCCCTGTCCATTCTGTGATAAATTTGAAAGTCGCTTGTGCAACACACAAGCATGCTAATTAGAACTATACTGTATTTATGCCTGTAAAAGCTGTCATTTCTACTCTCATCCTGTCCTGCAGGGTTTCAATTTTTATTTGAGTATTCTAGAGAGCGTGAGAAAAACCCCAGTGCTTGTATCTCTCTTTTCTTGTTTGTTGATTTGTTGTAATGAAGTTGTATGGCCGAATCCTTGATCCTTGATTGCTATGAACTACATCTATGGTACCGATAACCATTCCTTGGGCACTAGGGAACATTAAATAAATATTTTTTTCATTCATTTGCTGGTGATTTGATTAAGGTAAAAGGCACATATACATAAACCTATGTAGCATTGAATCTCTTGAATTGGTCTGAGTTACATATTGTGGGGACTTCATACGGAATGTATTAATATCTTGATCTTTCCTTTGCAGAGGGATCCTGTCATACCAGCCTTTCCAGATCTCCATCTTGCACCTGCAACAATACTGAAAGAACTCTCTTCATATTTTCAGAGATTCTCGAGCCATAGTCGTCTAATTTCCCTACCTGCACCACATGAAATTGGGCCACGTGACGCATTGGAATATCCTTATAAGGAAACAGAAACAGTTTTATAATTATGAAATAAAATCAATTTTAGTGATAAGTCTTAAAATATATTGCAGGGCAAACTGGTAGGTACCGTCCTCTTGTTAGTACCTCAGCTGGATAATGCTATTTGTTCTTTAGTCATTAAATAATTAACATTGTATAAGTGTATACCAAAAGCCATTTGTATCATCCATCACAATGTGCAAGCTGCAGTTGGGTGTTTGAATTTCATTTACCATAACATATAGTTCTTATGTGCCTATGCTCAAGAAATTCTAAAAGACATATTTTTTTGATATGAATACTGGTTATTTTCGGTTAGCTTTAGTTCTTTGTATTTTCTTAATCTTAGCAAGTATCAGCGACACTATTCTGTCCTCAACCATATTGGCGTGATCCGTTCAGAACATGACGATTTTGCATTGCGTTTTGCAGCTGCAATGAATCAGGTGTGCAACTGTAACAGAGTTGCTATAATCCTCATCTGGAGTAATTGATTTATTTTATTTGAACAACTTGTGACCTTGTACCAAGGAGAATTTGAATTTGTTGGGAAATTGAATATGGAAGACATTAACAATTCTGCTTCTCCTTGAAAGTATAGCAAAATGGACGATGATTTCATTTTCTGTTTGGTATCTTCTGCATGATTAGATATGTATTTTTAATTTTTTTAATTTTTAATGCATAGCTCTTTGCAAATTTGTAACATTCTCTGATCCTTATAATTTCTCTTTTTCAGCTTTTACTTTTGAAGTCTTCACAGGGCATCGACCCTGAGAGGAGCAGGGAAGTCAAATGCAATATGTACAGTATTGTTCTTGAAGGTTTTCAAATTCTTAGCAGGTGGATTGGTCATGTTTGGGAACAATGCGCATGGAAGTTCTCCAGACCCTCTAAGGATGCTGTTCCTCTAGATCCAGATGATCTTTCTGCAACTGTTTCAGATTATGAGAAGGTAATGCATGTGGTGTAGGGAATTATCTTGGAAGCTAATCAGTATTCTTATAACTTACTTTAACAAAAACAGAAGAGCTTGGAAGATTGTATGCAATGTGTAACTGTGGCCACCTCAACAATAAATCCTATCAAACACCATAAACTAATTCAATGAGGTTCTTATAAAATTGAGATGTAATAATGTCAAAATGGACATTTGTAGTATTGCTATAATGAAATGGCATATAAAAAATGTGATATTGCACTAAATTTTGTTGAGTCGGCACATAATTATAATGCATGAGCATAGTAAATTGCATCTCAAGGGACTAGAATTATGCATTGGTTTGTGATTGTTGCACGTAAAGAACTTGGCTTGGAGGAAGTTTTGACTTATCAAGGAGCATATGCTATCAATTACATTGGTTTTGAGCTGGTTCACGAACTCTGAAAGATGTCTAAGATTGTTCTTGCTGTATTGCCATGAATGACTTAAGATTTTGGTGGTTATTATTGTTTTAATATTGTTAGCCTTACATAAGGTGTATTACCCTTAGTTTTTTTAGGGTTGTTTTCAGCACAAATTTAATTAACAATTAAGGAAAGGGAAAATGACAGTCTCCATTTATCTTCTTTGCTTCATATTTGGAAAGTTAAGCTATGCAGAGGCAACTGTCTTGATTAAGGATCAGCATTAAAACATGTATCTTACATGGTGGCCAAGACATGGAGTTTTGTGCTGGAAGTATTAACTTTCTGAAAAAAATTGTTTTAGTCTGAGTAATCAACAAAGGGAGTTGGTAGAGATAGAATGGAATACTTTTTATTTTTATTTTTTTATTTTAATCATAATGATGCCATGAAGAAAACAATAATATACATCATAAACAACGTAAACCCTAATAATAACACTGGAGTTGTATTTTATTGATAAAAATCTACTAGAATACAGCAATAAAGAAATAATAAGTGTGCAACTAATTAGAAATTAAGCACCTGGCGAAAGGTCTTTCCCAAATCAGAATTGATGCTGTTGTATAATATTGTTCCAGCCACCTCACAAATCAGTTTGCCAAGAAAAAAGAACACTTACAGTCCAATGCAATCTCTTGATGAGATTGCCTACAAGAAACTAGAAGGGTTTCGTCCTTTGATCTTTGCATTCAAGGGTTTTCATCCCTGAATATTACGGGCTTCCTACATTCACTCCCCCAAACTCTTTTGGCATACCATCCTCTCACGACATTCTCCCCTCCCCACTGAGCTTAAACCCATAGTCATGATTTCTCATACCTCCACCCTTTATGATATTCTTGGCCAAACGCAAACCCATGTTGCTTCTCCACCATCTTCATCTCACTTTTTCACATACAAGAATGTTAGAGAGGCGGTGAAGGTGATGAATAGTAGCAAGGCAGCTAATGAAGAAGGTTTCCAAGCTGAGTTCTTCAAACATGGTTTTAGAGCTTTTGGAAGCTATTTGGTTGATCTTTTCAACCACGTGGTTTGTTTGGGTTTCCCACCCTCTTGGTCACATCACATTATTCACCCGATACACAAATCAAGCTCCTATTCAGATCCTAATAATTACAGCGTGATCATGGTTGGACACACATTCTCAAAATTGTATGCTACTGTATTACACTTGCAATTTTCGAGAGAGCTAGAGCAGAGATATCAGACCACTGATCATATTTTCACACTTTGGGCCATCATTGAGGAGGCACCTCATCGCTTGTCCAAAGTCTATTGTTGTTTTGTAGACATTAGGAAAGTGTTGATTCTGTTCTGAGAGAGGCACTTTTCCAGAGACTTAGGAATATTGGCATTTTTGAGACCCTCTTGGCAGCCATTATGAGATTATACGATAATGTTCTTGGTCGTCTTTGCACGGTTCATGGGATTTCAGACATTATTAGGAGTACCATCGGGGTCAAGTAGGGATGCTCTTTGCTCCCAACCTTATTTGGGATATACATTGATGAGTTAGAAACTTTTATTCATGAACATATTCAGGCTGGTGATGGGTGTCTTCTTCACCAGGGTCTGATTTCTATCCTCTTGTTTGTAGACGATGTGGTTCTCCTAGCCTCTTCTCTTGAGGGCTTATAGCGGCAGTTGGATGCTTTGGCTCTCTTTTGCGATCTCCGGCAACTAACTGTTAATTTGGGAAAAACCAAGGTCATGGTATTTAATGGCTTGAAAAGCTCCTGTTGTCACCAAATATTGCACCCTAGAAGAGGGTGTTCAAGCTTATTCCAGATTTGGAAAACATGGGAACACTTCCAAGTATGTGGGTGTACCTATGGTGGAAGTGAGCCTCTAGATTTAAGGGCTAGCTCCTTGAATATATCTTGAAGTACTTTCACCTATGCTAACTATTTGCTTGTGGGGGGAAAGGGATAGAAGTTGCATGAAATAAACCTATTCGAAAAGGGTGATGCACCAAGATGTCTTCCACATGACCATTGTACTTCTTTGTCAAAGAAACAATGCCTACAACACTAGCCTAAGAGTCCTAGAATGCACTAGCATTAGTTTTTCAATATGAAGATGAGATGCATGAAGACTATCCAAGGTATGTAAAACCATAGATCAGTTGCAGATACGAAGGCTCATATACACTTAAGACATATTCATACACTTAACTACACTTCATATGACCTGCTAGGCTGAAATCACTTGCATCAAATATGGAAGGACTGAGAGAAAACAAGGATATATTGATATCACTTAGCTATTCACTATACATCTCTTCACACACTTCAATAAGATGAGATATGAATTTAAAACAGATTGTATTTATTGTTCTAAGGCAAAGTACACTGTCAAAACCAGCAGGGCTTTGCCATACATGGTGTGGTCTTTTTTTTACAAAGCCCAAAAATGGCAGCTACTTGTAGATTTGGAGAAAGAAGTGAGAAAAAAGAAGTCCAAAGGTCATTATGCCACATGTCAAGTCATGAAAACCAGTAACATTACAGGAGAATAGAGTGAGAAACGGACCATGCACAGTCCGATAGGACATATGGTCCTCCAAGGCATGAAACTTCATGAAATGTGGCATAGGGCTCTCCTTGCTTGTTCAGGAAACTGTTTTCATCATGGATCATCTCAAGCATTTGAAACTAAATTAGGAGAGTTGATACATATGTATTGTCCGAGGGAGGTTGAAACATGCTATGACAGTCGTAATATGTTCTCCTAACTGCTAGCTATCTTCTTGACACTTGTATTTACCATCAGCAGTCATTCATTTGTCTCTTGGATTTCGTTCTTCACATTTGACAGTCACTGTTCATCTCGGATTTTGACTGAGCTTTAATGGTGGCATATGAGTCTGAGATGCTTGCTTTGCTATAGAATCCTTTGATCCTACATGGCTGCCTATGTAGTATTCCCTTGGCACGTTGCTCATTCCATTTTAAAATATCCCTGTCATCGTTTGGACACCTAGCCTCATCTTGTCCATATGGAATCCGGTTGAATTTGCTCTGTCGATGCCCTTTGGAGTCTCTTTGATTCGACTTTTGACGTCGGCCATTGATCTGTGACCCAGGCATCCGAGATTATGACATTGGGTAGCATCGCGTGCTTTCTATGGATCCTATTGTCAGCCCATCTGGTTAACGCTCTCGTGCCACTTGGCAGTCTTGCATTCGATCTGGGCTCCTTGACCTTTGACTCAACGCGCACAATTAGATCTTATTTGCATGATTTGATGTGCTCTGTTGGATCTGGGTCGTAGTCTTTAAATGCGGATCATTGATCTGATCTGCACGACTCAACGCGTGTTGTTAATCCTTGATCTGATCACTTTTTGACTTTTTGACCCTGTTAAGCACCCGCGTGCTGTTGATCTTAGCTTGATTGAATGTTGTTTTGCCACTTGAAAGCTTTGTGTTCGAGCTGAAGATCCTTTAGAGATTTTGAACTTAAACGATTAGTTCCCGAAACCTGATCTTGATGTCCTTCGCACATCTATCTCTGCTAGTTCAACTTTAAATGCTTATATCTTGAGATAGCAAGCTCATCAAGACACAAAATTTGCAGAGGATGATATTGGCACCAAAAGCATCATGTCCATGTAGTCTTTTTGCCCTGAAAGGTTTTCTAAGCACACTTGTAAAATGTACAACCAGATTGCCTTGTTCATTCCTATGTGACATGCCATGACGGTCTGACCCCTTAGATGACTCCAAATGACATAAGACTTAAATTAGACCATGACCAAGGTTAGAATGGCATTAAATGACATGAAATAGACCACAACACACCCTATGACACTATGTTCTTTCTATCCCCATATCAAGTCTTGACTATAGGGGGTTGATCCATTTTGACTTGTGGTCAAAATGGTCAACACTTTCCACCTCCATTTCTTTCAAAGGGAAGGAGGTTGAGATTACCACTTCCTATACTTATCTAGGAGTGCAATTTTCTGGTCCACGTTTTAGCTTGAGGCAGACACTCTAGCCTAAAATAAACAAAGGTTATGGTTCTTTAGCTCTCCTTGAACGACAATGTTTTCGGCATCACTTTCAGGGTATCTCTTCCAAGATGTCACTCATGGATAAAATTATTAGACCCACAATCCTCCATGGATCTGTAGTTTAGGGGCCCTCTCTACATGAAGGTGATTGGGCTGCGGTTGAGAGAGTCCAGACACTTCTCCTTCGCCACATGATCAGATGTAAGCAAACAGTTCCCAAACACATTATTCTTGAAGAGTTTGGAGCCCGACCCTTCTGGTTGGAGACTATATTTGATCTGATCACTTTCATACATCGCATACGAAGGTTTTCTGATTCTGCGAGTAGACGTTATAGATACCCATACTTAGCATACTGTTCTTTAGAGAATCTTGCTCTCTTAGCTCCTTCGACCCGTGGATGTTGTTGGTTTACATGAATTTATGATCTATTGGAGTCTGTGAGAATCAGGATGGACAAACTTCGTCCATTTATGTACTCCTTGGACAAACCAGCTCATCTTCTACCCATTAGACAAGAGTTGACCCAGATTATTAGGGATGATATTTATAGACAATTTACCCATACTACTTGGGTAAACCTTATTGGGGGGTTATGCCCTAAGATGGCATTTTATGCAAAGCACTTCTTGGAGCTGAGTGATGGGATTATCATTCATCCACAGTATACATTCCACCATTGGATGCACTCTCTTCACATCCCATTAGGACAGTATCGAGTGGGGTCTTATAGGCATAGATTTGAGACAAATCACCAGATGGATCGAGCAGATAGGATTTGTTAGTTATGCAGCATCTAGGAGACAGAGTCCAAGGAGCATTTCATCTTTCCTTGTCCGATTTACTATGAGATCAGAGGGAGGTTTTACTGCCTATTTAGGAGGACATAGAGTCTTTCTGACTTCTTCAGATATGAGGACTAGAGATGTTTGGATTTATATATACAGGAAGCTCTTAAACTTCATGATCATTTTATTTAGAGACCCACTAGACTAGTCTCCACTCAACGGATAACTTCCTTTTTCACAGTGCTACCTTCGAGGAGAGGCACTAAGCGACAAATTGACATTATTGCAGCCCCATATTCTAGATCAGTGAGGCCCAAAGACACTTTTCACAGTTCCCCGAGTTTTCATTAGCTTATTTACTTCATACCCAACTTCAGGAGGTAGACTAGGTTCACTAGACTTTCACAGAGGACTTTTCCTTCTAGGCAGAGGATTGGAGGACGGTCTAGGCATCATACCTCCCCTTGTTCGGGTTAGACTTCTATTCGAAGCTTCTTCTCGTCAGCGTTGGATGCTAGGAGAGTTGGATCGAACTCTTGATGGGTTCCCCCCTGGTTCTTCTTCCTTAGGGATCATCCTTGTGCTCCTGATATTTACAGATTCTTGGAGATTGCTCATTTCTTCTGCTCCCTTCTTTGGACCTGAGCGTGGTTGGGTCCTTTGGTGGTTTGGCTCTGAGCATGGTCACTCTTTGCTTGTTTTATACTTTTTCTTTTAGCATTGTTTTTCTTGTTTTCAGAGACCTTTTTGGTTTCCCGGTTCTTTCCTAACACATTTCTGTAATCTGCA
This sequence comes from Torreya grandis, assembly GCA_037957365.1. Taxonomy (NCBI): domain Eukaryota; kingdom Viridiplantae; phylum Streptophyta; class Pinopsida; order Cupressales; family Taxaceae; genus Torreya; species Torreya grandis. Next base: position 3,432,844 of record JARHVA010000425.1, on the reverse strand, counting down.
GTCCCTTTGACCTACTTTTGTGGTCATTAGTTGGACATTAATATATTTATCTTATCTTATCTACCTATTGTAACCACCCACTCTAGGTCTAAAATATGTGAAATGAGCATAGTTTGATCCTCTCAAGGTTGGGCAGCCTCTATTTACTAAGTATCTGATATGGATAAGGGTACAAGAGTCGAATATGTGGATACAAGGATTTTTTTGGGCCTTGGATATGTTTTTGGATATGGCTGTACAAAAATACATATAAAAAATATAGCTATATAAGCAAAAATAACCACATAATATGCATAGAGGAAACGACATAAGTTAAATAACCAAAAAACATACTCATAATTCAATGCCAAATATCATAATATTCAATGGTCGAACTTAGATTCGTTTATAACAAATACACAGTGCAAATGTTACAATGTATGGACAAAAATAAAGACAGATCAACATATTCATGATTCACTACATTCATTTTCGTCTTCGGCTGCGATGTCTTCATCATCGTGTGGTTCATTAGAACCACAAGCAACAACAGTGTCACTCCCACTAGCTCTACTATGCAGGGTGTGTGAAGCACCATCTAGCTCTGTGTCGACCAATGAAAGGTAGGCAATGGTGACATCTAAATCAGTGGTCTCTGGGTGCACATTCCAACACTCTGTTGCCCCTTATAATCAACTTGTTTGTGTGAGAGAAGACACAAGTTGGAATGCACATAGACCGAATCCTTTGCCTTTTTTGTTGCCAACTTGTTGCGCTTAACCAAGTGGATAAAGGTGTAGGTACCCTAGTTCCGCTCAACTGAGGAGGAACTTGCAACCTATTAAGGAAAGCCACAAAATCAATTAAAATTTATAAAAGTAAAAAGATAAAACAAAACATTAAAAAAAATGGTAGTGTGTAAAAAAATTAAAATCTTGCTTGTGATAGAATTTTTATTGCCATGGCTAGAGGTGGGTGGATGTATTCCCATGGAAGTACCACCACATATGAGCGTCCTCTCCTTGTACTTGTCACGAAGAATGCTAAGGGAGTGATCCGTGGAGGTTATGAAATGCCTAAACTTTCTTGTAATTGTGTCTTCTACTTTTGGATCGGAGAAGATTCTCGAGAATGCCACCTTATATCCCTCACTAAGTTCAACATCCCTATATGGTGCAATTCTCTTGGGCAAAGAAAGGATATTTGTGCTTTAGTATTTAGGAGTCAAAACAAAAACAAAAAGATGAGATGGGGTGGTCATTTTATTCCATCTTTGAATGAGATGTGACTGCTCTTCTTTGAAGAACCTCTCCGCAGGATCTTGTTCTTTGGCATTTATGATGAATCTGATCTTCTCAATCATTGAGTTGATTATATCATAAATCTCACCCAAACACGGATGATCCATATCTACAAATCACAACATATTCACAATATGCTCAGTAAAACTGAGCAAATACTCCACACATTCCCACCATACATCATCAAGAATCCACCTTTTCAACTTTATGGCTCTCTCACTATTTGCCTACTTCCATATACTCCAAAGGTTGTTGATAACCACGCTGCTCAATGTCTCACGCAGCTTGACAAGTCGTCTCAAGATTAGTGTGTGTAAGGCAAACCGAGTCTCTACAATCTAATATGAAATTAAAACAAATAAAATTAAAAAAAATTCAAAAATAAAAATATTATAAATTACAAACTTATAAAATTAAATTGAAAAAATACATGATTCATGAATGATTTAAAAAAAAGTTACCTTCAACAACTGCAACTTTGAGAAGGACTTGAAGACGCCTTGGGACATGTGATGGTTGCTTATGAACATTTGGATCTCTCTTGCCTGCTCTCACTTGTTTGAACCAATCAATTTTGGTTCCCAATTTTTGCAACATAAGGTTGAGGGAATGAACAACACAAGGTGTCCAAAATATGTGCCCATACCTTGTCTCAACCAACATGCCCACAAATTTGCAATGTTTTGCATTGTCTGTTACAACTTGGACAATGTTTTGAGGCCTCACTGCCTCAATGGACTCTATTAGGATGTCGGCAATGAATTGTGCATTTTTCAACTGCCCCTCACAATCAACGACCCTCAAAAACATTGCCCTTTAGGGAACACAACGACCACATTAATCAGTGGACTATTTGCCATATTTTTCCATCCATTAGATACGATGGATGCCCCTATTTTGATCCATGAATCTCTGATGGGCTTCAATGCATCCTTAGCATGGTTTCTTTCTTTTGTCAACAAGGTGGTGTACATCTTTTCATATTCTCAGCGAGTGAACCCTCTAGGGGCATCATTGATAGATATCACCATATCTTGCCAGTATGGTAATATAACAACATTAAATGGCAGTCCACACGTGTAAATACAATGCGCAATGCTTTGCTCCGCTATGTCCCTAGATTGATTCTGGAATGCCCTTTCCAATGGGCCTAAGTCTTTTGTTATCTTGCGACTAAGAGGTGAATCCTCTTCGGCTGCAATGAGTGTAGAAAGAAATGGGTGTGACGGGGTCATGACATCAGCATGGGATGGATCAATAGGTGGCTCAGTAAATGTAGATCCTTTGTTTCTCAAAGGATGCTTCGATTGTTGCCTAATAATGGCATCTGCTTCTTCTTGCTCTTTGATGTATGCAAGGATTTTTCCTGTGGCAAGCCCTTTTCTGGGTTTCCATTTATGTTTGGCCCACCATAAGTTTTGATTCCAGCATTGAGAATCGCACACAAATGGGTTTTCACCTAACTATACGAGCTCTTTAATTTATAATGAAACTTTGAGCAAAGCCAAAGGAAATACCCTCCATCGGATAGTTATTCTAACATTGTCACATAGTTCCAAAGGGGCCCTTGCGAATCGACTTTAAAGGCTATCCCTTGGCCCACTGAAGTAGCACTTGCAACGTGAAACATTCTGGCAAATTGCTATAACCCCTGGTAATATATATTGCTATTAAAATTTAAAACAGTTGGCATTTGTTGAAAGAATGTTTAAAAAAATAACAAAAGAAAATTAAATTTAGTTACAAATAATTGTTAAATTTTATAAAAACTATTATTAAATTTTTTAAAACCAAACAAAAAAATCTATCAAAAAAAACAATATAGGTCTTTTAAAAAATTATTATAAAATTAAAAAATTAAAAATAACACTTAAAAAAAGTTAGAAACTATTATTAAAATTTAAAACCAAGTTAAAAAAAAGACATACCTTCGTCTCTGTCGATGGTCCTTGGCGAGGCAGCTTGGCAACAACTTGGACATAGCTTGGCAACAACTCGGACGCAACTTGGCAGCTTTGACACATGGATGTAGCTCGAACATCTAAGTTTCTAATGCAGCGAGTGCTACAAGGTTCATGGAAACGACGATGACAGGGAGGGTGAAGAAATGACAACAACAGGGAGGGTGAAGAAACGATGACAAATGAACACAGTTAAGACAAATGAAAAGATATCCCTGGATACATCCATGGATGTATTTGGGCATATCCGCAGGGCAGGATGTATCCACAAGGGTAGGGCATACCTTGTCCATATATCGTATCGTATCCAAGACCCTAAACTACAGCATCCGGTAACGTAGTCTATTTATTCTTTGACATGCTCCCAACCCTAGGCCCCTAGCCTTAGTGTCAAATAATAAATATTATTTTTATTTGATATGACACTAATATCACTTAATGATTAACACATAACATGGCGCTAGTGTAATAACATTTAAATGCCCAAGTAGTCAATAAACCTTGACCTCTCATAAATAAATCAACCATAGCTTGAAAACTACTTGCCAAAAAGACTTGAGATAAAGCATTATGAACAACTGAGTCACACCCCTATCCAATGATAGGCTGCATGTCATGGTTCTATTCCCGTAGCCCTCCAAAAGCCCCTAAGAAATAGGAACAAGTTTTCCCTAGGCACTTATAACAAACAATACACTTAAAAATCTCCAAAGGCATGAACAATGTCAATAGTAAAAAGGTCCCCTTAGGGTAAATCACCTGTAAGGAGACTAATGGTGAGGGCCCTGCCTCCAATCGACCTAGTGTCCCCAAGATTTCACCTGGAAATCTTGGAGTACCCCTTCAAATTTTTTTGATCTTTTTGACTTGTGTTAATTGTGGGTCATGTTGTCGCTTTCCCGTTTAGTTTATTTTAAATTTTGCTTTCAGCTTTCGATTGCACACGTTACTCAAAATTGTCTCCAGGAAGTCATAAAGCCACTCGCAAAATGCCCACATGCTTAAAGTCGCTCAATTTTTCATCCTAGACCCAATCGGGTTTTATAAGCACTTGTTTTAAATGAGTTGAAAAAAAAAAGTTCATTTGATATAAATTGAGTTAATGAGTTAAAGTGGGAGATTAGAAAATATATAAAGCGTTTTTCCAGGTCATAGTTACCACATCATTTTTATCTTCACCTCACTTTGGAGCATCCATCCATGCAAGATTTTTTCACAGAATTGACTAATTGGAGAAATTTTTGAGCAATCTCCCGCAGTCTTTTCTTTGCTTTCAGGCATGTGTTTTTCTTTTTTGCTTTGTTTTGTGTGTATTTCCCTAAATCTATTTTCCAGGAATTCATACTTCCAGCTAAAAAAAACCTAATCAATTTCTTTTTGCCTTGGTATGCATTGACAACTATTTGAGCTTTTCTCTGCTTAGGGTTTGGAATGATCATTTGACCAAACTACAGACTTGGTTTGTGGTTTTCAAAATCAATTTAATTTCCTCCAGGAAATTAGTCGATCATTTTCCCAAAACCATCCAAGATTGCAGCAGCAAAACGGAGTTTTATTAAGCCATTACTTGCTTTGTGAAACAAGTTGAAGTCTTAGAAAATTCTGCAGTCCTTCTGAACGCCATCCATTTATAGATCAAATTGCAGTTCTATGAGCCATTTACTTATTAAGCATTCACAAATGTCCACTATTTTAAATGAAGACTAAATTGGACTTTTTGTCCCCCTTTACTTCCTTTGCTTCAATTCACAAATAGGTTGAGACTTTTGAAAAATCCGCTATTTTAATAATGAAGACCAAATTGGAGTTTTATTGAGCCTTTACTTCCTTTAAAAAGAGAAGTAAGTTGCCGCTAAAAGTCCGCAGCCCACTTTAAAGACCAAATCGGAATTTCTTAGTCTCATTACTTGCTTTATTGAAACAAGTCGAGCCTACCCAAAAGTCCACCATATAAAGGCTTAGTGTAAAGTGGAGTTCCTAGGAGTCATTACTCATTTTCATTAAGTGAGCTCAAAAAGTCCTCAATACAAAGGAAAACTCAACCGGATCTTTTTTAAGTCATTACTTATTTCCCTTTTATAAAGTAAGTGATGCAGCTCAAAAAGTCCTCAATACAAAGGAAAGCTCAACTGGAACTTTTTTAAGTCATTACTTATTTCTCTTTTATAAAGTAAAGTAAGTAATGCACCCCCAAAAGTCCTCAATACAAAGAGAAAGCTTAACTGAAATTTTTATGACTAAAAAATGAGTAAGGCAGCCCTCCAAATCCGCCATGCAAAGGCAAGTAGACCAAAACAACTCTTTGTTCTCTCCCAATTGAGCCCACTTATCATTATGTGCACTGAAAGTTTACCTGAAATTTCATAATAGAATGATTCCCGGGAAACTAAAATTGATCATATGCATGAATGAACTTGACAAATGTTGAGTTACATGTTTGTTCAAATTTTCTACAGGAACATTTTAAGTTGTGCACATATTTATGAGAGAGAAGTTGTGGCAAATGTCTCACATACAGGAGATATCTTCAGAGACAAAAGAGGCATGAAGTTCAAGAGAAATAATTTCACACAAGATCCCAGTCTTGCAACTGCAAAAGCTTCAAGAAAGAGATGAAAAGAAAAATCTCAGGGAAAAGCACATCCAGGCAATATGAGATATGAGTACAAGGGCTATCTAGTGGAATCGTGTATAGTGTCTAAACTTGCTGAAATAAGTGATATTGATATGGAACTTGTGTCTGTTAGTGAACTAATTCACAGATCCAAGGCAATCCGCAAGACACCCCTTATGCAAGCTATGGTTAACAGTGGAATCATTCAAGCTGCAGCGTTTCCAAGTACTGCCCAGTTGCCAGAGTTTGTTTTAGAGTGTGCTAAATTTTACAATCCTTTAATTAAAACAGTCAGAGACACAACAGGGAATACAGTGATAAGGTTGGACACACAATGCTTCAATTACTGTCTTAAAATTCCAACAAAATCCAAAGTACTTGATGTCAACATGCAAAGGGCCATTGATAGATGGGAAAGCAGCACAACTGAATGTATAAGTATCTTGAATAAAAGTTATCTGAGGAAATTCAAGCAGCGATCTAGATTCCCGAAGACCATTAAAAGATCAGATCTTGTGCAAGAAGTTGATGACATCAGCCAGTTGTGCAGAATAAATGGAGAAAGAAATGCAAAATTCTTCTACTCATGGATATATTACTTCATCAGAATAATTGATGTCAATAGAGCCAATGCAATGATCAATTCGGTTGAAATAATAAGTAATAACATTGGTGAACAGCTCAAGAAGGTTAGACAGACACTTGATTTCAAAATGACTTCATATCTAGTATATGCTGTAGCCTCAGAAGGAATATTCTCCAAATTGGAAAGGGGAGGGATGTTAGTAACGAACCCTATCTATGAGTATTATCCACAGCTGGTATTGCCTCTTCATGGGAGGTTGTCTCTAAACAATGATCTGAAAACAAACAGAGTAAGCAAGGAGGCATGGGAGGTTGTTTGTCAATTTGGCTGCATCTTCATTCAATTTGCTGATTTCACTTACCTCAGAGTTAGTGGTTTCTCAAGATCACCACTTAAGCTACCAAGATACCCCAATGACAAATGGGTAATAATGGAATAATGCAGACAATTGGTAGAATTACATGACTTGCAAGCAAAGCAACACAAGGCAGCAGTTAACTTCCCTTTCACAATTGGTAATTATAATTGTCAGAGTATCCAAAAGGCCAAGAATGTCCAAACAGAAATGTTTCTTCATTATGAGCAGGAATACTTCCAAGCTAGGATGAACTTTGATCCTAAAGGGACATAAAAAAAAGACGATCTCTATAGAATATATGCACATCCCCGCATTGGAGGACTTTTGGATGAACTGCAAGAATTAATTTGAAGCTGCTAGAAGGGACTTCAGTGGATTAACAGTACAACAAATTGTTAATTTTGGTTTGGCAAGGATACTTGAAAATCTTCTTGATGATGGCCATGTGATACTTGATGCATACAATCAAATGGGAGGAGACAAGACCCCTCTACCATCCATTAAAGTTAGTTCCAAAACAATTGTGGATAGAACTTCAGTCGTCCTCATTAATAATTCAAATTGGTTGTAGGAAAAGGGACATTGTTTGGATGAGGCAATAATGCAACAAATAAGGCAGGGGAGTTTCAGAAAGAGGAAACATGAAGGTGAGAGCAGTCAGAGACCAAAAAAGTTACAAGTGCATAAAAAATCTCAAGCAACAGACGAGCGATAATCTTCATCTGCGTCAACAAGCACCTCCTATTGACAAAATTCCTTTAGTATCAACTCATAGCACTTCAACGTCCCTAGTAAACCCCACCTCAGATGATTCACGAAAGATCACAATTATTCCACCTTTAAAGCCAGCATCTTCGACCCTCCCTGCAGTAAAAGAAATAGATCCATCACCTCACCCTCCTCCTTTCTCACCACCCAGAGACTTACCTCCTCCTTCAGATACCATTTCTTCATCTTTGGGGGATTCTCATGCCCATAAAGAAGCATTGGTGGAAAAGACAACTGGAGTAGAAAGCGGTAGCAGGACTACTATAGATGAAGAGTTGAGAAAGCAATTGATGGTGGAGTAAATGACAGAGTTTGAAAGAGTACTTTCTGTAGATGGTGCAGAAGGAGAAGGCCATGATATATTGTTAACTTCTGATGCAACAGGGTCCAATCAAGAGATGGTGGTACATGCTGACACTTCTCACCCCCCAAATGGTGACTTCTCATCTTGGTTGGCTTCACAAGTAGTTCCAAAGGCTAGGGAAGTAATAAACTTGGAAGACGAGGATTTACAACTACTCAAGAGCCTTGGAGGAAGAGGTAAAAGGTCAAAAGCTGCCAAAGTGACTTCAAAGTTAGTCATTGAACCTTCTGGTCAAAAGTTTGCTCAAATGTCAACTCCAACAGAGGGAAAACAAAAGGAAAAATTGATTGCAACAGACATAACAATAACTAGAGTCCCTCTGGGAAAAGTTACTATTGAAGGACTGAAACAGGATACCCAGATTCTAATAGATGCACTTTTCTCCAAGCTGGATAAGGAAAAAGCTGAAAACGATAAATTGAATGAGGAAATCTCCAAGCTATGTGAGATCATTGCAAAGGTTGCACAATATTCATCTCAGCCCGTGCTAGTAGAAGAGCAACTCAATGAGCACGTCATTAGAAAATTTGAAGACATAGGAGACAAAGCTAGGGCTGTTGATGAGTGGATAGAACAGATCATTCAAAAAGCAATAGAGAAATACAAAGAAATACCATATAGCTTGGGTTATCTGCAAAGTAAGTTTACTTAGTTGAGGGAGTTGATGGAGGAAATAAATAGTGAAAATATAATTGCTGAATCCCAGTTGGAGAAAGTATTGATTGAAGAACAGATTGTACCAGATAAATCAGTACAAAGGGGCAAGCAACTGGGAATAATCATGTCTTTCCGCACAAAAACTCTAAAAAACATTCTGGGTGAAATGCAACTACTAGAAGAAGAGGTTGATAAAGTGATGGAGCAGCTGGATAATTGTATCCATTATGTTACAAGTTATACACTTGACAAGCCTCCAGTATCCCTTAAAGACTTCCTTCCGCTTCCCCAGAAAAAGATGGATGAAGTTGTCACTCCTTTTACTTGCAATTCAATCGAGAAGTTGATTAAGCTTCACGGTGATGTCAAGGAATTAGAACCTAGCTTGACAAAGGTAAACACATTCGGCAAGATCCTAGAAAGAGAGTCCCTAAGGTTCAAAATAGACACTGAAGCTATTGCAAAGGTTGATGGAGGAGTGGTGCAATACAGGTTTGATAGGTACATCCAATACCGAAATAAGAACAAGATTGAGGCTGTGCAACTAGACTAACTTTCTCTTCTTTCTTCTTCTTATTTTTCCTTCCTTCTTCTCTGCGATAAAGTAATTGAGTAATTAAGTTGAGTTGTAAAAACTTAAGTAATTGGTTTAAAAGCCATTGCTTCAAATTGTTTGAAAAAGTTAATTACTTGGAAATAGGTGGCAGACATGCAAAATGAGAGATTTTATTTTAAGTTAAAAATCATCCATGCCATACAATGAGGGAATTTAGGAGAAAGACTCTCAACTGTCTCTAGTTTTGTAGCTTGCACATACGGGGAAAGTAATTAATGTTTCCTATTTGTATTTGTCTTCTGGACATTATAAATATAAGAAGAAGCTTACAGGCTAAAAAATCAGAACATTTTGGCAAAAGCTATTGTAACTTGTGCATTTTTAAGATTTCAAACTTTGTGTTGAAACTCTTGGATGTGATTTTGTGAACTAGTCTGGATTGAATAAAGGGAAGTAGATTTCTGGCGAACTTTGTGTCTACGGAATTTTGCTGAATATTCTATTAGGATCTCAAGATGAACTTTGTGTTATTTTGGATATGAGGTAGAATTTATTCCTTCTCTTTCTTGCTGGAAGTGTGATTTTCTTGTTTATTTATGATTGTGTGGATGCAGTAAAACTCTGAAATCTATTTATTGCTAAGCACGTTTCCTCTTTTTGTAAACATTGTTATATATTCCCTTTTTGTGCAATATTCCCAAACATAGCTGCTTACTTGCTGCCAAATTACCTAGCTGTGGTTCACATGCTGAGGCGATTAAAATAACACCCCTGAAATTAGTTATTAGTATTCACAACCTTGATAGATAAACATCTTACATGGGAGCTTCACCGTTAAATGGAGATTTATCTGATGATTGCGTAGGTTTTAATTTGTGCATAAAATCTACCCAACACGACCTCTTAAAATTTAGGAAATGCCCCTAAAATATAGGAAATGGTTTGAAACTCATAAAAATACCAGGGACAAATGAACATAACCAATCCTCACTGATATATACTTCTCTAGCAATCACCCTTGCCCATCGAGAAGTCTAGAAATGGGCTCGTGGGTCCCACATGTGTTGACTTAGTACAAAGGGGACATTACAAGTCTACCCTTCCTAGAATTGCTTACCCATAAGCAATGAAATGCTGGATGTTCAAGTATCTTTGGCCCCTCCCAAGTAGCATCCTCTGTGGGTAGGTTCCGTCAACAGATCAAATACTCTGTGATGGTCCTTTTCCTCAATCTCTTCTCCTGCGTGTCAATAATAGCATCTAGAACCATTACAAGTTCCCCCTCATCAACCAGGGGTGGAAAATCAGTTGATGGCGGCACATGTTGTCCAAGCGCCTTTTTAAGTCAAGACGCATGGAAAACATTGTGAATTTGATTGCCTGCTAGCAATTCCAACTCGTAGGCCACCTCTCCAATTCTCCCCGATACTTCGTATTGTCCATAGAAGCGAGTTTTGAGCTTTCGAGACCCACTTCATTTCATGGAAGTTTGCCTATGAGGTTGCAAGTGTAGAAAAACCATATCTCCAACCTCAAATGATCTCTTAGTACAATGCCGGTCTACATAATTTTTTGGCCACTGTAAATGGTCTCTAAGTGACCTCAAAATGTTTCTGCTATGCTCCACAAAGTCACTAGTTGCCGGTGCACGGCTATCAGTGAACACCAAATTAGTGAAGGTAGCTGCATCATATCCATATAGTGCCTTAATGGTGTCATGCCAATGGACATGTGGTAAGTGGTATTATAACAATGCTCTCCAAGCTGCAACCACTTAATCCATGTTGTTTGTTGATCTCTGACATAGTTCCTTAAGTGCCCTTCGGTCCACTTATTAACTATCTCCATTTGGCCATCCGTTTGATAACACCTGCCAAAAGGTGTTGAGGAATATTCTATCACTGTTTCTAACAATGGCCTTCGGCAAGCCATGTAGCGAGAATACCTCTTTGAAAAATAGCTCAGCCACCTGTGGTGCTTTGAACTAAGTAGTGATGGCAAAGAAACATGCATGTTTAGTTAACCGATCCACTACAACAAAAATGTAGTCCTTGCCATTCATATTAGGAAGACTTGTGATAAAATCCATGGATATACTTTCCCATTTATGACCTGGAATGGGCAAGGGTTAGAGTAAACATATTGGGGAAGTGTGCTTTGCTTTATTTTGTTGGCAAGTAATGAACTCTTTAACATGCCTAAGAACATCCTCCTTGAGGACCTTTTAGGAAAACCTCTCTCCTAGCTGCCTATAAGTTTTGTAGAAGCCTAGTGACCAGGTAGGGGTGCATCATTGAAAGTCCTCGTACTTTTCTCCTTCATTTTGGACTCCAGTACATGGAATATTCTGTTATTATACATATAAGGTCATCCACCACAACATGGTATTCATCCTTCACATTCCCATCGAACACACTAGTAGCAAAGACATTCTTTGGTGTATTAACCATGATAAAAGCTTTCTAATCAACAACAATAGAAGAAATGGCATTGAAAGTAAGCATACGGGAAAGAGCATCAACAACCACATTCTTCTTACCCTTCATATATTGAATATCAAAATTATAAGCTTGAAGCTTACTTATCCACTTCTGCTACCAATCATTTAAATCATGTTGGCCAAGGAAGAAATTCAAACTGTTGTGGTCTGTTGTCACGACAAATCTGCCACAAACTATGTATTGTCTAAACTTAGCCAAAGCATGCATAAAGGCAAGCATTTCCTTGTCATAAATAGAGAATGTCTTGTCCGTAGCTTTTAACTTTCTGCTCTCAAATGCTATGGGCTGACTGTTTGCATCAGCACAACGCCGATCGCCTCACTTGAAGCATGACTCTACAACAAATAGTATGGAGAATTTTGGAATGGAAAGCACAGGGAATGAGCACATCACTTGCTTGAGCTTCTCAAAAGCTCTTTGAGTTGTGTCACTCCATATGAAGGCTCCTTTGTCATTTCAGTCAAAAGTGATGCCAATTGTGATAATCTCTTAATGAATCTCCGATAGTAACTATGTAGGCCTAAGAAGCTTCTCAAATGGGTCAATGTAGTAGGGACTGGCCAATCTGGAAAACCCTGGATCTTCAGTTGATCCACCTAAATGCCTTGAGCACTAATGATGTGGCCTAGATATAGGATCTCTATAACTCCAAATTCATACTTGGATTCTTTTGCAAAGAAGACCTGCTGCTGCAATATCTTGAGGACTGTATCCAAGTGTCTCAAGTGGTCCTCCCAAGTTTTACTATAGATAAAGGTGTCATCAAAGAATACCAACACAAATTTTCTCAATTGATCATTGAATACCCAGTTTATGGCTGATTGGAAATTGGTCAGTGCATTCGTTAGCTAGAATGGCATGACCATGAACTCATAGTGTCCATAATGACACCTGAAGGCTGTCTTGTGCATGTCCTCTTCACGTACACATATCTGGAGATACCTGGACCTCAAATAAATTTTCAAAAAATAGACGGCTCCATGGAACTCATCGATAAGCTCATCAATCCTGGGAATGGGATACATGTTCTTGAATTTTTTTCTTGTTCAAGGTTTGGTAATCTATGCACACCCTTATCCTTCTGCTCAAAGTGGTCCAAAAACCTTAGGCCAAAGTCATGAATTTCTGGTACAAGGCCGTGCCCATGAGTAATCAAACCGTGGTGCCACCAGTCATAGGCAACACCCTCCAAATGCAATGTAGCGAACTGTATGGCATCCTCTTCCACCATAGGGCTGGGTATAAAGTGTCTCTGTAACTTTTGCAACCATGCCTGTGCGAATATTTTGTTACTGCCATGAAAAGTAGTAGCATTAAGTTTATTGATTTTCTGTTGCAAATCTTTCTTGTCATCATTTTGATTTCTACCATGGACTCTACCTTACTGATACTTTTGGCCGAGTATTTCTAGGGAATTGACAAAAGTTACTGTTGTCAACCTGGAGCTGCACATTGATTCGAAGACTTGCGTGAAACGGCCAATCCTCTATCTGGCTGAAACAATGGGATCTTCTCACGAGGGTGGGTGCCTCAACGGTGAGAAGAACCTCCAGAGAAGGCTGGTTCCTGTATGATGTATCAATGAAGATCCCTACTCTACGCTGTGGACTACCATGGAAAAGGGAGAAGGAAACTTACAGGGGAAATCCTACCTAATAATGGTGATACACCAGAAGTTCGATCCACTTAACTTGGAACCTTGAACACTGAACAATCAAGGGAAAATGAAGACCTTAGACCTCAATCAATCACTTATGCATAAATATTTCATGAAGAGGTTCGATCAATGACTAAAAGCTAAGGGAAAACGATGGAGAGAGGTCTGATAAAAGACACATTGCAGCCACCTAACATCCACTTACAGCTTCAGCAAAAGACAATAAAGAACACTGAACACGACCTGCACAAGGATAATCTAGCAACTAGGTATGAATCAAAATTTGGGAAGGGAGAGAAATCTATCACTTATGCAAATTGCTGAAGAAATATACGCTATGCCAGCAGTTGAAATCTGAAAGTAAAGTCCTATTGATTGAAGAGGTTACACAACTCACCAATGGCAGAGTTTGGTTTAACCAAGAGAGAGATTGGATGATTTTTTAATCAAGGCTGAAAGCCATTATATAGAAAATTACAAGAGGCCGAAAATTGGCGCTGAAAATTTGAAGAGAAGGATTCATTTTGGTTAACTCCAGGCATTACTTGGCCTTTCAATAAAATATATTTTCCTTTTTGTCCTTGCATGAAGCTTCTTCGTTTGATGAAGTGAACTTGTCTTTGTTATGAACCACCCCCCTCTCTTTGCATGGAAATCCACGCAAATGTCAATTTTAGAACTTCTTCGTGAGCTATTTGATGTCGAGTTGTAGTGTTTGAAAGTTGAGTTAAACGAAGAGATCATGCTGAGTCGCATGGAAAGCTCCTAGTGAATGCGGTGTTTAATAATTAGTCAACTCTAAATCTGGAATAGTCAACTTGACATTTGAATTTGGAACTTCAATTGAAGTTGAGTTGGACCCTCATATACGTGAGATGTTTTGGCGATGAGCGGGACTTTAATAACCAGTCAACTGAAGCTTTGGACGGCGTTCGAAGATAGCTCCTGCTTGCATGTATTATGTCCTATTCTGGTTTGCCTGTTCGTGTCTATTTCTGGCGGGATTCTATATTCGGATGTATTTGTCTATATTTTTACCCGTTTGGCCTTTTCTTTCGAAATTTTGGCATTACATCTGTTCCAACAGTTATTCCCGCGGTCAAAATTCGACGTCTTGCGGGACGTCACCTTTGGTCATTTTCTCCTTTAGACTTCTTTGTTTATCTTCGGACTTTTGTCTCGCCTCTTTCTCGCGGACAAAATGTCCTCAAGAATTATCTTGGTCTCTGGCCTTCGGAATTCCTACTTCGGGTTTTTTCGTCGGGTTTATTTTCTGAATTTCCTCGGACTTTTTGTTCGAAGGAATTTCTTTGGACAAAAGTCTGAAGGTCTCTTTTTCCTGTTTTTGCCTTTGCTTTGCAACTTTTTCGAATTTCTTCAGGATTTCTTCCGTCGGGTTTATTTTACGGGCCTTTGTCTGAAGGAATTCCTTCGGACAAAAATCTGAAAGAATTCATTTTCTTTGTTCTTTCTCTTCTTTTGGTCCCTCCTTGTGTCTTCCGAATTCCTTCGGACTTTTTGTCCGATGGTCGGCGGAAGGGACCATGGCAAATTTCCCGAAGGGCACTTTTCAAAGGCCAGAGGGCACATTCGGAGGAAAAGGTAAGGGAAGATATCCTTCAGACTTTTTGTCCGGACCGAGTGCCCTACAATTTTTCTAAAAGGCACAAAAGAAGAGCTAAATGCCCTTTCAGAGGGCACTTGGTCGACGTCCATGGCAAATTTCCCGAAGGGCACTTTTCAAAGGCCAGAGGGCACATTCGGAGGAAAAGGTAAGGGAAGATATAATTGTCTCATAATTTGATCCGTCATTCCTTCATATAAATGCGCGCTTAGCACGTTTTAGAACGGGACCCATTTAACTAACCGCTAGTCGACTATGTGAAGTTGAGCTTCCCCCTCTTTGAAATGTATTAGTAGGGTTTGGATTTTGCAAAGGAATGGTAGTGGGAAAGTTACTCTGAAGCTGTAGGATTTGTGTTATTAGGTTTGTCATTATTTCTTGACCCCTCTAAATCCCTATCAAGGTATTCTGAAATAGATCTTCCCTTGCCTCAATTGTCAGAGTTCTCCCATGTTTGTCCATGGTTCATAGGCTGGCAGGAAATCTGCTCTGATTCCATTGTTATGACATATTATTTTTTATTTTAACCAGAATGATGCCAAGAAGAAAAGAACAATGTATTGCATAAACAATGTAAACCCTAATCATAACATTGGAGTTGTATTTTGATTAAAATTTGTTGGAATACATCAACAGAGAAATCATAAGAGTAAGCAACTAATTAGAAACAAGGCACCTAGCGGAATATCTTTCTCAAATCAGAATTGATGTTGGTTGTATAATGCTGTTCCAGCCACCCGACAAATCAGATTGCCAATAAAAAAAGAATGCTTTCAGTGCAATGCATTCTTTGGATGAGATTGCCCACAAGAAACTACAAGGGTTTTGTCCTCTGATCTCTAGATCCAAGGGTTTTCGTCCTTGAATCTATAGATGAGCATTGCGTGCTGTAGCTGCAATCCAGGTCCGAAAATATGTGAAATGAGCATAGATTGACCCTCTCAAGTTTAAGTAGCTTCTATTTATTCATTGACATGCTCCCAACCCTAGGCGCCTAGCTTTAGTGTCAAATAATTAAGATTTTTTTAATTTGATATGACACTAATGTCACTTAATCAAGTAGCAAATATCATGGAGCTAGTGCAATAACATTAAAATGCCGAAGTAGTCAATAAACCTTGACCTCTCATAAATAAATCAACCACAACTTGAGAACTACTTGCTAGAAAGACTTGAGATAAAGCTTTATGAACAATTGACTCACACCTATATCCAATGATAGGTTGCATGACATGGTCCTATTCCCGTAGCCCTCCAAAAGCCCCTAAGAAATAGGATTAAATTTTCCCCAGGGCACTTATAACAGACATGTACACTTAAAAACCTCTAAAGGCATGAACAAGGTCAATGGTAAAAAGGCCCTCTTAGGGTAAATCCCCCACGAGGAGACTAATGGTGAGGGTCCTATTTCCAATGAACCTCCTAAAAGTTAGGAAAAGCCCCTAAAATATAAGAAATGGTCCATAACTCATAAAAATACTAGGGACAAATGAACGAAACCTATCCTCACTAGTATATACTTCTGTAGCAGTCACCCTTCGCCCATCGAGAAGTATAGAAATGTGCTCATGGGTCCCACACGTGTTAAGGGAACATTACAAAAGTATTAACTTTAAGTAAAAAGTTCTTTTAATTTGAGTACTCAACAAAGGGAGTTGGTAAATGAAATGAAATAGTTCTAATTACATCCACGAGATCGAACGGTCTATGGGACCACCAATTACACTAAATGCTCCAACCGGTCAAAGATTCCTAGGATCCGAGGTATCTTTTAGAACGCTGCTCTGCCTCTTGTTGAACTGAGTTAGCATCTCCCCCAACTTTTTTTAATCTTTTTTCCTCGAATACATCTACCATGCAACCAACTCTTAAATTTTTCGCATATTTGGGTCGTATGTCCGCGTACTGAGGACACTCAAGGATGAAGTGCTCCTCCGTTTCAACCGCCCCTGTATTGCAACAAACACAAAGCCTCTCGTCCCACTGCTCCTTAGGGGTTGTCCATCTCCCTATCTCGCATCGGATTCTATGAGAGCTAGTTCTTAATTGAGCAATGAGGATTTTTTCCCTCCAACTGATTTCAGCCCCTATAAGGATAGAATGGAACAAATATATGTAGAAATATTCTGCAATATTTGATTTTTTGTGTTGACTTCATCACACCAAAGTCAACTAGGAATTTTTATGGTTTTATTGCTTCATGTATTACTTTGTTATATTTATTTGAATGAGATATGTATGAGAGTTCCCTATGGGATGGGTATTTTCCCCTAGAAGTTAGGATTGGCTTTTGGATTTGTTTTGAGTTACTTTTGTGATGTGCAAGTCATCTAAAAATAAGGGAAAAAACAAAGAAAGATAGAAAGGAAGAAATAAAGGAAAAAATACATTAGTGAGTGACCAATGTAGATCAATGGGACTCATAAGTACATCCAATTATAATAGGAAAGTGGTAGAGTAAAAAAGAACCCAGGAGCTGAAAAAACTAGTAAAAATTAAAACACTAAAACGATGAAAGCATAAGTAGATGTGGTATATTAAAAACATGTTATCCCTAACCATAATAGAAATATTATAAATATAAATGGCCATGTGAAGGGAAGATCCGTTGAGGGAAAAGGAGCATATGAGAACCAAAGTTGGAGACTAAGGTTGGAAACCGGTGTTGTCAAATGTTTGTATCAATGTTTGGAGAAAAACTAGAAGAATGCTCATCATCATTTATGAAGATAACTATTAAAATGCATGATATGATAATGCTCAGAGGAGATTGCCCTAGGCTAAAGGAGCTAGGTTTGACAATTCAAAGAGGAAGCCAGATACTTCCCCTGAAACCTCACTTGACACCCAAGGTTGAAACTTCTACAGAGGTAGAGAGAGAATAGGCGACATGTGCCTATACCATTACCTTGGATTGCAAACAAAGAGAATGAGATCACCCTTAATGCAGAGTGAAAGTAGATCCATGATAGCCGATATGCGAGTGAGAGCTGGAGATATCCTTGTAGCAACATGTGAAGGAAATATCTTATTGATCGGTCACCATCTATATGGACTGATTGAATCCATGGGACTTCTAATACGACCACTCTCTAGATAAGCTTAAGGAGGAGGTAATCCGCTGGGTAGCTCTAAAGGTCCCCTCGAATGCCCTACATTTGAAAGTGATGGCATCAAAAAGTGCCAAGCATCACTTTTGGCCAAGCATTATTTTAGTGTTGTAATGCTTAGCAACTTTCTAGAACCTAGAGTGCTCTCTGCCCTAGTAATTTATAATGTTTAGTTATTGTAAATGCATGCACTTTTGAGTCCAATTGATATGTTTTTGTCATTTTTGGACATTGATATAATTTTATTTCATTTCATTTCTGGTCAGGATTACAGAAGGTGGACTAGGAGCCATCTGAGTCTTTGTGTAAATACCTCCCCCAAATCTCATTGTTGTGACGTGAAAAATAAACTGCTTATCATTCTACACCTTCCACAAAGAGTAAGGACGACATATACTATCATCTTGAAGAATATAGTGGTTTTAATTGATTTGTAATTGGTGGCAATAAACTCCTAGTTGACCAAGAAGAATCCTTAGGTTATGCAATCAATGATGTTGGAGACAGTCGATACGAGCAACAATGAAATCAAAATTCCATAAGAAATGATCAATTGAGAAAGAGTTTAGAAGCATGCTATCTCCTTATATAAGACCTATGGTGGTGGTTTTCATAGTGGTTAGAATGTTTGGGATTGCCTTCTTACTAGTGTGTTTGGGGATAACAAGGTTTATGTTGTGATGCTAGCGTAAATTCAATTGGATCATGGTTCCACAATGTTTCCACAAAAGGCAGATTTTTAATCCATGTCCTCAAAAGATGGACGGGTGTAAATAAGCATGCTTGATAGAATGAATAAGAGTTCAACACGATAGAACTGAATAAGGGTAATGAACTTTAGAATATGTAGATTCATATAATGTATGTAGAAGAAATGCATACATTGACCCATGCCCAAATATGCTTTACGGTATGTCAAAATTGAGAAGCATTTTTGTTGATTCATAGTCTTATTTTATGGCTTATCAATTGGGTTTGCACTTGGATTGTTTTAGGGTTTCTCTGCCTTGTATTGGATGCCATGGATAGGAGTGACATCCTTTTTATGGTTGATGGATGTCTTGAATATGTATTCGCAATATGCATTTGTGCACGTGTTTCATTAATGAGTTATTGGGCTGACACCAAACAAAAGGGGTAAACTGTAAAATACCCAAAAATAACCTCAAACACTTAGCCATGAACCAAATCTGAATTTTATTCAATTTTTGCCCCAAATCTGAAAACTGCTATTCCCCTTTGGGCGACTAAGGTTTAGTGAGAAATAACAATGCAAAACACTTCCAAAAATTACGAAATTAATTATGTATATCCACAAAAATATTTCAAATACAATGATGCAATCAGATCTAGAAAATAATGCTTCCTCAATTTTATTTCTGAATTTGAATTGCTGCAGAAACTGGAATATTATAAAAATAATAACTCCCAAAATATGACAAGTTTTACATCAAGCAATAGCTCTAAAAAAAGCTAAAAATATAAGCTATCAAATGCACCCAAAAGCAGAATTTTCCCACCAAGTGAAGGCCTCCAAATTGAAGCTCCAAGATCTCAACTAGGTCGCCCAAGTTGAAACCCTAGGACATGCAAAGATTTGTCTTCACTTTGGTCTTCAAGCAAACGAACTAGCAAATCAGCACCTTTGCAATTTCTGGAATGAAATTGCCTCTTCGAGATCTCCTTGGATCTCCAAGTGCCTTGATCCAAGATTGGTAGCCACACTCCAAAACCTGAAAGTAGAAAAGTTTGACAAAATATATCCTTCAAATATCACAAGACCTGATTTTATATTTCCTCCAAGTTGGGCGAACCACTCATGGGGGCTTCTTGACAAAGATAGACCTCTTTTAGCCACTTGGGTCTTCCCCAAGTGTGGCGTCCACTTTTGGGTCCCTTCTCTTATGTCAAAAGTCATTAAGGATTTTTAATTGAGGGTTAAGTCCTCATGAAAGTGTACAATTTTATTATCTAAATTACACCTCATAATATAGTAATTAAAATTACTTGAGGATCAATTAAATAAAAAATTATAATTAATAATTAAGAATATTGCTTTTTAATTTCAAATGATGAAAATCACTCTCTAGCAACATCTTAATTACCATAAATATTCCCCTTGATTCATCCCTTAGCCGTCCCACAGGGAATAAAATAGGCTAAAGGTCTTCAAAAGGTTGATAAAAAATCAACCCCCTAGAAAAGGGGACCTTACATGAGTTTTGACTCTTGAGTCATGAATATCTTACTTGAAGCAATGGGTTTGATCCTAAACCCCTCTTGGCTAAAGATTATTGTAAAGTTGAGATGAGAACAATTGAAGCAACAAGAGAGAACACGAGATTACAGCAATTGCACATGTTGTACACTCATTTGTATTATGCATTTATAGAATGAAAAGTATGTACATAGAAGCTTTTAAAATAAGAAAGCTAGGTATACATAGAAGCGTCTTGAATAAAAAATAGAAGTAAGCTTCTAGAGAATTTATATAACGAAAAAATAAACAATATATATTACTTACATTATTTCGTAGACCATATGACCATGTCTCATCATTTCCTCCCTTCTTAGACGAAATTGTCCCAAAATAAATTTAGTTTTAGATGTTGAAAATGCTGCTCAAATGATAATTGGGACATCCACTTAGCTTGATTTGGCAATGAACCTTTCCGACCAAGCAAGTTAGTGGTGGTTGATTTACACCTGGTAATGCATGTCCAAATGAGGCTGAAAATCTGGAATTGTGTCCTTGAGATTAAAGATAAAAAATTCTTCCTCCAAATGTGGTGGCTCGTAGAGTTTAAGCTGACTCACTTTCACAACATAATGTATACCAAGTTGAGAAGGAAGATCTTTTCAAAAAGCATTTCCCCCATTCTGCTAAAAAATGGTATAAAGGCCATACCAAATAGTTTTGAGTTTACGATAGTGCTGAGATCCTAATCTTTGTTTGTTCAAGTAGAGCCAAACTTTGTCACCAACCTGAAAATGTAGAGACTCTATGTCAACCATTATGCTCTTTGCATTTGTCTTCAGTTTTCAATAAAGTATCATGAACTCATGCAATTACTTTAGCTAAATGCTGAAGAAAAGAAGACACCTTATAGGTTCATTATACTTTAACCAAGTGCTGAACAAAAGAATACACCTTATCTTGCTCCTTTTGTTGATAAGATGAAAAAGTTGTGGAAGGAGCTACTAAAATCTCATAGACAACAAGTAGCAGACCTTAGTTGGAGAATGGCCTGCAAAGACATGGATAGCTATATTTAACTATACTGCAATATGTGAAGATAAGTGTCCCTCTACTTATTTTGCTCATGATAGATGCAGAGAGCTATGATAGCAAATAATGTGAGCACAATTGAAGTAATAAGAGAGGGAACACAAGATTGCCAAAACTGTACATGTTGTACATCCATTTGTATTATGTATTTATAATTTTATAGAATAAAAAGTATCTACAAGGAAGCTTCTAGAAGTAGAAAGCTTCTAAAATAAGAAAGGTAGGTATATAGGAAAACTTCTTGGAGAAGTAACCAAAGGAAGCTTTTAGAGAATTTAAATAAAGACATAATAAAAAATACACATTGATTACATTATTAACTAGCCCATATGATTGTCTCATCAAAAGTAAGGTGACATAAAAATAGATAAATGTACGATTCGAGATCAATTTTTATTTTGTTATTAATCAAGGCAATTTGTAATGGTAGGAAATACTTACCATGCATATTGGCAATGAGCTCTGGATCACCAGTCTTCAGAATGAACTTAATGGTACCTTGCCAAGAGAGTTGGTATGAACAACTTTAGAATAAACTTGATGCAAGTAGGGACTCACGGTATCCCAGTGTTTGATAAAATTCATAGGGGGAGCCATCAATATCAGGAGCCTTATTAGTGGCCCATTTGTGAGATTGCCTCATGGAGGTCCTCGATAGAGAGAAGGCAATCATAAACAACCCTTTGTGCATTGGACACTTTGCAAGGCACCACCTAAAGGAATTGCTTGAGGCCATCTTAACGGGGCAGGGGAGTTGGTTGAGTGGTGAAGACTCCATGATAATGAGCCACAAAGGACTGTAGAAGTTAGGAAGTCTAGTAAGTTGTTGGTAAAAGAGGAAGTCATAGATGGCCTAGACCTTGTCAATGCTTGTTGAGACTAAATGAGAGTGAAGAATTCTTTGAAAACTTGGTCTCTAACCTTTAACCAATGCATACAGGGTTGGAGTCGAGTACCATGAGCTTCGTATGCATATTCAACCTTAAGCTTGTACCTACTTTTGGCCGCTTGTTTTTGAAGGTCCTCATTAAAAGGGGAAAGCTCCAAATACTGTGAAGTTCTAAGTAATTCACAGTGTGTCACCTTGCGAGCCCTCTATTGGAAGACTACAACTTGTTTACCATAGACTCAGAGGAAAGTTGTGGTGCATGTGATAGCATCCAACCACCAACTAATCCAACCAATCTTTGAAGAGGGAGGTTCCACCAAGTTCCATATACGCTTAATATGATTTAGCATTCGTTCATGCGTCAAGTGCGTTGTGTTGAGGTAAAATCTAAGTTGGTTCGGATTCGGGTTCAAAGAATCGGGTTTGCTGGTATGACTATTCTTTTTGCCTTGGGTATGACCGTACAAATATATATATATATATATATAAATTCTAGCCTAATATTTTGTACTAATGTTTTTTAATGTTATCTTTATGAGTTTTTAGTAACTTTTAAGTTTTGAAAGTGTGTTTTTTCATTACTTTAAGTCTAATTGAGAATAAAAAATAAAATATAAAAAAATAATGAAAAAAGGCAAAAACCCATGAGTTTGTCTGTGCTGGCTTGGGTTCGACTCTAAAAGATCTAGACAAACCCGTGTCGTCCAAGATAAACCTGAGCCAAATTTGTAGAGGTAATGGACTTGAACCCATATTGGGGATGGACTAGAGCAAGATCTTACAGGGTGGGGGACAAATAAAAAACTTAGGGTAAAATTGGGACTTAACCCTTTTTACCTGAGGTATAGACCCCTCAATACAAAAACAAATGGGGAGAGGATAAAAAAGAACCGCCTCCACAATTACATCAATAGAGCGGTTGGTAGAGTTAGCAAAAAAGAAGAGGCTTCGTTCAGCTAACAACCCTCTATCTAATATTTTTAACACCTTGTCATTTCCGTATTTGTTGTTGCGCCTAGTAAACCATGATGAGTTAGAGGAGTGGCATTGGTGGTGGTTGGAATCGAACAATCAATCTTGTGACACATGTAGAATCATGCCCCTCTTTTGCCTACACACCACCACATAAGAAGAAGCCCTTCTTTGTCCTCCATGGACTCAACCATGTTGAAGTCACCACATAGGATTCAATGGGAGTCAGACAATGAGTCATCAATCCATCTCCAAAACACTACTTGCTCTATGGCATCATTATAGGCATAAATGTTGGCAATACCAAGGGAGTGGCCGTTGAAATCAAAGACTATCAACAACACCCAATGAGTGGGGTCAGACCCCCAATTGACTAATGTAGTGCCAAATCAGGGGAAAGTAGTGTGACCATTTCTCCACATCTAGTTTCATAGTTGGACTTATGGCATAATGCTTCCGACCAAATAGTTTTGGCAATAGAATGGAGTAAAAACACCACAATCTTAATTCTTGCAAACACTGCAACTTCATATCAGCAAAACATGGACAACTATCCCTGACCGTATACTTATGGGACATGCCATCATGGACAAACATTGAGGGTCATGTTTGTCCCATTTTCCAAGCCATCTAGGGCGGGTAAGTTGTTGGCTAGGTATGATTACTTGTGGCTCTATATAAAGTCACTTGGTTGAAAAGATTGCCATTTATTTTGCATGTACGCACCATTTTTGGGAGTTGGTGAAGTACTCTGCAAGCAGTGCATACCATTTTGTGTTCAAATGTCACTAGAATTTCTATCGATCTGCGTTATTTTGCCTTCGAAAGAGGTTGTGATAATTAAGGAACCGAAACATGGCTCTAAGAGCCCGAGAATATCATGGCAGCATGTGGAGTGTGTGTAAGCGGCAACGCGCCATGAGAGGCAACTGGAACACTTGTTTATTGGTTACCAAGGAACCTTCTACGGGTTTATACACAGTGTTGGTTGTCTTGACTGCTCTTTGAACTTGTTGGTTATCTTTCTAATGGTGGTCCACCCATCAGACGACGAGGCAACATTTTACTCACCTCTTGCGAGGTTTTGGGTTGCGTAGTTGGCTCAACTCCATGAGAAAGAAATAAATTATATTAATGTCCACAAATGACCAAAAGTATGTCAATGGGATTGAAGGATACAACCAATAGCAATAGAAAGTTCTAGGAAGAAAGAATCCTAGAGGTGAACCAAAGAAATAAAGTACAACGACAAAATAGAACATCGTGTCACTAACACAAGTGGTAAAGAAACCAATACAAATAGCAACAAGGGGCGAACAAAAAGCCCCTAGAGCATGTGCCAATGAAGATTGAAGGCAAATCTCATCGAATATCTCTGTCCGTGCTTGAAGTGAAGGAATCATCTGGACCATTATCGATCATTGTGAGAGATTTGAAAATGCTATTCGGTGAGTATATAGGGTCGGAGGAGCTAGGTTGGGGGATCCTAGGAGGAAGCAAAACACTTCCTCCAGAATCTCCCCTAACATCCAAGGCCGATGTAACTCCCGTAGTAGAAAAGAAGCTAGTAATATCAGTTTGCCCTTGTGATCTTGGGGGCAGTTGGGAAGTGATAGATCCATGTCGCCAGAGAGGGGCATAGCCACGCCGATGGATCGGAGCAGAGCCATGATGTCGAGAGATAGAAGGCTTGGAGATCTGAGTAGTCTGAGTAGTAATGATGTGCGGAGAGAAGCGTTGCTTAATTGATCTATCAGAATGGATGTGTGATGTACCTGTCTCCAAAGGACGCTTAGTGTTGCCAATCACCTGAGTGGGATGAAAGAAAGAGGTGATCAATATGGGAGATATAGAACCTCTAGGATCCTTTTGTAGGGATCTGTGTCGGAAAGTGACAGCCTCACGAAGATAAAGAGCCAGGCACTGTTGGTCAATATAATTGAAAAAAGTAGCTAAAGTGTTGTTTGAGCCTCTGTAGAGGCATTAATATCTTCCCCAAATCTCATAATAAATTGGACATCTGAAAATGAAGTGGTCCTCGGGCACTCACATATCTTATGGTTTGTGGCTTGACACTTGAAGCATGTGTTGAGCAAGTTAATATAGAAAACACAATGAGAAATGCATTGTCACCTATTTGAATGTCGATATTTTTTGAGATCATTCGAGAGATAAATCCCAACATAGATGCACTTTTACGACCTAACAACATAGGGCTTCTTGTGCTTGTGGCAGATAAATTGAACTAAGGGTTTGATAAGCCGGTCATTGAAACCCCACAAGGGGAGAGGAGGACAAGGGAACTCTATCCAAATAGGAATTTCGAGTTTGGCTTGTTCCTACACTACCAAATCCCTAGTCTAGTGGGAGAACATGACACGTATATCATGGATTGACCACAAACTGTGTGCAACTATTGCGGCGTAGTGCTTAGCATCGGAAAACTTAAAAAAAATAAAAAAAATAAAAATTAACCATTGATAAGGGTGGGTACAAGAGAGGTAATGACATTTTAGTCCCTAACTTAGGAGAGATCCATGCATCTAGATACCATGACATAGATGGGATAGATATAGGTCTAGGAGAGAGCAACACATCTAGCATCGGAAAACTTAAATAAAAAAAAAAAAAAAAAAAAAACCTTTTTTAAGTTCCGCACACTCTTGAGCTTAACCCCATGGGGCTACTAGTTATTGTGCATTCAATTTTTAAGCATGGTTTTTAAAGGGATATAGCCAAAAAACAAAATCTACCATGGTAAAAAATTCAAATTAGTGACATACATTATCGAATTCAGGAGAATCAAGGACAATATTAGGCATAAAATCAACTTGGATCTGTTCATTACGTCGTGTAATACCTTTGGGACGGACTTCCTTGCCCTGTTTCATTGCCATGATTGCCCAAAGCTTCGACAGGAACACCTAAATTAGATGATGCATGTGCTAGGGAGTCAGCCATGATATACAAAGGGGCAGAATCGCTGCTTAATAGGTGGAGTAAAGGCTGGTTCAACACAATAAATGCGTAATGGCACAAATATCCTACTTGGATGGCCACCGATCAATAACATGACCGTTAAGGATAAAAAAGAAAAAAAGTAAAACCCTACCAGAGCCCAACATGTGCAAAATAAATGTGTGATGGAACAATTATTTTGCCTTGCGCACCATGAGAGGTGGCTAGAACCGCTGGTTTACCAATCACAAAATGACCTCCAGTGGGTTTATAATAGTGTTGGTTGTCTTGACCACTCGAACTTGTTGGTTATCTTTCTAATTATGGTCCACCCATTAGACGATGAGGCAACATTTTTTCTCACCTTGTGCGAGGTTTTGGGTTGCGTAGTTGGCCGAGAGTTGGCCATGATAGGGCACTCACATATCTTATGGTTTGTGGCTTGACGCTTGAAGCATGTGTTGGGCAAGTTAATAAATAAAACACAATGCGAAATGCATTTGTCACCTATTTGAATGTCAATAGTTTTTTGAGATCATTCAAGAGATAAATTTCAATAGATGCACTTTTACGGCCACACCATAGGACTTGCACTGATTATAGTAGATAAATTGATCCAAGGGTTTAATAAGCGGTCACTAAAACTCCACAAGGGGAGAGGAAGACCAGGGAACTCTATTCAAATAGGAATTTCGAGTTTGGCTTGTTCCTACACTACAAAATCCCTAGTCTAGTGGGAGAACATGACAAGTATATCATGGATTGACCACAAACCATGTGTAACTATCATGGCATAGCGCTTAGCTCTGCAAAACTTAAAACTAAAAATAAAAACTCTTGGTTAAGTTCTGCATACTCTTGAGCATAACACCATGGGGTTACTAGTTGTTCTGCATCCAATTTTTAAGCGTGGTTTTTAAGAGGCTATGGCCAAAAAAATTACTTGTCAAGGTAAAATGTTCAAACTAGTGACATACACTATCGAATTCTGGAGAACCAAGGACAACATCAAGTATAGAATCAACTAGGGTTTGTTCGTTACCTCGTGTAACTGTTGTTAACCTGGAGCTGCGCCCTGATTCGAAGACGTGTGTGAAACGGCCAGTCCTCTATCCCGCTGAAACAATGGGATCTTCTCACGAGGGTGGGTGCCTCAATAGTGAGAAGAACCTCCAGAGAAGGCTGGTTCTTGTATGATGTATCAATTAGGACCTCTACTCTATGCTGCGAACTACCGTGGAAAAGGGAGAATGGAAACTTAAAGGGGAAATCCTACCTAAAGGGGGTGATACACCAGAATTTTGATCCGCTCAACTTGGAACCTTGAACACTGAACGAACAAGGGAGAAGGAAGACCTTAGACTTCAATTAATCACTTATGCATAAGTATTTCATGCAGAGGTTCGATCCAATAACTAAAACCTGAGGGAAAACGATGGAGAGAGGTCTGATAAAAGACACTTTGCGGCCACCTAACATCCACTTACAGTTTCAGCAAAAGACACTAAAGAACACTTTAATATGACCTGCACAAGGATAATATAGCAACTAGGTATAAAACCGAATTTGGGAAGGGAGAGAAATCTACTACTTATGCAAATTGTTGAAGAAATATACACTATGCCAACGCTTGAAATCTGAAAGTACAATCCTTCTTATTGATAGAAGAGGTTACACAACTCACCAATGGCAGAGTCTGGTCTAACCAAGAGAGATTGGATGATTTTTTAATCAAGGCTGAAAACTATTATATAGAAAATTACAAGAGGCCAAAGATTGGCGTAGAAACTTGAAGAGAAAGATTCACTTTTGTTAACTCAAGGCTTTTCTTGGCCTTTCAATAAAATATATTTTCTTTTTTGTCCTTGCATGAAGCTTTTTCGTTTGAGGAAGTGAACTTGTCTTTGTGATGAACCACCCACCTCTCTTTGCATGGAAATCTACGCAAATGTCAAATTTGGAACTCCATGTGAGTTGCTTGATGCCGAGTTGTAGTGTTTGAAAATTGAGTTAACTGTTATTTACGCTGAGTTGGACAAAGAGATCATTTTCCTTCGCATGGAAAGCTTCTAGTGAAGCGGCGTTTTAATCAATTAGTCAACTCTAAATCTAGAATAGTCAACTCGTCGTTCGAATTCGAAATTCCTGCTGAAGCTGGATTAGACCTTCGGATGCATGAGCTGAATGGAGACGGACAAGACTTTAATAATCAGTCAACTGAAGCTTTGACCGATTATTCGAAAATAGCTCTTGCTTGCATGTATTTTGTTCTATTCTGGTCTACCTGTTCGTGTCTATTTCTGGTAGGATTCCGTATTCAACTCCTTCGTCAGATTATCTGTTTTCTATTCTCTTTTGCACAGTCGGCCTCCATTTATTTCGGATCTCTTGTTGTTTCCTTGGTTTCAACGGTTACTTTCCGCAGTCAAAATTTGACGGCTTGCGGGATGTCACTAGAAGCTTTATTCTTTCGGACTTCCGTCTTGCCACTTCCCTGCGGCTTTCTTTCCTTCGTCTTTATTGGCTTTGCATCTTTCCTGCGGACAAAATGTCCGCAAGAATTATCTTGGTCTCTGGCCTTCGGAATTCCTTCGGGTTTATTTTTCCGAATTCCTTCGAACTTTTGTCCAAAGGGAATCCTTCGGACAAAAGTCCGAAGGAATTAATCCTTCTTTTGATTCTGTCTTTGCCTTAGGTCTTGTTTTTCTTCGGACTTATGTCTTCCCTGAATTTCTTCGGACTTTTTGTCCGAAGGATTTCCTTCGGACAAAAGTCCGAAAGAATTCATTCCTTCTTTTGCCTTCGCTATTTTGCAACTTTTCCGAATTTGTTTGGGATTTCTTCCGTCGGGTCTATTTTCTTCGCCTTTGTCCAAAGGAATTCCTTTGGACAAAAAGTCTGAATGTTCTCTTCGTCTTCGTTTCTTGTCTTTTGCCGTCGGCATTTGTCTTCAGACTATTCAAATGTGCCCTTCGGTTTTTTTCGAATTCCTTAAGGACAACTGCCCCTTCGGAAAAATTGTCATGGACCTCTCTGCCGACCAAGTGCCCTCCGCAAGGGCATTTAGCTCTCCCTTTGTGCCCTTCGGAAAAATTGTAGGGCACCCGGGCTTTTTGCTAAGGTTCCGAATTGGATCTCTGTACCTTCCCGAAGGGTAGGTGCCCTTCGGGAATATTGAAAGTGACCCTTTCGAAGGGTACCCTACCCTTCGGAATTCTTGAAAATGCCTCTTCCAAATTAATTTCTTGGCTTGTCCTTGTGCGGACTTTTTTGTCTCTGTGGTCTTCCGAATTTCTTCGGACTTTTTGGCCGAAGGAATTCCTTAAGACAAAAGTCCGAAAGAATTCATCTTTTTTTTTTCTTCGCCCTTTTTCCGAAGCTTTCGGATTTTCTCATCGGCTCTTTCTGTCTTTTCTGCCCTCCGCAAGGGCTGTTTGGCCCCTAAAATTGCCTTTCAGAAAAGTTGCAAAGGCCCTTTTGTCGCCTAAGTGTCTGGAAAGTCTGTAGAAATGACCTGCAGAGTCCGTAGAAATGACCTGCGGAGTCCATAGAAATGACCTATTTTGGTCAAGGAAAACCATGTATTCTTCCTTCCTTGGCTAGAGACGAGAACCTTCCAAGTGGCAAGAGAAAATCTGACTTGTGGAAGGTTTTTTCAACAGTAACATCTTTAGGACAAACTTCCTTGCTCGTTTTGTTGCCATAATTGCCCAAAGCTTTGACAGGAACACCTAAATCAGATGATGCATGTGATAAGGAGTCAACCATGATATAGGAAGGGGCAGAATTGCCACTCAATAGGTGGAGTAAAGGCTGTTTCAGTGCAATAAATGCCAAGTGGGACAAATATCCTACTTGGATTGCCACCAATCGACAATATGACGGCTAAGGATAAAAGAGAAAAAAATGTAAAACCCTACTAGAGCCCAACATGTGTGTAAAAAATGTGCAATGGGACAAATATCTTGCCTTGATCACCACCGATTGGTAGTATGACAACTAAGGCTAAACAAGGAAATAACTTAATCCCTAGTAGAGCTCAACATCTTTTTGATCATTTTTTTAGGTCCGTTTTTTTGTGGTTTCTTGCCCCATGGTTTTATACCCATTGTATTATGATATTGCTTTCACATATGCATTAGGGTAAAGTAGAACTTTGAAGTATGGTATTGTATTGTAAGATGGTTGTGTTAATGCAATAAAGAAGGTGGTTGTGTTTTTTTTTCCCTCGAAAGGGTTTTCCCAGTTGAAAATATCTAGTATGGTGTGTGTGTGTGTATGCCATTTTTCTTTTTTGTTATAGCTTAAGATTATGTTAGCATTGGTTCTTCCATATAAGTTTATTGGTTTTATTGTCTACATCCCTCTGGGTGATGCTGTGGTAATCTTGGGTGACCTCTAAATTTTTTTGCTATCATACATTTTGTCACCCTTTCTGTTTTGTGGTTAAAAATGGAGAAAATCCAAAAAATGGCCATCCTTATCCATATCTGTCCCTTTTTCACTTTGTGGTGAGGAGTGAGTGAAAATATAAAAATTATTATATCATACAAGGTAGCTGCCCCTCCCAAATGAAGAGGGAAACCACAGTCAACGTTTCATGCCAATGTTGTCTTGGGCTTTTGTCATCATCCATTGGGCATGCAGTTAGTTTTTATTGAATATTGAAAGGTGACAGAAATCTTGGCTAACATATATCATTTTTGCTTGAAAAATAAAAATAATCATTCTATCCTTCAGAATCTGCGCCCCCTAGATTATGTAGCTTCTCCTGTAGGTACCTTATTATTTTGAACCTTGTATTGGATTCTTGCTCTATGTAATCAGGGCCAAATATTGGATCACATAAATGCATTTACTCATGTGAAGATGGTAAGTGTTTAGCCAGTATGCAAGCTTTGGTTTCATGAAATAAGAAGTGAATGCAACTTTTAAGAGAATTAGTAATGCTCGAGTTTTTTTGGTCCTTTAAACAAAGGATTGGTTGGTGAAACTGATAATGATGGCAGGTTGTTCGAAGCAATTATTCTTATGAAGAAAGAAGGGCAATGGTCGAGCTTACTAGCCATATAAAAGGAATTGGTGCAATGATGCAGAGATCTGAAACAGTGATTGCAGATGCTCTGTGGGAAGCAATTCACGCTGAGGTTCAAGATTTTGTGCAAAATAAGCTGGCAACAATGCTGAGAACAACATTTAAGAAGAAGAGGGATCTTTCACGGTAATTATGATGTTTCTTATATTGATTTTTAGAAAATCTTCTTTTTATTAGATGCTGCTTCTTGTGCCCGCTACCTTTTTCGTTTCTAACTTTAGGGAAAAAAAAAAAAAAAAACACGTAACAAAAGATACAGGCAAGGGAAATGTTGCATTGCTGAATATATTAGGATTTACTAAAAGAAATTTTTAGGTTCTCAATGTTGGTTCATATAGATATAAAAGGTGGGTTTGAAATGCCTTGTAAAATTATGTATGTGTTTCAGATTTATTTCTGTTTAAGAGTCATCTTTCATAAACTTTCCAGGATTTTATCAGACATGAGGACAATTGCAGCAGATTGGATGGCAAACACAATCAGGCCCGAGTCTGAACAAAATGCCTCAAGGCGAGGAGGTGATGACAGTAATGTGGTATCTTTCCAGCCGAGGCCTGTGGCCCCAACAGCTGCCCAGGTGCACTTCTAACACTGGAAGTGAATACTCCACTGTGATCTGAATCTGCATTCATGATAAATACTCTGAAAGGAAGCTACATAACTCATCAATTGACTTGCTTGTTCCTATCTTTGGTGCTGTTTTAACATTTGTTTTATTACATATAGGAATAACAAACTGTACAATTTATTTCAGGCATAAATAAGAGAAACA
Organism: Torreya grandis; assembly: GCA_037957365.1. Taxonomy (NCBI): domain Eukaryota; kingdom Viridiplantae; phylum Streptophyta; class Pinopsida; order Cupressales; family Taxaceae; genus Torreya; species Torreya grandis. The sequence goes on along the minus strand of JARHVA010000425.1, from coordinate 3,400,833 downwards.
ATGTTGAACCAGGAAGATTACTTATGCTAATGTTTAACATTGCTGTTATTATAACCTTCGTTTTTTGGCATAACTTTTCCCATGAACTCCTTGTGACCCTTGTATGATACGTTGTACATTTGAGCTTAAGACGGCTGATATTGTACTGGCCCATTGGGGATAAAGTAAAAGAAGAGGCCTAGTAAAGGAGAAATCACAACAAAAGGAAAGACAAATAAAGAGTGCACCTCCCACCGTGCCCTGATAAGAGACAAAAATGAAAGATATATTTAGACAAAAGAAATGGTGACTAAAGGGATACTGAAAAGTTGGTGACTTTAATGGTTCAACCATTCAAGTGCTCTATTTGACTTCAGTCACAAGGGCTGGAAAGTTCATTTGAGGGTCTATAAGAATCCTACGAGGTTTTACACATTGTGAAGTAACTCACCTGCCCTGCTGATAGGGGGATGAACACAAACAATTACAACTTGATAAATGTTATTTAGATAAAATGTCCAGATGGAATTAAATTGGTGTTGTTTGAATACAAAGCTTTTGTCTTATCCTACAAAATTACAACTTGATATAAAAAGTACGAGGATTCTATTTATAAGTAGATTTCTCCCCTTATGGCCATATTACTATGTTGTTTCAGAAAGTAACTTTGAATAAGAGAACATTTCTTCATTTTATGAAGGGATTGTATATTTTCAAGTTGAAATCAAGGGCTTGTTTAGCAGAAAAAGACAACTATACTCTTGATGAAAACCAAGTTGTTTGGTATATTCCATGATTACAAGACTCGGACTCGGCAAAAACTCATTACAAGCCGATTTTTGACTCAGATATGGACTCGGTGAAAAAAACTTGGCCAAAACTCTGCAAATTTAAAAAATTATTGAAAAAATGAATTATAGGGAAAAAAGCTATTAAAATGCATTACATACCAAATCAACTTGAAATACACCCAAAACTGATCAATGACATCTACCATACACAGGTATACACAAAGAAGTAAGTAAACTATGCAATTTTGAATGTTGAGCATGAAACTTAAAAGCTGATATGAAATAAGAGTTGCTTTTATATTCATAAAATTGTTTCCTTGTATTCAAAAATGGGATTTAGAAACCCATGACAATGGTATTAACAAAAATACATAATATAAAAGACAAAAGTAAGATTGAGAGGAGCTTGCATTGCTTGCCCGAACATTAGATGTACCATGTTGGACTCTATGACATTGTGTAAGTCAAGGAAGCAACTTCAGCCATTTTACATGCTATAGAGGTAGCAACACGATCATCCTCCACAACTTTTTTATCTCTAGATATACAGGTTTGCTCCTCCTCCAAAACTGCAAGCACCACCTCATGATCAACTTGATCGACCCATGCATGGCCCTCTTTTGTAGACATAGGGTCATCATCCTTGGTGATCCACTTTGATTGTATATCATACACTCTAGCTTAATGAGGGATAATTCGTCCTCTGCCCCTATAATATTCTTGTAGCAAAGTTGCAAGTTTTAATGCACAAATACAAGGTCATTTGACCTTTGCATTGACAACCTATTGTGCATTATTGAGTCTATCTGCTCAAACATACTTAAATTGCACTCACAACCTTAAGTTTTGTACGTTTGTCTCAACGCTTGAATAGCAATCCTCTGAAGATTTGGCACCTTAGTGGAAATTATTTCCCACCATGTATCTATAACAATAAATATTAGAACATTTTAGTCTTCAAATTCGATTCAAAAAAAAAAAAAAAAAAAACAACAGTCAATAACAAAAAATAGAAAAAAGTAAACTCAAAGTTTAGTTAGCCCCGACATTGTCCTAGCTGCCTTGCAAATATCTCGAGAAAATAGATATCTTAGTGTTCGTTTTTAGATCTCAATCTTAGACATAATCTTCACCCTGAATTCTGGATTTGGCTACATCACCGTTATGACTGTGTGAAGGCTGCTCATAACCTCCTTGTTAGCCTCAAATCTGTCAAGGAACTAGAATAATGGGTTCAAAAGTACACACAAGCATGAAGTAGTCTATGAAGTTGTTTTATCCAACATTGGTCAATGATATTTCAAATGAGCTTATAATTGGCCTCCACCTTGCCATAGAATTTTTTTATCTGCTTTTTGGATCGACTCATGCGCTTGTATATATAGACCATTGTGGGATTTCCTTTGTCAACCGCACGAAGGAGAGAAACTGACAGCTCCATGACCTCCAAAAAATATTAAAAAAATAACTACATACTTGTCTTAAATGAAGAAAAATTAAAATTGAAAAAATGTTTTAAAACAAAGTAAAACTCAAAAACTTGAAGCCGTACATCTACATTCTCCCTTGTAAGCATCCAAAAGTGGGACTCATTGAACACAACATCAACCCCGTTATTGATCCTCGATTAGGACAATTCATTCATTCGCTTGCTAACAAACATTCGCTTCAATGAAACTTTTGATTGTAGCAAAGACTACAAGGTGATGGATAAAGTCGCAAAATGGGTTGCACCAAGTTGGACCAACTCCTTGTTACATGTGAACTATCTCATTAAAGAGAGGGCCAAAGCATGGTTGTAAATGTATTTGCAAATATAAAGACCATGCTTCACAACTGGCTTGACCCAGTCCAATTTTCCAATATCTTCTAAAGCAAGGAGTCCAAAAGATCGAGGTTTGCCTTTGAATTAGTATTCTACTGGAAATAGCATAATTTCGTACATTTTTAGTGATTACTTGTACCACATTTTCTTCACCCACCTATGCCAAACTTCTTCCAAAATGCCACATTAATAATCAGCATTTTTTATCCTCCTTGACACATAAATTGACTTCCAAAAAATTGTCCTACTTGAAAAAGAAACTAGAAAGTTCAATAGTGAACTATTTTAATTTTTCCTATTAGTCCATCCATTGGACATAATAGTGCAACACTTCTTCCTTGAAATAGTCCTTGATTGTTAATGATTGTTTGCACACGTGCTTCCTCTTACAAAATTGGTCCACTTAAAACATCAACAGAAGGGGCTTAAAACATCAACAGAGGGGGCTTTCAACCCTCTGATTAGTAATTACGATCACATTGACTACTGCTTGCCAATAAGGCGACCTAAAATTTAAAACAATGGATTTTAGAATTCATGGATTAAAATTTCAGAATTAAAAAAACAGGTTTTAGAATTACAATAAAAATAAAATATTCATGAAATACCTAGAACAAAAAATAGACTAAAAAAGCAAAATGTTATCTTGCCACATGAAAGAGAATGTTGTAGAAATACCGAAAGTCAGCCACCATGCTCCTTGCTGCTGTGTGTTTGTCTTTGTTCCAACTTGTGCTTTCCAGTGATGGTTGGGAACAAGGAGCATTACATGGCAGAAACAAACTCCTCAAATTCAGAGATGTAGCCCTAATGCTACTAGATCCTGATCTAGGTATTGGAGCGGAAGAGACAACTATTTGTTGGTTTTGCCTCGCCTTTTGTTCCTTTTCCTGAAAACTCTCCAATTGAGTTGTCACTTCCTCTACAACTTTGAGTTTCCACAGATGGGCATAATGCCTTGTCATGTTTATGCATGTGGGAAAGGTGGTATTTGAGGTAATTAATGCCACCTTCTAGAAACTCAACACCCCAATACTTGAAAAAATCTGCACTTTCTCCATACCCGAATTGCCATGCTTCCAGGAAGGATCTTTATTCTACGATTTTGACATATTAAGATTTAAAAACCTACATTGTAGAGGGAAAAAACAATGGTAGATTAAAAAAAAGAAATAAAATGCAGTAAAAAATAATAAAAAGATAAAAACCTAGGGGTTTAACTTTTTTCCATTTTAGATTTTAAATTTAGAATCCTTAAAATTCAAATAGAAGGAACGAGAAGAAGAGGAATAAAGATTCAAGAATGTGAGAAATAAAGAGAGAAGGGTTCAAGTTTTGATCAATTTACCTTTTTTAAACACTTGAAATTTTGTTAAAAAACAGCCAACCCCTTCTATCAACTCCACCTATGTACACAATCACCGCTAATAACCGTGTATCCAACCCTTGCAAACGAACAATCAGTTCCTTTGAAGTAAACGCAAACAATCAAAATGAAGGTGAATGAGAGTGAAAAATGAAATGGAAAAGTGCAAATAAGGTTTATTTGAGTGTTTGATTGTGTTAGAGTGGTTTTTAGGTTTACTCTTATGTGTTTTTTTTACTTTATTGCGGTTTTTTAACTGTTAAAAAAAAAAAGGAATAATTAGACTTGACCAAGTCCAGGCACGGGATTATGAATCTAATTGGAATTGCGAGTCCCACGTTTGGACATGCTGAGTTTGTGAACCTTATCTAAATAAAAATATGGCACTAATGCCGCAAAAATAGCACCATGTGGGATAATAATGCCTGGACCTATGAAAAGGTCTATCTGAACTCTGTAATTATTATTTGATTGAGACTTTATTGTTTTTCTTAATATCTATCATAGCTGCCCTCGGCCTCTAATAGGGGCACCTTAGGACATAAGGAATGCCCCTTAATGCAATGTCTATTAAAATACAAAGATGTCTTTGAAGAGTAAAGGGTTGTAATCTCTCCCATTCCTTTGTGGATAGAATAACCACTGAATCTAAAGGATATTGATAGACATTTGCCTTTGCCAAAATATTTTTTGGTTGAGACAATGGTGGAATCTAATGGAATAAAACTTGGGAGTAGGTCTCAAGCTTCCTTTAGTACACCTTAAAGTTTCCAACTAGCTGTGGAGTCCATTTTGTTTATTAGAAGTTACGAGTCACCCTTTACCAATAAATGCGAGTGACCTTGTGAGAGGGAACAATTTGAGGCCTTCCACAAACCAATCACCTTTGCCTCATTATTGGTGCCTTGAGGGATGAAGGAAGATGGCGCCCTTAGAAATATATTGTTGTGATCTCAAAGAGGAGATTTTGCCCTTGCCAAAATCATGTTACCTTTGGATGCCCTATAGAAATTTAACTTAGGACCTTCAAACCTTTTGACTAGCCCCATATAGATATAGGGGGCATCATCAGTTTGGGGCGCTATATCTATATCAATTTGCCTCTCCCACCCCATATATTAGACCTATAGTAGATAGACAAGACTTTGATGGAGTACATTTGATCTTAGTTGATAGACTTGACTTCGATGGGTTGGCTTGGGTTGGGAACATCCATATACCGAAAGGGACTCCCACGAGACTCCCCCAAGATATATATAGGAGTTGAGTTGAGCTGATCGACTGTGACCATGCACTATATATACAGATAGCATCACGACAACCACAGTCTAGTTTGTAGAACTGTAGTCTAGTTCGTAGCGGATCGATATAGTGTGATTGGTTGGGTTGATCCGCTGCGAGAAGGGTTTAATCAACCCAACCCCTATAGATCCCTCTGGGGCTTTTGTATCTATAGTTAGCACTCGACTTCCTAGATCTATATCTTGAGGGTGACTATCTAGAGTTCTAGTTGCTAGAGTTCCTTATGTAGATATGGGGTACCCCCAAGATAGAGTTTTTTTGGCCTCCTGACAATAGGGATTTATGCTCGACGATCGAATATGAAATAATGTGTAATCGAGGAGCCCTATATATTATCTTATTTGGGGGACTTCGCTCCCCTAAGCCTCTATGCCCCTATGTATGGAAGGACAGACGGACGGACGAGTGGACAACCTTCGAGAGATGGACATCCCCTATGTGAATATGGCGACCCACTTCCACTATAAACCTATGATAGCCTTTATTCCCTAATAGGGGAGGACGAGAAGCCCTATATATCTATCTAGGGAACTTGTTCGACAACCTTCACTATATAGTTGCATTTATGCTATCGATTGGGGCCCCCTATCTAAATCTATATATGGAGTGGGGGCATTCACCCGCCCAACTAGATCTGATCTTAACTAAAGGGCCCCTATCTCTATCTCCATCTCTATCTATAGACATGGTATGTGCCTATCTATATATGGCCACCTGCCCAAGAGTTTTGCTTGTGGCTTGAAGACTCTAGGGAGAATTATCTAATTGAATTGGGGGGCATAGATCTAGATGGGTGTATAAATGGGCAGAGACAGGCCCTTCTCAGAGAGGAGAGAGAGTCGATAGAGCAAACCAGCTATATTGTAGATAGAGGCAGGCCCATCTCCATCTATATATAGAGGGGGGGTTAGGGCCCTCTATGTATATCTATTGGGTCCTCTGCACTGTACATGAATGGGATTCCGGTCCTCAGCTTAGTGTAGCGGGATTCTGTTCTAGAATGTATGAGTGCCCCATCTATTATGGTCCAGTCATTCATGGTCGATTGAGTATGGGTGAATGAATGCCCATTTTTATATATATGAGTTGTTGGCTTGGTCATATCCTTGTATTCATTCAACGGAGGGGGGACTAGCGCAATTGACTCTACTCAGTTGTAGTTATGTTCATCGGCTAGTCCCCAATAGCCAATGATAAATATCTTCCCTCGCCCTCCCAGAGCCCCTAGAAATTCTAAGGGTAATCATCTATCTATGGGGTGCCGATTAAAATATAGACTATGGGAATTGGATCTTTATATAGCGCCACCCTCGCCAATCCTTATGTATATATGGGGCTGGGGCGCTCGGCTTCCCAAAGAACAAAACTATAAGTTATATGGGTCAACTGCCATATACATATATCTATAGAGTTTTGTCGGAGATTATAGCCTCTAGCCGATCGAGAATAGAGACTATCTAGCGGTCGGTGCCCTTGATTCTAGGCAGTATGAGGGGCACCCTCTCTATCTAAATCGAGAGGGCCTCTCGACCTAGTTATTAAACGACAGTTCATGAGCTTCTTGTCGACCCAAATTAAATGTCTAAGTGGCTCATGAGCCTGGTGCCCAATTATGGTCAACTCACTGAAAAGGGAACCTCATGCAATGGATTATGCGGAAGCTAGTAAAATGCTATCCATGCTATCTGTCTCTACCTGGATTCACACTTCTACACCCACTACATTGTATACAATAGATGTGATGCCATCATGTTAGTCAGCAAATATATATATATATATATATATATATATATATATATATATATATATATATATATAGTAGATAGATAGATAGGCAACTCTCCTAGTTGGAATCGGAATGGGAGACTCGTATTACCTACTCTCCTAGATAGGGGACTCAAGTGACGTTCCATCATGCAAAATTAGATGGGTTCATTTATTGGTGCCCTATCTAGATATCTACATATAGGGTTGTTCGTGGGTATTATATTTCAATGATGCCATATACTGATAGGGGCATTAGCTAGAATGATGGATATCATAGACTAATAAGGGCATCAAAATGACTGAAGGAGGGCAGTGCGATGTTCATCTTTCATCACCCATTTTGATGTCTACCATATACTGATAGGGGCATTAGCTAGAATGATGGATATCATAGACTAATAAGGGCATCAGAATGGCTGAAGGAGGGCAGTATGATGTTCATCTTTCATCACCCATTTTGATGTCTGCCATAGACTGATAGGGGCATCCCTTAATATAACCCCAAGGGAGATAATTCCATTTAGCTCCTCTACGGATCGAATTTTTCTCTCTTAATCCATTCACAAGTGTTGGTGTTATGCTTGGTCACCTTGCAAGAAGAAGTTTATCTTGGATAGGATGCTAGGGGAGATTTTAGATGAAGTCTTTTGCTTCCTCCTAGGTTCCCCCAGCTTGGCTTCTCCAACCCTGGGTACTCCCTGACAAGCATTACTCGATCTTTCATTGTGGTTGATGATGGCTCAAACAACTCCGCCACTTCAGGCACAAATAGAGACATTCAATGTGATTTCCTTCTAGTCTTCATTGGCACATACTTTTGGGGCTCTTGTTCAACCCTTATTGCTATTTATAGTGATTTCATTGCCATTTGTGTTAGTGGCACGCTAATTTATTTTGTCATTTGTACTTTTATTTCTTTAATTTGCTTCTAGGATTCTCTCTTCCGAGAACTTTCTATTGTTAATTGCTGTATCCTGGAGTACCATTGACCTACTTTTGGTCATCTGTGGACTTTATTTCTTTCTGACTTAATCTCTGAAGATGCCACCATAGATAATGCAGATTTAATCCTTTTAGCGCATCTGTCCCAACAAATGTTCCAAATGAAAATTGATGGGGCTGCTTTCCAAAGAGGAGCTAGATTTTTGCTTGGGTAGGGTCAAGACAAAAAGGAAGCTGTAATAGAAGTGTGATATGCCCAATTCTAGCCCAATTTTTGAAGAATCCAAGCCTATACTTCAATTGGATAAGAGCAGTGGAGCAACAGATGCTATACAATTTCTTCTTGAAACTTGCAATGAATATAGATAGAAAGGCCCTAAACCATCCTTTCCAATTGGTCTTGAGTGAGGATTTTGCATTCAGCAACCAGCCAAGACTAGGCCTAGGCCTTTGAAATATCAAATTTGGACCATATTTGTTTGTATGTCAATTTCTTTTCCATGGCTTTTTTGGCCAGAGCCTTATCATAACCTGTTCTCATGTTACATCTCTCCGGTGTGTTCCCTATCCATCTTAGCGTGTCCTCCCTTAAGTCTATTGGAATTCTTCAAAAACCTAGTACAAATGATACCAAGAGCTGTCGAGCTTCAGGGTTTTGAGTTATCAAATATTTTCCTAGGACCTAGACCAACAGTCTCCTCCTTTAGATTCTATAACTAATAATAAACGTTATTCCCCCCTCCCCTCTCCCCCCAATATATCTTCAACATAGTTCTTGTCTCAATCAGGTCATTCTCTAAGGCAAGGGCTTGATGTCTTTGTCGATATTACTCCCAAGACTTAGCTTTTTGTCCATTTCGCACCTCCCATGCTAAGTTATTGTAACGATTGGTTTAGTCTGCATAATGAAATCCCAAATGTGGGAAACTTGAGGTACCCTTGTAGAAGTGAATGTTCTCTTGCAAATATTTTTCTCTCGAGTAAGCTGCTCCATGGTTGGTGAATTACCTGCCAAATTCTCAAGGAGAGCTTTGCCAATAGGGCATTATTTTTTAGTTGTGTGTCCTTGGTGCCTGCTCCCCCGACCTCTTTGAGAAGGTAACCTTTTTTCCATTTAAGGGAGACTCCCTTTTCTTCAGAGGGACCTTGCCATATTTTTTTTAAAAATAATTATGGTGATCTTAGAAAAGAAGCCTTTTAGGGCATTCAGGAAAAAAAACAACCTTAATCATTGTGATTCTGCCCACTAGACTAAGCCATTTACCTTTGTAGGTTGAGTCTAGCTTCAAACTTAGTGAGAAGTTCTTTCCATCATTTGAAACATCCTACACCTGTGAAGAGAGAAGCACTCATATATTTGCTAGGCAAGGAGGCTATCTCAAATCTAATTATATCTGTAATTCTTTGTTGCCTTGGGATATTGACATTTAAAAAATACTCTTGCCTTTTTGCATTGATGAGTTGGGTTGATGCTTGTGCATATTTTTTAAGACTTTCTTTTAAAATTTGAGGATTCAATAATAACTGCTATATCAAAGAGTAGAGTGTCATAGACAAGCTAAAGGTGGGAGAGGGGAGGGGCAGGCAGAGTGACTTGTAAGCCTTTAATAATATCTTGATATTTCTTTGCTGAGAATGATTTGCCAATAGCTTTTGCTAGGGTGACAGAAAGGCAGGGAGAGATGCATCTTGCTGCCTAGTCCCTCTTGTCGGGCTGTCAGTTACCAAATTGAGTATTTGGGGCCTAAAACTCAAGTATACCCAGGCACACCAATTAACAAATAATCCAAATCTTTCCAGCACTTTCAAGAGGAAGGACCAATCCGATTGGTCACAGGATTTGTTGATAATGAGTTCCAAAATCATGCCTTTTTCTTTGCCAACTTTAAATTGAGTGTATTACTTTAAGGGTAATAATGATTCCATCTAGAATTTGTTTTCCATGAACAAACCCCCCTTGCCTTGGAGGGATAAGAGAAGGGAGAATTACCTTTTGTAGACAATGTTGCACAAGGCTATCGGGTGTGATTTTGTAAAGGCGTTAGGGTTGGTCTTCTTGGGTGTAAGTGTACTGAAAGTTTAATTTAGGTCTGCTAGGATCTTCTTGTGCCCCTGGATTCATTAGCCACAGTGGTGAGTTCTTTTCCCATTAGGTCTCAGAAGGCTTGGAAGAAGCCTGCTCGAAATCCATAGAGGCATGGGGCCTTGCCCTTCTGCATTTAATATAGGACATCTCTTATTAGCTAATAAATCTGCATTCTAAGTTGTTGACACTATTCTGTATCTTCCCATCCACTCATGTTTTATGCTTAAAGAAGATTCCTAAAGAAGTTGACAAGTTACTCCTTAATGCTCTTTGTATCTTTCAAAAGATATCGAGCAAATACAATTGAATTGTCTTCTAACAATGGTAGGCTGGTGGAAGAATCTTGTGTTTTCCCCCCCACCTTGGTCCAAGTTTCTATAGGTTTTTGGTGCCAGTAGATTGCCTCCTTTGTACAAACATCCTCTATTTGTGCCAATAGGGATTTTTTCTTCTAGCTTCACATCCGAAAGCCCATAAGACTGTATGATACAATTGATAGTTTCTGGTTCTCTTGCAAGTTGCTCCTTTTCTTGGAAAATATTTTTTAAATGACGGGATTTCCTATCTTTCAAACAACATTGAATGAATTTGAGCATTTGTACAAATTTATATGAACCTTGCAACCTTGTTTCCACCACTCCATCCTAGACGGAAAGGAATGATCTTTGAGCCACATCAATTTGAATTTAAAGGGAGAGTGGGCATGGGGGACTGCCCATTGTTACTGAGAGCCAAAATGCTGTATGATCTGATCTACAGATGTTCAAAATTGCTGGTTCTGAGATCCGATTTTCCTGTCCATTTTAAGGAATCAAGAAACTTGTCTATCATTTCTCGAATGTTACAAAAGCTTGCTCATTAGTTGGATCAAAAGATAATTTTCCTTGTTTAGGGCATATGTCCATAAAGTAGTTGTCTTTCCCAAACCTTTTAAAGTCCTTTTGTGATTATGTATCCATACTTAGACTTCTTTTTTTCCTCTTGGATGCAATATGGCGTTAAAATCTCGACCCAACAAGGCTATTTTACCAGTTATACCTGTTAAAATGATAGATAGCTCTTTCCAGATTCTGGACTTTCTGGCTGGGTTGTTAGGGCCATTGACATTTACAATGACTGCTGTGATATTTTTGTTTACATGCTTCAAATCTGCACCCTAGCCAGTTGTGTCCTTTGGCCCAAGTGGTCTCATTATGGTTTTCGGATTATAGAGGGTGCTGAGGCCTCTTCATGCTCCTATTGCATCACAAACTTCCCAATTTCAAGCTTTTCATTGGCAGAAGTGTAGGTCGTTTACCTCTAGAGAAGAAAGTTTTAATTACTGAGTTAGAGCAATGCCTGGCCTTCTTAATTGGAGATGGCACCTTACCAGTATCCTTTTATTAGGGGCATTGAGGCCCCTAGCATTCTAGGATAGGCGTTCCATTGGGCTAGAGGAGAAGGTTCTACCCCCTTTGTCATGTGAATATCTCTATGACTGCATGTTAGGTGCCTGGTCCAATACCTTCTTCAGCATCTTCCTGGACTCTCTCCAATTTTGTTTCTCTTCCCCTTCTTTTCTTTATCTTTGGGTTGTAGTTGGCTGATTCTTTGTGAGTCGGATGGCAAATTTCTCTTGCTTTGGAGGCTTCATCCTCAAATGACTCCTTGAATGATTCCCGACCTTCGTCTTCTCTGTCAGCATTATCAATGCTTTTTCCTTGTTCCATTCTATATGTTGGTCTGAAATATGTTGAAAATCCTTATGTTCTTCTGTAACTTGTTCAGAATACCGGCCTTCAATGTTAGGAGGACTGTGGGATTATTTTGGGGACGATTGGTTGGGGGAAGTTTATGATCTGAATAAAACTAAAGATGGCTCCTGTGCCCTAAAATGAATTCTGCTCTTTAGACATAATATTATTTTTATAGGTCTATTTGACATGCTTATTATTATCAACTGATCTACTTGGTTCAGGGTTGAATTGTTTCTTTTTCTTCTGCCAATTCCTCCCCAAATTTCCAAATCTCATGACATACATAATAATGAAAAGGAATACTTTTGAAATCTAAAGGTTGAACAAAGTTTTTGAGCTTAGATTTAATACTTACTGATTTGGATAGGGGTTTGCGAGATCAATCTTGACCCTGATCTGGGCATGTGTGGGGGAAATGCTTCTTTTTCATGGTTCCATCTACTGTTATGAAGTCTTTGAGCAGATCACCGATATTTCAGAGGATGCGATTATTCCAATATTTTGGTGGGTGGCCATAAAGTTTGAGGCAAATTGGAGTTGACAAAAGAGATCCCTTTTGTAGGTTGATGTTTGGGATCCAAAACTTCAGGGGTAAACTTGAATTGCGCAAGAACTAGGGAGGTCACAAGAATATTAGGGTTTTGGCATCTTCAGTAGAGAAAATTGTCAAAAAAAAGCCTTCTAGTAGGAACATTATCTCTACTTGGCCTGGATCTTTCCATTACTATGAAAACTAGGCCAGGGGAGATTTTGTTGCTGGCCATAGACCTTCAAATTTACCAATAAGAACCTTAGCTGCCAAGATGTTAGTATCTCTCTCTATTGGGGCGTCGTCAATCTCTAATTTTCAGGATATCTTTGCCACCTCTAGTAAATTATCTTGTATGTCTTTTAACTTTCTTGGTTTGTCTGGGATGCCTTCCTTGCCAATGAGGAAATGGGCATCTTTCCCATAATATTTTCTCACTGCTGCCTTTTCACCGTGCCTGATTGAGGTTGCTTCCTTTGACTTCCTCGATGCTTTCTATGAAGGCACAGATTTTTTTGCCCATTCTTTGTTAAAACTGTAATCGTTTTGATTTATATACAACAAAGAATTGCATATGTAAGATGCATGATGGCGTATAAGTCCTTAGTTGGTAAATGTTGCCTTGAGCTATAGGAGAAATTGATTGTGGCATCTTGACCATGATAGTATAAGCCGGTAGGTTTCTAGGAACTAAGGTTTACAACTTGACAGTTTGCTAGGCAATCAGTGTTGGACTTCTGATTGATGGTTCATTGGCAAGTGGGTCTAATTGTTAAGTGATATGATCTTTCCATGGTGTGGCAATGGAATTTCAATTGCTAGTTTATGTATGCATGAGATGGATATGATGAGGTTGATTGGAGTGATGAATTAACGAGCCTAAAATCCAATAGGTAGCTAAGATGGACGTCAAACGACATCTACTGAGTACTGCAACAACTACTTTGATGATGGGTATATTCTTGTCGTCACTTTTGAGGATTAGTAGAAATACTTGTGTGTCACTTCCATGCAATGTTTGAGTAAGATTCCATTGCACTCTAACCTTATGGATAGAAGTCCCGTGTTTTCATGTGTATATCTAGGTATAATTATAGAGGAAAACTAAAATGTAAAAAAAACATTTATTGAAAGAGACTGCAAGTGGTTAAAGGTACATAACTCCTTTTTGTTCATATATTTGGCAGTAATAAAATGTTTATTGAAAGAGATTGCAAATGTTTAAAGGTACATAACTCCTTTTATTCATATATTTGGTAGTAATAATAATCACTTGGGTCTAACTCCTAAACATAAAATGTTAGGTTGCTAACATTTAATCTAACCTATCGATAACTTTCATGTTATATTTCTCAAACTCATACCCGTAAAAAGGAAGTACATGTTACTAGTATTTAACCTCCCTCAAATGAAAATAGTACGTGACAAAAACTTGGATCGATTTCTAGGTCCACAATTTGTTAAAATCTTCACTTTTTGGTTTTCATTATGCAATTTCAAATCTAGAACTGGTGCCAACTTCCCATGGGCTGTTGAGCTGGTCCTCATCAGGCTGTGATTATCCCTATCTTTTGTAGACTTAGAATCTCATCCAATTGACGTGCCTTGAGCACTGGCATCATCTCCATGTAGGTAGAACTCTGGGCATCTAGACAACATTCATATGAGCCAACTTATCCCTATATTTGGAAGTTACCAAGATTTGTTAAAAAACAATTTCTTCTTCACTGTTATCACTCTCATTCTCTGAGCATGGAGTGCATTTCTTATATAATCATTGCTTCCATCATTTTTCATTTTTCCTTTCCCAGTCTTCTTTTTTTTCCCCTTCCACAGGTTTGCTGCTCTGGCCTCACAATTCTATTCCAGATTTGTTGCTTCTTACAATAGTAATATGTTCTGTTATATGCCTTCATTTTTATCTAGTTCTCTATTCTACAAGCAGGGTTTGTTCCCCTACTTCCATTTCATTAGAGGACCAAGTTGCATCTCTCTTGCGACTAGTGTTATGATCATTCTTTTTAGAGTTTGAGTTAGTGTGTGGCTCATTCTAAAAACAAAATTATTATATTTGGCCATACAATTTAACAAAATTAATTTGGCATCATCCTCCATAACCTTTGCTTCTATTTTGACAAGCTGTTTCATTAAGGAGCTTAATGTATTTGTGCCCCATCATTGTGATATTACTTCGATCTTTAGACCAAAAAACTGTTGTGTAGGGTGGACTTTGAATTTTGGGATTTACTGCCAATCATTTGTTTAGCTCTTCCCAAATCTCCTTCATTGCTTTATCTAAATTCGGCTGATGTAACCCAGTGTCTGCTATTCTTAATCCAATTATTCATTTAATCCTTATCATTTTAAATTTTCCATTCTGATAACTTATCAATTATCATTGGTTTATCTTCACTTTCCACATTCTTTACATTCTTTTGCATAAGGTGCAACCACATCTTTGTTTTCCATTTCTGAAAATTGATCCGTCAATTTTTTTCACAGTGACACTATTGTCAATTTCTTTTGTATAGAATTTTGTTTTATTTTTTCTACCATAAACGTGCATTCATTTTTAGAAACATTTCTCAATGTGCTTCTTCTGCAAAGGGTTTCCAAAAAATGCCTGCACCTGCCACCATCAAACCTTGATACAAGAAGTCTTTGAACAACTCTTTTAGAATGAGATTTCCAGTCACTGATCAAAAGTCCAAACTTCTATATAGTGTTTTTGAAATGTTTATGAAGTGTCTTCAAACCAACGGATGCAATGTCAAAAAACATGTGGGTTTTATAAATCTTTTCTAAACATCTATTTGCTAACAATTGCTTTGCCAGATTCATGTCTTCCAAGAACAGGAAAATATATAGCGACATCATATCTGTTACAATGTACAAAGTCTTGCAACAGATCTTCAAGTCTAAATATCTACACTGTAAATTTGAGTTCATGATTCTACAAATCTCAAATTTCAGACTACATTCAGATTTTTGCAAATCATGTCTTGCTATTGACTTTGAATACACCATAACTTGAAACGATGCTGAACAGGACCTTAATTGTCAATCGTGTCTAATATTCTCCAAAAGTGGCTTCCTCTGTAAGAAGAATGAGATACCTCTATTGTTGTGCCCTCAAACAATTGCTTTCATACTCAGATTCTGTTGAACAACAACTCTGCAATATTTGAAACACTGATTTAAAAAAAACAAAAACAAAAACAGCATGAATGTTTTAATTCAATCAAAATTGTCTGTTACATCACGTAAATTTTGATCACGACTGACTTAAATAACCTGACTGAGGGTTTTTAATTACTCTGCTTTCTTCCACAAATATTTTTAAAGTACATTCTACATAACACAGCCTGGATTTGCGTTTTTGCAACTCTGTGATATAACAATGATGCTCCAGACCTTCCACTCGGTAGTCTGGCATACAGTTTCCTCTTCAAATTCTTCAGTTTGCAATTTTTGACTTGGGTATAATGGCACATGAAAAATCTTCATTCTGCAAACTCTTCTTTGAACTTCATTTGTCTGTGGCATAAGCTTGCTTGTTATGAGTGGAATTCAATGTACTCTCTTCAACCATTTTCCACCAGGATTTGAGATATCTGGGAGGGCATGGTCAAAACTTTGTTTTTGAACAATGTCTTTTCCTTTTTCTTCTTCAATTTGTCAGCACAATTTTCTTCTTGAAGTTGGTATGTGCTGTGTGTTCTTCACAATCAACTTAATCAAGTTCAAAATGACATGAAAGTCTACAACATCGGTTCAACCATGAATAATGCTAAAACAACAAGCCACCATAAAAACAACCTGCAAATGGGGTTTAATGTTGTGTGCATCATGGTACACTACAGCTTGGCCTTCTGATCTACAACTCATACCAATGAATGAGCTTGACCTCTGCAGTCCATGGCGTCCTCCTCTTAGAGTCACAATGGCTCCGATACAACATTGGAGTCAGAGAGAAATTCGGTTACAGAAGGAAAACATTGTAAGGTACGCGACTCTTTTATTCACGTGTTTAGTGGTTATAAGAACCCTTTGGCCCAAACTCCTAACATTAAATGTAATCTAGATCTAAGTCTCATGTTATATTTTTCTAGTATTGATAATGAAGGTAGTCTGCAATGCTTATATTTTTTCCTTTTTGTTCATGGTAAATAACATGTGATTACATTCCACGTGTTTGCTTTGTCTAAAAGTTTCTGCTTATAACTATAAGTTATAGTCTATTCCATCTTGCACCAGTTTGGCAAGTTGATATTAGTTAAAGTGTACTTGATTGGCTCTTGTTCAGGACAGTTATTATTTCAAACTATTTCTTGTATTACAATGTACATATATGAAAGCGTCCTTTGAACAATTAAGTCGTAATTATATATAATATTTTTCCTGTGCAGGTACATTGTTTGCAATTTTTGATACATGAACTTGTGTCTGGTGACAATCCGAAGAAGACTGGAGGCTTTTTCAGAAACAGTGATTTAGAGATTCCTTTGAGAGATATGAGGGAGTTAGAGATGTTCTTTCACAAGCTGACTTTTTTCTCTCATATATTGGACTATTCGGGTATATACTAACACCATATATTATGACTTCCTACATTATTTTTATACATTATATGCTTGCAATCATCTGTTTGAGTTGCCTTTCATGTTTGTTCTTTAATATGGTGAAATAAAGGAACTTGCCCATGTTTTCTTATTTCTGACATGCTAATAGTTAGGAGTCTTGTATAAGTTGATGTGAAACATATTTTCTGTCTAATGGAACTCTTGTGACCACCAAACATGAATTATGTATTATAGTTTACATCTTGAGTACTTCAGAAATGTGAGATATTTGTTCTAAATAAATTCTCCTATATTGATCTTTTAATACAACTTGCTTTTGAATACAACCTGCTTTATGGAAACTAGTCCTACAGTATCTTCAATTATCAGCTTTGATTTATTATTCTTAAGCTAAAGAACTACTCTTATTTGCAGTGTTACTAGGGAGCTAGTTCCCTATCCTAGGGAACCCATGTTCTATAGGGACCCCATTCTAGGAACTCGGGAAACTCATAAGGAACTCCTCCCATGTAACTCTAATACCCCCCACAAAAAGGAGACTCTCAGGGAATGCATCCCCTATCCTTTGGGACATGCTCTAAAAAGGGAGGAGAACTCCAGTATCCATGTTTCAGGTGAACTTATCACCCAAATTTGAGCGAGTGTTCCCTGCTGCCTTTGCAGATTATGATTGTTAGCAATGAGTGGTCTAGGCAGACAGGGAGAAGGGTGAAGGCCGAATTGTTGAATATGATGATTGGTGGGAAGTATGTAGTCTCCTTTACTGATCCCATAGCCCATGGGATTTGTAAAGTAGAAACAAATGCTCATGCTATGTAGACACAAATGCTCATACTTTTGGAGAAATATATGAGACATTTGATAGCATGTTGGGCCCAGTGAGGGTAAAGATTCATGAGAGAGATCATTTGGTACAACTCTAGGATGAGAGGATTAGACCCATCATTCAATGTAGATGGGATCATACGAGCGCACCCTTGCTCATGGTAGCCTAGGCTTTGAATCTAAAATGGTATTTGGATAGGCGTGGGAGAGTGGCTTCATTTGATGGTGGTGAGGTAAATCATTGTTTTTGTGTTGTTGACATGCTATACACTAAGGAAGAAGCCGTGAAGCTCCAAGAGAACTTTTTTCAAATTGTAGAACTCAGTGGTCCTTTATACAAACCCGACACAGCTAAAGACAGAGCAGAGTTGGCACAAAGTAACCCAACTGGGTGGTGGAGAATATATTTAAACAAAACCCTAAAACACATACAACTTTCTATGTGGTTTCTCTCTTTGACTGCTAGTTCCTTGTGGCGGTGAGGAACTGATCCACTTATACCTTCATCAACTCTGTCAATAGAAAAAGACTTCCCTCTAAGAGAGAAGAGAAGCTGGTTGGAGTTCAAAGTGGCTTGCGTCGTAAGCAAAGGAAGACTCTAAATGATTCGCGAGAACCCTCCACATGTTAGGATTTCTATGCTAAGGATGCCACAGAGGCCGAGGCCAAGATAACCTTCGATGCTGGATAAAAGATCTATGTCTTTATCCAAGGATTTATCTACAGCATCTAACTAATTCTGATGTTTTCTAATAAGTCTCAAAATTTCTATCATCATTTATTTAAACCTTTCCAGTTCCTCCTAGAAGCACTTAAGGAGTCTGATGGAGCTATCATTAATTATATTCATAAATTCTCTCATGAACCTACCTAAGGCTGTTAGCTCCTGAACTTGAGCAAAGGAATTTGTTTCTTCTTTTGAACCTTGAGAAGGGCGAGGTTCTGTAGCTAAATGAGTTGGAGCAACCACCCTAATGATATGTTTAAAGAATATTTGGAGAATTGCATTTTTATTTTTAACCATGACAAGTTTTTCATGCATTGAGATGATATTATGAGAATGCACTTTTTTCTTGTATCAACTAATGCTTGACTTATTTTTTTAATCCCAACTCATATACTGGAATACTTTGTTGCACCATATCACGATCTTCAATATTCATGTCTTGCTTAGGTTTATATCAACTTTGGGAGCCGCTGCAGCAAGGGTGATGGCCTTATTATTATTATCATCATCAAATCTGAAGACATATTCGGGTCTTTCTTTCTTCCACACCTTTTCCAAATTCAATGGTGGCAAATCATTAGGGGAGTTTGGATTTTGTAGTTCCTCTATTGGAATCTTGCAACAAAATAAGTATATGAGATGGTTCAACCATGGCTTGTTCTCCTTTCGGGTTATCAACTAGGATTTTTATTGGCTCCTTTTTCTGTTTTTACACAGACCTATGTTCCACCGACTCCCCTTTTAAGGAGGTAGGTTAACACAGGAAAGTAAAAAGGGGATGCCTAGAAGTACCTCCAAAATCCTAGGAACAATATTTGAATAGGAAAGTAGCATGGGGATGAGGAAGGGAGACCGATGGATACGGAGATGCATCCTCGTGCAACATAGGTAGAGACTGATCAGAGATTTTTTTGTGCAATGGATGAATATATGAAAATGGATCAAAATAATCTAACTAATCTAGCAATGTCTCATGATAGTAGTCACCAAAAAACTTAGAAACTTCAATGGTATAAAGTCATTCATTTATAAAGACTTGAAATGTATAAAGAACTAGTAGGCCTTTGAGGACACTTGTTTGGCCTTTCCAAAGATGTTCAGATTTTAAGAATATAAGCGATAGTCCGACATTTAGATATGAGCTTCCTCGTTTTTTTTGGACCAAAAAAAATAAAAGAAGCTAGGCAGAAAATCTAGAAGAGCTTTTTCTCCTTTCGGGTTAGCATGTAGGATCTATATTGGCTTCTTTTTCTGTTTTTATAGAGACCTATATTCCATTGACTTCCCTTTTGAGGAGGTAGGGAAACACGGGAAAACAAAAAGGGGGTGCCTAGAAGTACCTCCAAAATCTTAGGAGCAATATTTGAATAGGAAAGTTGCATGGAGATGAGGATGGGGGACCGATGAGTACGGAGACGCATCCTTGTGCAACGTAGGCAAAGACTGATCTGGAGATTTTTGTGCAATGGATGCATAGATGAAAATGGCCGAAAATAATCTAACAAAGTCTCATGGTAGTAGTCACCAAAAAGTCTAGAAACTTCAACGATATGGAGTCATTCATTAAGTAACGATTTTAGGACCTAGTGTAGACACCAAATTTGGTATTAAATACTTGGCAATGTCAGTTTTGACCTACCTTCACCTTACATGACTTTTGCATACACATACGGATTTTATTCACCTTTCTCTTACATCCATATGATTTCCATGGGTTTGACCTCTTTGATTTGCTATCAGTCACCTACAAGGATTCCCTAGTCTTTGTCTCACCCATTGAAAATCATATTCAAACTATCTCCAAATCATCATATCAGAATTCTTGCCTTCTAGACAAATCCGTTGGACTCAAATTATTTCGGAATTCTGGACTCATCCAAACTCGACGGACTTGTCTTGTGCCAAGCAATGGTTACTTTTAAAATTCAAAATCATCCTGTGGGTTGGCGCGTATGTTTCGCATGTTAGTGGTGTGAGCAAGTACCCAAAGAGTTTCATATAAATTCACAATAGGTCTAAGCCAATTCCTTATATACCAAGGACATATCAAGCATCTATCAATCACTTTGACATTCAAAGGGACTGCCCTATTCTTTCCAATTCAATCGTCAGTCATAAGGAGGGTCGTAGCCAAGTTTGAATCATCTCGAAGCCAAGCCAAGCCAAGCCAAGCCAAAGTCGTCATTTGCCAAGTTTCAAAAGCTATGTCACTAATTGCATTAAGTGAAGGAGCACTATTGCACACATATATGTATGGAGAGAACTACATATAGTTTGACTTCCCTCTTCGGAGTATTGGATATGTAGGCAACACTCAACAATTCATTAAAAAGTGGTTGGAGACAGCTCAATGAATCTTTTATTCTATTTTTGTAGGCCTAAACCTAGTGCCAAAAGTGGACTTAGGCTTTTAAAGAGGAGTCAGGGTTCTAGAATTGTGCGCACTAGTCTTCGGGATTGCACACAAACAGTTTACAAGAAGGCGCAGTGCCTATACGGAAACAAAGAAGCAAAATCCAATCAGACAAATCCATCAGGTTTCAAATGCTAACATCAGTTGGTACCATCCAAAAGTTGACAAATCTGTCAAAGTGTATCCAAGGACTCAGTGTTGTTCTAGTTTCCCTCCCTTTTTGCTGCTTGCATTCTGTCTTAGACCTGCATAGTACAAAAACACGCTAAATATCTCACTTCCTTAGGTGCTTTCTTTTTATAGCAAGTACAATTGTCAAATCAGATTCTGCCTTTTACATTTAGATTCATGTTTATTGCTATATTCCATGTAATTTGAACTAGATCAAAAGTTCTATCTTGTAAGATCGTACTAAGAAAAAATAAGTTAAAACACCTAGTCAAAGGCTTTCCTGAAATCACGAAAGCAATCGGAGGCATTTGAGGAGTTTTGTTTGGCCATTATAAAGATGTTCAAAAGTTAAGCATGTGAGCCATTGTCTATCCTTTAGATCTAAGCTTCCTCCTTAGTAGTTTTCTTGGAAGAAAAACAACTAGGCACAAAATCTAGAAGAGCTTTTGCAAAAATAAAATAAAAATGAAACTATATTTATACATGAGAAGAAATAGTACAAAATGCAAAACCAAGTTAATGCTTATATATTGTCAAAATATCATGACATAGCTAGAACTTTGATGAAGAACCAACAATGTAATCATTATACATTTAGACTGAGGACTTTTGTTTGGCCTTTCTAAAGATGTTCAGAATATAGGAATATGAGCCATTGCCCGTCCTTTAGATATGAGCATCCTTCCCTTTGGTTGTCTTGGATGAAAAACAACTAGGCACAATGCCCATAAGATCTTTTGAAAAAAAAAAAAGAGGAAATTATATTTAAACATGAGAAGAAACAGTAAAAAATGCAGAACCAAGTTAATGCTTATACTTAATCGAAAGATCATGACTATGTAATCATTATACATTCTGACTGATATGATTGAAAGAAAATAACTTAGAACCTAGCTAAAACAGACACTCCATAGAAAACTAAAGACATACTTTCCATGATCAAAGATCACAAAAGGTCGTTTTCATAAATATCTATATGCAACATATTGTCACTAGGAGAAGTGACGAGTGACCAGATGTGCTTTTTCATAGCTTCAGGATTTTTAGGAGGTTTTTTTGTTGCTGGAGGTTCCATTGGTTCTTCATTCACAGCCTTCAGTTCAATGTCAATTGTACTAGATGAGGCTCCTGAAGTGGAGAAGGGCATGAAAGTACTATGAAATATGGAAGATGTGGCCACTTCTGCTTCGATTTATGTTACTGGCTTCATAGCCTTGAGAGCTGAAATTATATTTCCTCGAAAGGTCGTCATGAAGATAACTGACACTTGTTTGAAATAAGATAGACACTTTTTGCAAGTGGGACTAGGTTATGCTGTCAGAATGAGTGACTTGGAGATGGCTGCTGCTGGGGTTAGACAGAGGTTGACTGGTGTTGTGGACAATTGAAGTTTCCACCACATTTCTCTTATCCCCTGGAGGATTGGAGATTGCAAATGTGAGTCTTGAGGGAATTACCTACTGGCTAAGAAATTCTGAAAATATATATGTGAACTAGGTTGGGGTATGATTTGCATTAGGAAATGATCAAGGTTGCTGGATGGATGGGTGTTGTTGAATGAAGAATATCTACGAGAACTTGATTTTTGGACAAATCTAATGGGAGAAATAGGATGCCATTGCAAGAAACCATTTTGAGATTTTCAAGGAGTTCAAAATTTAAGAATAGAAGCAAACTTAGAAAAAACATGAGAGTGTGAGGACATATTCCCATGCATTCATGAGAATATGGTCACCCTTTGACACAAGTCTTTGTAGGGAGCCCCTAGATCCTCCAGGTTAATCACCTCTTTATTTCAGCCCATCATGGAGTTGACAACATTAAGTACCCTTTGGATAATGCTCCTTCACACATTGAGGAGGTTAGGTCAATGGGGTAACACTCATCTTTGGACAAGACTACTACTAAGGTGTCCCAACACTAGCTCATGGTGATGACGATCCACTCCTGCTAAACATCATGGATATACTCGGTGTTGTGGCTTTGCTCCTTTATGATTGTTTCGTGAGCCACAAGCACACATTACGAGTTTCTTTGCTGCCTTGGGAGTTTCTTTGGCCTTGGATGTTAGGAGGGATTCTAGGGGGAGTGCTTTTCTTCCTCCTAAGAATATTTGACTTGACCCCCTTAGCTCTAGACACTCTCCGATGAGCATTACTAGATCATGCATTGGCCCTTTCATAGTGATAGATGATGACACTGATGATTCCTTGGTTTCGGGCATGGTTAGAGATGTTTGAAGGGGTTACCATATAGTCTTTTTGGCATTCATCAATCCATGTTCTTTGAGGGTTCTTTCTCACCCCACATGGCTATTTCTATTGGTACCCTAAGCACATGGTTTGGGGCTTTACTGTGTTGTGTTTACCCCTTGTTTACTTTCAGTTATTGTATTGTTCTTTTATTTGGTTAGTTGTTGATCCTAGGGTCAATTTTCCCTAGTACTTTTTATTGTAATTGCATGTCTTCTCGAGTCGCACTGACTTTTTCGTCATTCATGGACATTAATATATTTTCTTTCTTTCTTTATTCTCTTAATGAATGAGGGATTTCCAACAATAAAAGGAATGCTGAGACCGGTCTTGTATCATCACAATAGAACATCAAGTCTCATTCAACACCCAAAGGATTTCTTTACTTACATCAGAAGGATTGTGCTGGTTCATTTTTAAGAATGCCTTTGACGACACCCTTATTTGAGCTTGATTTTATGGAATATCTCCTATGTTTCTCACAATCTTTTGCTTTGGCTACCATATAGTCTTTTTAGCATTCATCAATCCATGCTCTTTGAGGGTTCTTTCTCACCCCACATGGCTATTTCTATTGGTACCCTAAGCACATGGTTTGGGGCTTTACTGTGTTGTGTTTACCCCTTGTTTACTTTCAGTGATTGTATTGTTCTTCTTTTATTTGGTTAGTTGTTGATCCTAGGGTCAATTTTCCCGAGTACTTTTTATTGTAATTGGATGTTTTCTCGAGTCCCACTGACCTTCTTTTCGTCATTCATGGACATTAATATATTTTCTTTCTTTCTTTCTTCTCTTAATGAATGAGGGATTTCCAACAATAAAAGGAATGCTGAGACCGGTCTTGTATCATCACCATAGAACATCAAGTCTCATGCAACACCCAAAGGATTTCTTCATTTACATTAGAAGGATTGTGCTGGTTCATTTTTAAGAATGCCTTTGACGACACCCTTATTTGAGCTTGATTTTATGGAATATCTTCTATGTTTCTCGCAATCTTTTGCTTTGGTGTATCCAAAATTCTATCTTGTTTGACATTGCAGATTCAGAACGTGATAAGCAAGTGCGAATTGAGGGCATGTATTTGTTTAACAATGCCTTTTTCAGCCAAAGACATATCTTGTGATTGAGGTAGAGGGACACCTTGATGATAGAAGTACAAAGATAATTGAGGAAATTGAATGCTTGGCACATCCATTTTATAAGTTGAGATTGGTTCAATAAAGGATAGATTAAACAACAAGGGGCTCTGTGTCGGGATGTGGATTGAGTTTTACGGGGTAATTGAGTTGCGGAGATGATAGGCAACCACAAAGGAACTTTGGATTTCTTTTAAAATTATTCTCAACAAGTGGATAATCTCCCTATTATATAGTTACTGCAAAAAGGTTACAAAGATACTGGACTACCAATAATAGCATACACATAAAATAATTGTAAAACATACCATGGTATGGTAGAGTATCCGAGACATAGCAGCTTTGTATTCATAAAAGATGAGTCTCATTACAATCCATATAGGTCAATGAGGACTTGATACTAGTGCCCTTTTCCTGACGTATATCCTTCTATTTATAAGACAAATGATTCATGGTTGTTGGTTGACACAATTGTTAACACCTGAACATAACCAACAAGAGTCATTACAAACTACCTAATGTTGACAATACCATCATTAAGCACATAACAACGTCAGCTACTAACATGGAATTAATAAGATGCTGATAACAATACTAACAACCTACATTATCTCCCCTCTAAACAAGTCAACTTCCCTTCTGACACAATACATAGTCAATATGGTAAACATTAGAATGAAGAGGGAAGATAAAGGAAAATTTGGGCGAAGCGTCGACGGATGTAGAGAATACTATAACAAGAACTCACATATACTCATTTGGAAAAGACATCAGACAAAAATGTAGAATATTGTGTGTTGTATTTTTTTGGTTTTCATCCTTTGGTATTGTTGGTGGTCTTTGAGTCCATCACTATCCCAAGCTATGAAGGAAAACAAGAGAGAGATGGAAAAGAGCCCGTATGGGTGTCAACATATCAACAAAATCAGATGGTGACTGTGGAGGGCATGCAACCAAAAGTGCAACAACTAGGTGGTATGATGTAGGGACATACACCATTCATTGAGCAGGTCAACATAGAACTAGCATTTGGCAATGGTATGCCCATAAATGTTCAGGCAATCTGGAAATGCCATCATTTGATTTCCAAAAGAATCTTGGCCACTCATATTTGCAATAGCATGTGTGCCAAAGGTAGCAAGGGCTTCACCGGGAGAATACTCATGTTGAACTTTTCATGGACCCATGATCCCAACCATAGATTACATAACTGAAGAGTAATTGCCAGGTACTTGGTTACTCCTCGAAAAAATGCTCAGATGGTTAACCACCACTCTAACTCGCCAAAAATTGAAAACCATCGGATTTTAGCCTCACGGTGAGTACTATGCTAGGAGACTTGTACGCGTGTTGGATGCGTTTGGACTCATCTAGATGCATCCAACATGTGTCTAGGCCTGCAAATGGATGCAAAAAAGTTGATAAAACATTGATAAAACGTTGAAAAAATGTGGAGATTTGTCTTATAAAGTGAAACACACCCTCTCATTGCATTCACACAAGATTTGGAGCATTCAAGAGCGAATTGGAAGGAGAATTCAGCAAAGTGATTTCTAGGTTAGTACATATATTCTAAAAGAAAATCCGAGCATGCAAATGAATTGTAATTGAATTATAAACATGTTTGATAAATATTTTAATATTCAAATTTTATGCATTCCGTTCAATTCCATGGAATGCTATTTACAATTTATGCATAATTGTTTTATAATTTTTGATTAAATTTTTTGTTTTTTAACTGTTATAGTTTCCATTTATTATTATAATTTATTTATTATAGATAATCGTTCTCAACATTTTCAATTTTTGCCTTAGCATTACATCAAGATGCTTAAAATTAAATTTATAAGTTTATGATGTAAGGTTATTTTTTAAAATGTATTTTATTTTGTGTTAAATGTTTTTATTTTTTTAATGTTGTTTTGAACATGTTTGTAGTTATATCGTTAGCAAACAATGGTATTCTTTAGTGCATCGGGGTCAGATTCAGTCAGTGGTGGAAAAATGGTTCCCCTAATTTTTGTAATACTACTTGGAAATATGCTTTGTGGGTTGGATCGTCCCAAACGGTTTCAATTTGTTCATTTTGCATGAAGTAGATGTCAGGAGGCATCAATCACTTCAAGTACCACTTTTCATGTATTTTTTGCCGTGATGTAATGCCTTGTTTTAGTGTCACGAAAGAGGCAAAACGAAAGATGATAGCAAAGCTTACATTGTTGGAGGAAAAAAATTAGAGAGGGCAAGGATACAAGCAGCCATATCAACATCCTTTGTCCTGACATCGATAGAGAAATAAGAGGCAACTATGACAGAAATTGTGAGATCTACTCGTGGGCCATGCAAGCGTCATGACACATCTTCATCGAGTTTGAGCCAGAGACACTCTTTTTTATGCCTAAAAACACACTAGAGGCACAACCTTTGCTACAAGGTACATGATGGAACAAAGAGGTGCATGCGAAAGTAGATAAATCATGTGCAAATTTTTGGTATTTCAACAACCTTCCCTTCAGTGTGGCGAGGAACCCGTATTGGGTATATTTGATGACAACATTGACAGTTGTAGAGAAATTGTCCAAGGCATCCTCTCCAAGAGACTTAAGTGGGAGGTTGCTCCAGAATATAGTTGAAGATGCAAAGGTGATTGTGGAAGTTTAGAAGAGGTTGTGACGTAAGTTCGGATTCACCATTCTTTTCGATGGATGGATGGAAATAACTACATCTTCATCAATTTTTGGCATTTTCAAATGGTGATTTGATGTTTTTGAAGTCCATTGATCCATCTAACAAGATTAAAAATGTAGAAACTTTGAGCTTGATGCTCGAGTAGGGTTTAGAGGTGGGCATCGAGAATGTTGTCCAAGTTATTATAGACAATGCAACAACATATGTGACGGTTGGGAGACTTTTCATGGAGAGACATCCATTAGTCTTTTGGCCCCCATGCATGGCCCATTGCCTTGACCTTCTTTTGGAGGACATAGACAAACTTGATTGGGTGCAATCGGTTGTAGAAACTAAAGAAATTGCAAAATATATATACAATCACCCTTAGGTTCTCAACTTGATGAGAGAGCACACCAAGGGGAAAGAGATTGTTCGCATAGGTGTCTCAAAGTTTGCATTGAACTTTCTTACGTTGCAAAGTATTTGCAATTTACTAACTCCTTTGAAGTAGATGTTTGTGTGTCAAGCATGGATGGACTCATGATATTCCAAAAAAGTTGGAGTGTAGGTTAGGAAAACAATTTTCAGTGAGGCATTTGAAAAGAGAGCCACAAAGATCGTTAAGGTAACTTAAAATTTCAATTTAAATTACAAGTCGTTTCCCTTATTTTGAATAGTTTAAACTTAAATTATTTATTTTATTTATAAGTTTGTAACTTTGTAGGTGTCAGAGCCTTTGGTGAGAGTTTTGTGATTGGTGGACGAGTAAAACCCAATGGGTTATATTTATGAGGCCATGGATAAGGCCAAAGAGGGCATCCAAAACTATTATAGGGGGGATCATGCTAGATTTGTTCCCATTTGGGAGTTGATTGATCAAAGATAGAATAATCAACTCCACCAACCCATCTATGCAGCAGGGTACTACCTTAACACCAAGTATTTCTATTTCGATCGCTTCGTAGATGCTAGTGGGGAGGTTATAAAGGGGCTCTCAACATGCATTGAGAGTGACACCTAAAGCTAAGGTGAGAGACATTATTTCAGAGTTGTAGAACTACAAGTAGGCTAAGGAGAGGTTCTTTTCTTCAGCAGTAGCTATCTAAGGGAGAGTCATGCAGTCACTAAGTAATAGAAAAAGAAGTCTTGTATTACCAGTTACAAATTTACAATTATTAATTATTTATAAAGTTTTGAATATCTTGTTTGTAGGGCCCTGATGGGAAGATTGGGGTGGAAATACCCCACATCTTCAAAGGCTACCCCTCCACATCTTATCTCAACCTTGTAGCGCTTCTGGATGTTAGCGCAACTGGAGTTTGTTTGATGCTATTCACATGGAGAAGCGCAACAAGTTGAACCAACAATGCCTCAATAACCTGGTTTTTGTGCAATACAACCTTCGACTTCGCACAAAGAAGTTGGAGAACACATCACGAGAGTTTATTGATCTAGATGTGATCGATCCCTAAAGTGATTGAATTGCACAGGAGGAGGCTCCCATGTCCACAGAGGACGAAATTGTTGATTTCGAAAGGCAAGCTATGGATGGTGCAGTTGTAGCAGAAGGAGGAGATATTGGATTGTAGGACATCCTTGAAGATGAGGCAGAGGCAAATGTAGTTGTGGAGCCATAGGCACAAACACATTATTCTAGGCAGAGCAAGGACGAACAGTCGAGTGAGAGGACTAGACTTTCTCAGTCTCCCTTAGTTTTCCAAAGAGCAGGGAAGAGAAAAATATAGATTCTTGTAATTTGCACTTGTAGATTCTTGTATAAGTATCACTATATCAGTTTGTTGTAAACAACTTGACAGTGTCAGTTATATTCGCATGATTATGCGATTTCGTACTTTATTGGTATTCAATTCTAATTTAAATGACTTTCCCAACATTTTACAGACTTAGTTGTTCTATTTTGCTTTTGCAAGTTCTAAAAAAAATATATTTTTGATAGATTTAAGCATTTTTTTAATTTGCCAGTTATTCCCAGTTAATCAACCAGCTTTGTCAGTTACTCTCCTTTTACTAAAAAATTCCCCTTGGCAAGTACTCGCTAGTTATGGTTATGTAAACTATGATCCCAACAACAATGCGGTGTGCTACAACACTTCTAGTTCCAAACGCTTGACCTCTTGTGATGGTAGAACCATGGCCACCAAGCATGGACCCACTGGCAGTCTGTTGGACTGTTGCAAAGGGAGAGGCACGAGAAGTTGGTTGTGGAAGGCTACGTACTGACTTTTAATCTGACTGTCCTTGTTCTCCACATCCATTGTGTCGAAACATGAGTGCAATCACTGAAGAAAAATAAAAAAAATTGGGTGTACAAATGAGATAAGTTTTTGGTTGTACAGTGGGCGTATGATTATTATTGGAGGTTGAACAACTGTTGAAAATTGTTTGCCAGCAGTAGGGGTTTTAATTGTGCACTCGATGGTTGAGGGTCATACAATAAATTTGTTGGTGGGTGAGTGAAAAAGGTTGCTGGCTTGAACAAGATTGTTAGTGCCAAATGGTTAGGTTGTGGGTCCAATCACAACAAATTACACGGGATGGGCGGCAGGGGCAGGGAGCCCAAACACTTCAGCGGGTCACACAGGCTAGCATGAAGGTGAGGATGGTGGTCGTACGACCAACATTCGTGTAGGTGGACAATCATACGATAGAAGTGTTGACAATTTTGCCCCCACAGGGCAAATTGTCACCCCTACTATTCGGAACTTTGCTATGGTGCCAAGTTTGTCTTGTGAATCAGTTTTGGGGTTCTTAAATGTGAATTTGCAACCACCCAAGTGGCCATCTACATCAGTTTGAAAGGGTTTTCCTCCTCTTCTAAGCATCACGCACAGCCAAAAGCCAAGACATACAAGCTATAAATTTCTTTATTTTTTCTTCCCAAGGATTTTTTTGAGCTATAAGAGGTGGACTATTTCTTCGGACATTTTGTCTGAGAGAAAGAGCTCTCAAAGGAATGTGTAAAGGTCTAAAAAAATGACTAAGTGGCAGTTGTTCAAAGTTTATTTTCTTCGGACTTTTTGTCCCAAGGAAAAGGGAAAAGCACAGTTGAAAAGACCCGAAGGGCACTTGCCCTTCGGGAAGGTCCAACTCAAAAGTCCCGAAGGGTATGTACCCTTTTAGTTGGTTCACTTTATGGTTTTCAAGTCAAGAAAAAAAGTTTCGAAGGACAATTTCAAAAAGCCTGGGTGCCCTTCAAAAAGCTCGTGTGCCCTTCAAAAAGCCCAAAGGGTTGTGCCCTTGCTGGGGACAATTCAAGCACAAAGAAGACCTTGGTAAAAGTTCCGAAGGACAAAATCAAAATTTTCAAAGGAGAAGTGCCCTTGCGGAGGGCACTTGGTTGGTGGCAGGACCCTTTCAAAAGGTCTGAAAGGCATTTTTGAGGACGAATAGCCCTTGCGGAGGGCACTTGGCAGCGAGAGGACCAAATCAAGAAGCTTGAAGGGCATTTTTGGAAAGCAGAAGCCCTTGCGAAGGGCACCTTCATGAAGCGGACAAAAACAAAGTTCTCGAAGGTCACATGCCCTTCAGGGAAAGATAAAACAAAGGCACAAGGAAACGAATTCCTTCGGACTTTTTCGTTCGAAGGAATTCCTTCTGACAAAAAGTCCGAAGGAATTCTGGAGGGACAAAAAGCCCGATAGAAAAGACAAGGATGTAAGCAAAGGCCAAAAAAGAGAAAAGGAAATGCCAAGCTCGGGAAATAGGATACAGAGAGTCCTTCAGACAATTTGTCCGAAAGAGGAAAACTAAAATAAAGCCCGAATCTCGAATTAAAGCACATGGAAAAACCCATAGAAAATACAAAGTGAATTGAGCATTATCAATAGCATGAACAGTGAATAAAACAAACACAGAATAAAGACGAAGGCAAGACAAACAAAGATCATACATAGACTAACGTGAGTGACTCCAATGAAGAGAACGCGTTTAAGAAAACAAGCATAGTGAGTTGTGTAACCTCTTTAATCAATAGAAAGACTGTACTTTCAGATTTCAAGTGCTGGGATAGTGTACATTCATTCAAAAATTTGCATACATGGTAGATTTCTCTCCCTCCCCAAATTTTGATTCGTACCTAGTTACTAGCTTATCATGTTATGTAGGTCATGTTCAGTATTTTATGTCTTTTGCTGAAGTTGTAAGTGGATGTTAGGTGGCTGCAAAGTGTCTTGTATCAGACCTCTCTCTATCATTTTCTCACGTTTTTGTTATTGGATTGAACTTTCTCATGAAATACCTATGCATAGTGATCAATTGAAATCAAAGGTCTTCCTTTTCCCTTGTTTGATTCAGTGTTCAAGGTTCCAAGTAGAGTGGATCAACATTATGGTGTATCACCGTCATTAGGTAGGATTTCCCCTTAAAGTTTTTTCTCCCTTTTCCATGGTAGTCTGCAACGCAGAGTAGAGATCTTCATTGATACATCTTATAGGAACCAGCCTTCTCTAGAGGTTCTTCTCACCATTGAGGCACCCACCCTTGTGAAAAGATCTCATTGTTTCAACTGGAGAGAGGATTAGCCATTTCAGCACGTCTTTGATTTAGAGTGCAACTCCAGGTTGACAACAGTTTTTGGCACACCTGGTGGGATCACGAAAAAATTCTTTGCATATTTGAGGAGTTTTCGCAGCAGAAGAGGATATTCATCTACATCCAGTTGCAGAATTCATAGCATCATTTTGGCAATCCGTTTATGCCAAAGGTTACAACAAGATCAACAAAGGTATTCCTTTTGAATTTGTAACTTATGAAAGAGCAAGGTCTAGGAGGGCAAATCCATATCCTTAAAGAGAATATTTATCTCGCCCTTATCCTATCATTCTAAACACTGCAATCCCCACTATCTAGATGGCCATTAGAAACCAAGTGTTTGCTCCATTCAATAAGGGAAGTCCACTGAATCTAGCACAGTTTGATGACATTCCTGTATCTGCCCTCAAAAGTATTCCATTCTTCTCAAGAGAAAATCAAACAACCCCTATTGAGCATATCTAGGATGTGGCTAATCTTTATTTAGTTCATAATGTTGTTGAGGATAATGTTGCTATTAGATTGCTTGCTGCTTCTTTCAAAGGAAAAGCATTACAGTGGTATAGAACCTTCCCACTTAGATCCATTTCCACCTGGAATGAATTGGGTGTAGCCTTAGTCAAGCAATTTGAAGACAAATCTGATCACTTATCTTTAGTTGAGCAATTAACTGCCATACAGAGAGCTCCTCATGAGTTCATGTTCGATTTTAACTGCAGATTCTAGAAGACATGGCCCAGGGTACCGGTTCGGATTAGACCATCCCCTGAATATTCATTTTTATATTTTTTGAAAGCTTTTAATTCTGACATTAGTGTGGTGATACAGTGAATGGGTGGTACTACTTTGCTAGATGCTTATGAAGTTGCAATAAAGGCAAAAAATAGTTTGATACAAGTAGGTAAGCTTTCTCCAAGACCTCCAATGCCCATATTTCCAAAAATAAGTTCTATACCAGCCCCTCAAGTTCCTCAAATTCTATTTTTGGCTCCAATTCCAGCACCTCAAGTTTCTATTGCAGCCCCTACTAGTCAAGCTAGTGAGAAAGGAGAGTTGAAAGGTTTGCTACAATTTTTTTGGAAATGAAATAGTAAAGCTGAAAATGCAGCAATTTCAGTCAAATAGGCCCTATCAATAGCAAAATCAGAACAACTATCAGTCTTTCAAAGATCAAAGGTCTCGTTATCAGGTTTTCAGAGAAAATAGACCACCCTATCAAGCACAAGGAGCCATAACTTCAGTTAAGCCATATGTTGCTCTTGATCCGAATGCTTCTTTCACTTCAAAAGCCATTTTTCCAACCCCACCTCAAAATAATTTGGTGCAGGATTCAAGTTGGCAGCCCTCAAATTTCAATGATGCTCAAAACCAAGCCTCGGTATCATAGAATATCACCATGCCATAGATGACACAAGAAGAGATATATTTTCAAGGAGGTCCATATCAAGATACAAGTTTGACATTACAAGGAGAGACTCATCAAGTTCAAGGGGAGCTTGATCCTATTAATGTAAATTTGCAGGTTGAAGATCTTGTTGCTTTTACTCAAGATGTTAAAACTAACAATTCAAGTGGTCAAGTTGTAGCTATAACTTATCAGAGAACTAAAAGAAAAGCTGTTAATGAAGCCCAAGTGGTAACAAATACTTCAAGTACTCCTATCATTGTTGTTAGAAGTACAAAAGAGCAGCTTACTGCCCCTAGAACGCAGAAAAATCAGACTATAGAAGTTAGCAAAGTGCAACAAATACCTCTAATCTGTGAGCAGCAAGTGCGTCAGAAAGTGCAATCAGAGGTTAGTGCATCTCAGTTTAGCTTTGTAGATCAAATGAAGAAGTCTAACATCAACATTAGCATGTGGGATTCTCTTTCAATTCCAAGGCAAAAGGATAAACTCATTTAAGAGCTTTCAGCGCTTGAATTGTCTCCAAGACCGGTTGAGAAAGAATGTTTTGTCTTGTCAAATTTGGATCAGCGAACTAAGCAAAAGGTGCAACAAGGAGATAACATGTCAAAGGTGGACAAAACTAAGGTAAAATAAAAAAAACTCTCTTTTTATGTTTATTTGATAGTGGGTGATACTTTGGTTCATAATTGTATGGTGGATAGTGGAGCTAGCAGTACAGTAATGCTCAAACAGATTGCAGGCAAGCTCGGCCTTGTTTATGAGCCAAATATTAAAGGGGTATTTCAGTTGGATGGTTCACCAACAAAGACGGTAGGCATTATCAAAGATTTGAAATTGACATTACATGCTTGTCCTAACGTTACTATTCAGTAAGATGTAGTGGTGGACTTGCCTCCTTACTTCGCTATTTGCCTTTCAATGGACTTCACCTCAAAGATTGGGGGATATTTATCAGCTGATTGGATCTATTTGCTATTCAGAACCGGGTATGGTACAAAGGTAACAATTCATTCAGAGCCTATTGTACGTTTTCATATGGAGCCTTACACACCAAATGTGGTCAATGCAAATTGTATCATCTCGGATGAAATATTACAAACTAGTGATGTAGAAAAGGACTCGCTTTTGGATGAAGTTCCAGATTTGTTTTTTGATGAGTGGGCTTCTACCTTGCATGAGCATGATCCCTACAGCTGATTGAAGAGGAAGGTCCTGGTGTGTATTGCCTTCATGAGAATGATGCACCAATTCCAGCCATGGTCAAGGAAGACAAATCTAATGAAGGCTTGTGGCAATTGTACTTTGATGGATAGAGAAATAAGCATGGAATCGGAGCTAGAATAATGTTAATTTCTCCTACAGAACAAAAGTATTTCTCCTCTATTAAATTTCAGTTTGACTGTTTAAACAATGTTGCTGAATATGAAACACTAGTTCACGGTTTGCAGTGGGCTAGGAAGATGAAAGTCAATTGTTTGCAAGTGTTTGGAGATAGTGAACTTGTAGTCCACCAAGTAAGAGGTTCAAATGCATGCAAGAATATGTTGCTTAATCTTACAGACAGAGTTTGGGATATACTTGAAGATTTTCAGGGTTTTAATATTTAGGTAATACCAAGAGATAGGAATAAACATGCTGATAGGTTGGTTGTTGTTGGGGCACAATTTAACATTCCAGCTGATGTAAAAAATGACAATTTTCAGCCACATATAAAGGTAGTTGTAAGGCCTTCTGTTCCGGATAACCAAGAGAATTGGAAAGTGTTTGAAAATGACAATCAAATCATGATATTTTTGCAGGAAGAGGCTGAGTTTTCTTCAAGAAATCAGTTGAAAAACTTACCGCAGTATGGTGATCAAATGGTACAACTGAAAACGAATAAGCTACCCAAGGGTTTGGTCAATCTTGAAAATATTTTCAGTGAAGATGATGAGCTAAGGAAAGAAATCATCGTTATCAACAAAGGAAGAACACTATGCCAATGTAGAGATTGCAGCTGGTAAAATTTTGAAATTGGGCAAGCTATGCACTCCACAAAAAAAAGCTTTCATTGATTTATGCACAAGTTTTGCTGATATATTCGCATGGCAGTATAGTGATCTCAAAGGTTTTGATTCAAGTTTGACTCAACACACCATTGAGTTAGAAGAGGAAACTAAACCAATGAGACAAAGACAAAGGTCAATCAATCCAAAGCTTGAGCCTTTGATGAGCGCTGAGCTTCACAAGTCATAGAATCAGCTATTATGTTTTCAATCAAGCACTCAACTTGGGTGGCGAACGTCGTTTTGGATTTTACCAAAGATTTCATTCTGTATATGTATGCTAATATGGACACCATTTCAAGTATTTTTATGCAGCAGAATCATGAAGATTTGGAGCAGTCAATAACTTTTTACAGCCAAGGCTTGGAGGAGTATGAAACAAGGTATTCTTTTGTTGAAAAGCATGTCCTTTCAGTTATAAGATCTCTGAAGAAATTTAGGCACTTGTCTAATAATAAAATACATCTAATGGTTGCTCATCCAAGCATCAAAAAATTTGTTCTGAACAAAGACATAAATAAGAAGAGAGCTGGTTGGATAACCAAGGTAATGAATATGACATGAAAATTAAGGTTACAAAGTTGATAGAGGCAAAGGATTTTGTGAGCATCTAGCTTAGGACTTCCAGGAAACTAATGAAGCTATTTTAGTGTCAAATGATGAAGAGATTGCTGCTGTTCACACCTCACCTTCCTGCTGGTTTCGTGATTTGGTAAGGTATTTGCAAGATGGTTTTTACTCTTCTCACCTAATTGCTTCAAAAAA
Source organism: Torreya grandis (assembly GCA_037957365.1). Classification (NCBI taxonomy): domain Eukaryota; kingdom Viridiplantae; phylum Streptophyta; class Pinopsida; order Cupressales; family Taxaceae; genus Torreya; species Torreya grandis. Next base: position 3,364,961 of record JARHVA010000425.1, on the reverse strand, counting down.
AAGGTATTTTAGAATGCAATCAATTCCATTCTTGCTCGTTGATAGTGTTTTGTTCAAAAAAGATGTTATGGAATGTTACTAAGGTGTGTGGAACCAAGCTAGACTCAAAGATTACTTGAAGAATTCCATGATGGACATGGTGGAGGACACTTTTCTGCAAGAACTACAACACTGAAAATCAGTAGAGGTGGGTACTATTGGCCTACTATATTTGGGGATTGCCATACATGGGTTAGGAAGTGCAAACAATGTGCTGTGTTTGTAGGAAAAGTTAAACTTGCAGCCCTGCCCCTTCAACGAATTGCAGTGGATCAACCTTTTGTCTAGTGGGGATTGGACTTTATTTGTCTCATTAATCCTCCTTCGAGTTCAGGGCATAAGTGGATTCTAACAGCTACAAAGTACTTCACATGTTGGACGGAAGCAATTGCATTGAAAAAAACAAACGAAACTAACGTTCTTAGTTTCTATGAAGGTTTGCTTATGAGGTTTGGAGTTCCTTCAATCATTATTTCTGACAATGCAATGGCTTTTGTGGGATCTAGAATCAACTAATGGGCTGTCCAACACGGAGTTTATCTTAGCACTTCATCGAACTATTATACACAAGGAAATGGCCTTGCTGAATCTACAAAAAAGAACTGCTTAAGGATCATATGGACTATTGAAGACAATCAGAGGTAATGGCATCTCAAGTTGATGTCAGCTCTATGTGCTGATAGGATCACCTACAAAAGGTCAATAGCCAACTCTCCATACAAGCTAGTATATGGTAAGGAAGCAAAGTTATCTATTTCTCTTGAGTTTCTAGCTTTAGAACTAATGCATCAAATTGAGTTGTTGGAGAATGAGCCTATGGAATTCAGGTATGCAGAGCTTATGGAGTTGGAAGAGATAAAAAATCAATCCATGCTAGCCATGGAAAGTCATTAGGCACAGGTGAAAAGAACGTTTGACAAAGGAGCTTCTTCACGAAGCTTTAATAAAGAAGATTTGGTCCTCGAGTAGGATGAGGATCGAGCCAAACCAGGAAGGCACATGAATTTTGATTCCCTTTGGAGTGGCCTATACATGATCTCCAGCTACAAATCCCACAACGCCTTCCAACTTGCCAAGATGGACGACCAAGAGCTTCCAATCTCAGTCAATGGGATACCTCTGAAACATCGCTATTGAAGAGCAAAGCTCTATGTACATGTTGTTTTTGGTTTCCTTCAAGTGCTGTTCAAGCACAGTAGTTTGCTTCAGTTTTGTCCAATAAGTGCTTATTTGCACATTTGCTTAGTTTTCCTGCTTTCGTGTTTTTCCCTTCTTATTTTTAAGGAGAAAGGTTACTTCAGACAAGGTCAGGGGGAGATTTTCAGTCAGAAATCAGATTAACCATTTGCGAGTTCGAATAGCATCTATATGGTCTGAGTTCTCTAGCATAGCAGGCATGCTTCCTAGTTGAGTCGCCAAAAATGTTGACAATTTTGCTCCCACAAGGCAAATTGTCACCCCTACTATTTGGAACTTTGTTATGGTGCCAAGTTTGTCTTGTGAATCAGTTTTGGGGTTTTTAAATGTGCATTTGCAGCCACCCAAGTGGCCATCTACAACAGTTTGAAAGGGTTTTCCTCCTCTTCTAAGCATCACGTACAGCCAAAATGCAAGACATACAAGCTGTAAGTTTATTTATTTTGTCTTCCCAAGGATTTTTTCGGGCTATAAGAGGTGGACTATTTCTTCGGACATTTTGTTCGAGAGAAAGAGCTCTCAAAGGACTATGTAAAGGTCCAAAAAAATGATTGATAGTCATTCAAAGTTTATTTTCTTCGGACTTTTTGTCTGAAGGAAAAGGGAAAAGCACAGTTGAAAAGATCCGAAGGGCACCTGTCGTTCGAGAAGGTCCAATTCAAAAGTCCCAAAGGGTATGTACCCTTCGGGTTGGTTCACTTTATGGTTTTCAAGTCAAGACAAAAAAGTTTCGAAGGACAATTTCAAAAAGTCCAGGTGCCCTTCAAAAAACGCAAAGGGTATGTACCCTTGAGAGGGATGCTTCAAGCATGAAGAAGACCTTGGTAAATGTTCCAAAGGAGAAAATCAATTTTTTTGAAGGAGAAGTGCCCTTGCGGAGGGCACTTGGTTGGTGGCAGGACCCTTTCAAAAGTTTCGAAAGGCACTTTTGAGGACGAATAGCCCTTGTGGAGGGCACTTGGCAGCGAGAGGACCAAATCAAGAAGCTCGAAGGGCATTTTTGGGAAGCAGAAGCCCTTACGGAGGGCACATTCATGAAGCGAAGGACAAAAACAAAGTTGCCAAAGGGCACATGTCCTTTGGGGAAAGTTAAAACAAAGGCACAAGGAAACGAATTCCTTCGGACTTTTTGTTCGAAGGAATTCGGGAGGGACAAAAAGCTCGATAGGGAAGACAAGGGCGTAAGCAAAGGCCAAGAAAGAGAAAAGGAAATGCCAAGCCCATGAAAGAGAATAGATAGAGAGTCTTTTGGACAATTTGTCCAAACGACAAAAACTAAAATAAAACCTGAATCTCAAATTAATGCAGAACATGGGAAAAGCCAAAGAAAACATGAAGTGAACTGAGCATGATCAATAACATGAACAGTGAATAAAACAAACGCAGAATAAAGACAAAGGCAGGATAAACAAAGATCATGCACAAACTAACGTGAGTGACTCCAACGAAGTGAACGCGTTTAAGAAAGCAAGCATGCTTCAGTTCTGAAAATAGAGTTGTCTTGCATGATGAATGGGCAAAGCGTTGAACGTTTCAAACAGCGAGAAATTTCATGCATGCACTCTCGTTTGTCTCAAATTTTGAAATGTTCCGACGGTTCAAACATAATTCTTAATTTGGCATTTGCATTGATTTCATGTAAATGGGAGACTTTCAAACGTTCCAGTAGTTCGAGTGGATTTGACTACCCTTGTTTTGGAGTTGACTGGTTTTCAAGTCAAGACATCTATTCATAGATTTCATGCATCCAAAGCTTGTCTTCTTCTTTTTCAATGCAAGGAATTTTCATGCAAAACAAAATAGCTTTTTGTATAGGTTGAGTTGGTTTGAGTTTACTTCCTCTTTATTTTTCAACGTCAATCTCTTTGCTTTTTGTAATTTTTCTATATTAATGGCTTTTCAGCCTTGTAAAATCCATCCCTCTCTTGGTAAGACCAGACTCTGCCATTGGTGAGTTGTGTAACCTCTTCAATCAATAGAAAGATTGTACTTTCAGATTTCAAGTGCTGACATAGTGTACATTCATTCAACAAATTGCATACGTGGTAGATTTTTCTCCTTTCTCAAATTTTGATTTGTACCTAGTTGCTAGCTTATCATGTTATGTAGGTCATTTTCAATGTTTTATGTCTTTTGCTGAAGCTGTAAGTGGATGTTAGGTGGTTGCAAAGTGTCTTGTGTTAGATCTCTCTCCATTTTCCCTCACGTTTTTGTCATTGGATTGAACCTTCTCATGAAATACTTATGCATAGTGATCAATTGAAATCAAAGGTCTTCCTTTTCCCTTGTTTGATTCATTGTTCAAGGTTCCAAGTAGAGTGGATCAAAATTCTAGTGTATCACTGTCATTAGGTAGGATTTCTCTTTCAAGTTTCTCCCTTTTCCATGGTAGTCCGCCACGCAGAGTAGAGATCCTCATTGATGCATCTTACAGGAACCAGCCTTCTCTAGAGGTTCTTCTCACCATTGAGGCACCCACCCTCGTAAGAAGATCCCATTGTTTCATCTGGAGAGAGGATTAGCCATTTCAACACATCTTTGATTCAGGGTGCAACTCCAGATTGACAGCATGAAGGCTAGCAGATCCGACGAAGCAAAGTAGTTGACCGAAGAATGAAGGTCTAGCAAAACTTTTACTTGGATGTACCATTTGATGCTTTTAATTGGTCATGCGACTTGAAATCATTGACTTCGTAATCCTTTTGCCTTGGTGTTGGTTGTGTGGGTTCTTGTCACCTATTTGTTCTTTGCTTTTCCTTGCTCATATTTCTTCATTGGCAAGTTGTGTTTCTATACATATAACTACAATGCTAATCTTATTGCATTTACGGTCCTTTCTAAGTAAATTTTTAATTTAGAGCCATTTATTATGTCTTTGATCGATTTCCCTTCCAAGTGCTCTAACTTGACGTTGGCTACCCATTTCGATTTGTGGGCCAACTTTTCCTTGAACTTCGCACCCGTGGGATTGTATTCTTTGACCTCCAGTGGGTCAGTTGACTGTGATGTTGACGGTTCAGAAGGACTTGCATCACATGCATTTGCTTTTGATCATGCTCTACAAGCCTTAGCCTTCTTCAAACTCCATAATCTCAATTTTTATTGCAATTAGTTTGGAACGCTTCGTAGTCTTCCATTTGCTAATGGAACAAACTGTTGAGGGAGTTTGTCTCAGCTTCAGAGCAGGATTGGAATTCTAAGACCCCTTTATTATTTCGCTCCATTGTACCTTGGTTCTGGTCAGGCTAGCATTTTTCTTTGGAGTCTGAATCCGATGAGTTTGATGAGGTTGTTTTGTCATCGATTTCTTGTTTCTTTAAATCTACGACATTCTTCCATCCATCGTTTTCAATGGATGTCAAATTATTTTTGCATTTATGATCGACTTTGGATGCTATCAACTAGCCTTGACCTAATAGTGCATCATAGGCCTTATTTTGCGATGAGATGACCAAAAACTTTGAAAAACAGGTTGGGTTCCATTAATTACATTTTTTCCCATTAGCACACCCAATACCTTAATGCCATGTTGATATGCTTGTTCTAGTTGAAATGTCGGATGCCACATAGTTGGCTTCCCAAGGCTCTCCCAAGTCTCCTCTAGAAAAAAATTCAACACCAAAACCACCATCAATGATAGTGTTTGTCAAATTCCTTTCCATAATTTCCATATGCACAACTTCCGGTTGTCGAGCTAAGTTCATGGTTAGTAGCATAGGATCAATCACTTGGTTACTTTACAATGGGGGATTGACAATGGGTGCATTCTTTTGCTTTTTGCTCTCCTTGTCACTTGACGATAGGTGTGCCATTGTATGCTCTGTGTTTAGGCCAATGTCTTGTATGGTAGTAGTTCGAGCATTCTTGAATTCATGGAATGCTTTCCATTAAGTCAACTATCTTCACAAGTATATTGGCCTACAAGACATTTTGTGCAATAGCTTTGTCGGACTCTAGTTTGCTTGTCATTGTGCTTGTATGTTCATGCGACTAACGTTGTTCTTTGACCATGACCCCCTCGCCTTCCACCCTTGCTTTGGCCAACCTTTCCTTCTCCATATGTGGGTTGAAGTAATTGACTTTCTTCACTTGTGCTCTGTAAATGCCATAAATTCCTTGCCCTTGACTACGCCAATCATATTGATGTTGGCTTGCTTTGGACAATTGCCATTGTTATGTTCCTTGGGCCCACACCATCTACAAAAAAGTCGAGTGCCATTTCATTTAGGGCAATCTCTTGTGAAGTGGCACATTCATTGCACTCCCAACACTTTAAAATTGTACATCCTTGGGAATCATACTAGATCCGACTACTGCCACCACTATTATTTTGTCCTCGATAGGTCCTTGGTGGCATGGTGGGTCGTGTCGATGGCTTTCCTTGTGTGAATAGTATTTGGCTGCTCTTATTCTGCAAAATGTACGGGTGTTCTTTGACTGAATGTCATGTAATTTGACAAATCTTACCCAAAAAATCCTTGCCTTTGTTCTTAGCTTCTCCCTATAGTTCCTTCATCATCCGAGCTTGTCATTTCTCAAGGATCACATTGATCTAGGTCCACTATCATCGTTGGAGTTAGGGTTATCTTCTTTGCGTCCTTTTGAGCATGAGGAAGTCTTTTTCTCACTTATGTGCTAGGCCGTGGTCTTTTCCAATGTACATACCCTTGATAATTTTTAAAGACATGACACTAAAATGTAGAATGGTTATAGAGATACTAGACTACCAATAAAAACATACACAAAATAGTAATTGCATAGCATACCATGGCAAAGCAGAGTATCTGAACCATATTAGGTTTGTATCCATAAAAGACAAGTCTCAATACAATTCATACAATATAGGGAGGATCTGATACCAGCACCTTTTCCTTGACGTATATCCTTCTATTTATAAGACAAATGACTTATAATTTTCGTTTGACACAACCGTTGAAAGATCCCTTCCCAAATCTGATCCAAAATTTTTAGTCTAAGTGGTTTGACATTTCGTCAAAAACTTAGCATGCAACTGCTGAGATCTGATTTCTAATTGTTTACTTGCAATTTTATACTTGTTTCAATGCACGTAAGATATAATAGATGCCTAGAAAGGGCTGACTCTTCATCAATGCACTATTGAAAATGATGGTCCAAAGGCTGGAAATGATCATGAAAGACTGGTAAAATTATTGCAAAGTGATGGCAACAAACTCCCCACTCAAACCCTAGCTGTAAGGCCCTTAAATCTGATATAAAATCCCTGAAAACCTGATTGCAGAATACCTTTCACTCCCTTGCACTCACTGAATATGAATGCCCTTTGTATCTAGAGGTTTCCATCCTCAAACACAAGTATCCAATAGAGGGTTTCCATCCCCTATGGCTGAATTGAAAGAGGGTTTCTGTCCTCAGTCAATTTTCATCTGAAGCATTGCTCCAAATTGCAAAAATCTGTTTTTGAGAAAATGACATGAAATGAATCCAAAAGACTTGCTCAACCTTCTTTTATACTTTTTTCCCAAACTCTCCGGAAGCTTCTTTTTTAAGAAAATGCACTTTTTAATTTAAACACCCTTTTAACTCCGAAAATGACCTTTTCATTAAAATAATGATATTTGGACACACAAGGTCCCTGTTTAATGCATCCATGAATTAAAGCATCTCAACCCGGTTCCGATGAGCTATAATACTAAGGGTCTTAAATATTTTAATTAATTTTTAGCAACCTTAGTTATTTAATTAAAATATAACCATTAATACACTCATTTTTGCAGAATTGTCGGAAAGCATCAGAATTGAAATTTGATTGCACTGGAGTGATATTGATGATGAATAATGAAAATCGACCCTGACTAGATGACTTGCTATAAATAGACGCTCTCTCCAAGAATATTGGAGAACACACCAAAAGATAGAAATCACTTTGGAAAGTGGCATAAGAGTCCTCTAGACCATCTGAGCTCATTGCCAACGTCAAACATGCTAACGGTCACGAGAAAGCCGAAGCCAACTACAATACTGAAGCGATCGAAAATGGGGACATTACAACTGTCAACACCTGGACATAACCAACGAGAGTCATTACAAACCACATAGTTCCGACAATACAATCATTAACCACATAAAAACGCCCACTACTAACATGGAATTAATAAGACATTGATAATAATACTAATGGTCTACAGTGACCTTATAAATCCAAAGCACCAGTGGTAATTAATCCCAAGAGAGGAAGTGAAATACCATGATTTCATTAGGGAAATAGTTGAAAAGAAATATTATTTTGAACTTGTATGGAGTATGAAATCTTCAAAGCTTCCTCATTCTTGTAAATTGATATTATTTGGACACATCCATCTCGCTGCTTGCTAAAGACCTAATCATAATGGTTCATGAGCTTCCTGCTCTCTTGTGAGTTATTTGCAATAGCATAAAGCTTTGTAAACATATGCCTATTGATGATGGTTCAACACTTATCAAGTCAACAATGTCACATGATTTATATTTTGATGGGACCTTGTTGGACGAAAATGAGAGCTGACATCAACAATGGTATGAGCTAACATCCATTCCATGTTTGATGAAGTCATACGAGACTCCTTACCATCAACTAGTTTACCAGTTGTCATTTTACAATGGTCTGTCAAATGATGCTGGGGTTTGCAAGTACCGAGAAGCAAGGAAGAAACCTACATAGGAGATTGCAAGGGACATCATGGAGAGCTGACTCATTTAAAACCTAGGTGTGAGGACTAGTGCAATCAGTTAAGGATTTTCTTCTTGTAGCCAATTCCCTTGCCATTATCATCCCTATTTTTTCTATTCATGGGTACTCTTTGTTTTTTAAACCTTGAGAGGAAAACTGTTTCGGCATTGGCTTCAATCTACATGGAAATTAATAAGATACCATTCTTTGGCATATGAATTGGGTGGCATAAAAGGTGGACATGTAATTTTTAAAATGCTTTATGGATTTTTAGAATTGCAGATTGGATTTCATGCGATATTTTAACTCATGCAATTTATTAACTTTAGTCTTTTTTTTGTGCTTTCTTACATTCTCTGTTGTGGAATTGCTCAGTGTGCTTGTGTTGTTTGCAGCCACGATAGGGAACGTAACAGATCTTGGTTTCCTTTGGTTTAGAGAATTTTACTTGGAAACTTCTCGTGTGATTCAGGTAAAATTACTGATGGCATATGTTTTATCAATGCAAAGTTTGTTGCTTATTTTGACATTTGAAAGCTGAACAAACTTGAATATTTTCCAAATTTATTTGCAGTTTGAGCTATTTTGTTTATATTTTGAATTATATCCAATATTCATTCCTAATTTGTGGTTAATTCAATTTTTATTATCATATCATAGGTGATATTTTCAATCTTTTTGTGCACATTCCTTTAGTTGATACTATTTTTCATGATTTTGTGGGAATTATTTTTCCTGTCATGCTTTCCTAGTTGATTTACCATATATGTACTGAAATTTGAGTGGAAATAGGTTTATGTACTTTGAGCCAAGGTGTTATTATTTAAACTCAATTCTCAAATGCAGAAAGTCTAAATTCCTATGGCTTTAAAAGTTATAGACCTATTTTCTTCTTTCCTCATAGATTTTATATGAGAAATCCGCCCTATAATGAAGAATGAGAGCTAGAATTCGATGATTAGTGCATTGATTTATCTTATAGTCATTGTCTATGCTAGAATTTTTTTTTTACTTGGTAGCATATTTCTTCTACTGCATTGTGGACATTATTATGTATACCTGTCTGCACGTCATTCTGAAAGCAATCATAGAGCTTCAATCTTCAAATGGACAAAACTTCCTTATGTTTTCATCCTGTGGTGCATCCCAAGCATCAAAATGAAGTACCTGGGTTTTCAAGGTTTTTTGCTTCCTGTTGTTAAAACTTGTAAATTTAACCTCGAATTCATATGGAGAATACACACAAATATTCAATTTCTTAACATGTGAAATCGCTGAGATGTTAAATTATTAAACCAATTATATTACTTCTTGGTTTGAGTCTATTTAAATGATTTCCAAGAAAGTTCTTGTAGATCAAACCTACTCAATAGGGATATTTGTTGCTTATACTTTTATTTATAATCAAGCTGTAGACATGATTAATTATGCTTAACTATGCATAAGAATTGATATGTTATGTATTTTCATTCATCATGTCCATTGACTTCACTTGCAACAAAAAATATGGTTGTTAATAAAGCCTTGTGAACCAAGCCTACTGGATGGAGCTTATTTGGTCAGCTTGGCATAGGAATTAAATAACCTCCGATGCATTTTCCAAACAATACCTCTAGGAATTCTTATACCAAGCTTTGTTTCACATGTCAGGGGGTAACGTTTGAGATTGTCACAACTTCCACATATTTACTGGTCCATCTTTCATTTTGAAGTCTGCTTCTTAGTGACATCTATGTAAGGTGTATGCTTAGCAATATTTGAGTGCCATTGCTTTCAAATTGTTTCTTGGATATCCCATTCAAGATGCACATTTTTGATACTATTAGCAAGCCCACAGTACTATATGGCTATGAGGTATGGGGCTTTTTCTTGGACCATTTGAGTAGATGCGTATCTGAAGAGGTTCTACTATTCTGCTACAACATTTGATCTGATGTAAATGCACTACTCTTCGTAGGATCATCCATGGAGAGATCGATGCACAACTGTTCCATTTGGCAAATATTTTCAGACTTTGTTATCCTGCTGTTGTCTACATGACCCTTTCTTAGTTCTTTACTCTTTGGAGGAGCTTTCAGCCTGCACCTCTTGGAGGAGTAGGATGTGTTGCTGGTACAATGAGGTCTATAGTTCCTGATTATTTCCATTGATTAATCTGCTTTATAGGTACTACATGGATGGTCACCCTCACCTTCTCCATTTAAAAGGAAATCTCGATAAGGTGATGTGATGAGATAGGATATTTATGGACTGTGATCCAAACTGCGAAGCTTACGCCTCTCTATCCTCTCAATCCCATGCTTATTTTTATTTCCTAATATTTTATGTATACCTCCGGACAAAGTTTGCATAACCGTTTGGGGCAAGTACTCGCCGAGGGCCCAAAATGGGTAACCGGCGGTTATTCAACCCAATCGGTTGAATAACTGGTAAAGGCAAAAAATACTCGATTTTTTAAAAATAACATTATTTTTTTAGAAATTATAAAAACAAAATAGATGCAATAAGTCTGTAAAACATAGGAAAAGTATTTTCTATTAGATTTGAATACATAGAATTTACAAAATCGCATACTCATGCGAATACAACAAAGTCTCAAAGTACAAATAGACTTATAGTCTTATACAAGAATCTACAATTACAAATTACAATCATCTATAATTTTCTCTTTCCTACCCTCTAGAAAAATAAGGGAGGTTGTGAAACTCTAGTCCTCCCACTCGGCTGACCTGCTTCGCTCTGTCTAAAAGGCTGCACCTGCTCATGTGGTTCCACTTCCACTTGTGCCTGTGCCTCATCTCCAAGGATGTCATCCAATCCAATCTCTTCTCTTGCTTCAGTGGCACCCTCCATAGCTTGCCTCTCGAAATCAACAATCTCCTCTGTGAACATGGGGGCCTCCTCTTGTGCAATCCAATCGTTATAGGGATCGATTTCATCTAGATCGATAGGCTCCTCCGATGCGTTCTCCAACTTCTTTGTGTGAAGTCGAAGCTTGTATTTCACAAACACCAAGTCAATGAGTCATTGTTGACTCAACTTGTTGCGCTTCTTCGTGTGAATAAAATCAAACAAACTCCAATTGCACTCACATCCAGAAGTGCTACAAAGCTGAGATAAAATCCGGAGGGCTAGCCTTTGAAGTTTTGGGGTATTTCCACCCCAATCTTCCGACCATGACCCTGCAAACAAGATATTCAAAACTTTGTAAGAAATCAATAATTGTAAATTTGTAAATATATAATTCATAAGGTACAAGAACAACTACAAGTAAAGACTTCATTTTGTATTCCCTGGTTATTGTGTGGTTCTCCTTAGGATGGCTAGTGATGAAGAAAAGAGCCTTCGCTTTGCCAGCTTGTAGTTCTGCAGCTCTACAATAATGAGGTCCTTCACGTCAACGTTAGGGGTCATATTCTTAATGCATGTTGAGAGTCCCTCCATAACCTCTCCACTAGTATCTGTGAAGCCATCAGAGTAGAAAACTTGGGGTTAAGGTAGTACTCCACTGCATGGATGGATTGGTGGAGTTGATTGTTCCACCTCCTAACAATCAACTCCCAAATGGAATCAAATCTGGGACAATCCCCTCTATAATAATGTTGCATTGCCTTTTTGGCCCTATCCATGGCTTCATAAATATATCCCATTAGATTTTGCTCTCCATCCACCAATTGCAAAACCCTTACCAAAGGCTTCGAAAACTACAAAGTTACAAACAAATTAAAGTTAGACTTAGTTTTACAAACTTATAGATAAATTATAAAAGAAAAATTTTAAGTTTAAAAAATTGAAAACAAGGGAAACAATTTCAAATTTAAATTGCAATTTTAAGTTACCTTCACAATCTCTATAGCTCTCGTTTTGAAGGCCTCACTGAAAGCTGTCTTCGAAACCTTCACATCATCAGCGTTCTTCGAATAAGATGACTTCATCCATGTTTGAGATACAAACATCTGCTTCAAAGGAATCAACAAATTAAAAATACTTTGCAATGTAAGAAAGTTCATTGCAAACCTGGTGACCCTTGTTTGAACAAGCTCCTTTCCTTTGGTGTGCTCCCTTATCAAGCTGAGAACCCAAGGGTGATTATAGATATACTTAGTTATTTCTCTAGCTTATTCGACAACTGGTCTCATCTGATCTAGTTTGCTTATGTCCTCCAAAAGAAGGTCAAAGCAATGTGGCGCACAAGGTGTTCAAAAGAGAGAGGATGTCTCTCCCTAAAAAGTTTCTCAACTATCACACATGTTGCTGCATTGTTTGTAATAATTTGGACAACATTCTCGATGCCCACCTCTAAGACCCCTTTCTCTAGCATCGAACTAAAAGTTTCTACATTTTTAATTTTATTTGATACATTGATAGACTTCAAAAATACTAGCTCACCATTTGAAGATGCCAAAAAGTTGATCAGGGTGCGGTTCTTTCCATTTGTCCATCCATCAGAAAGAATGATGCATCCAAATTTATGCCACCTCTTCTGATCTTCGACAATCAACTTTGCGTCTTCAACTGCATTCTTGAACAACTCCCCACTTAAGTCTTTTAGAGAAAGGTGACTTGTGCCCTTTCTCTGCAACTGTCAAAGCTGTAACCAAATATTCCCAGTACGAGCTCCTCGTCATGTTAAAGAGAAGGTTGTTGAAGTATCAAAAATTTGCGCATGTTTTATCTACTTCTGTATGCCATTGTTTGTTCCATCCTGTAGCTTGGAGTGAAGGTTGTGCCCTAGGAATGTTTCCAGGCACAACGGAGTGTAACTGAGAGGAAGGTGGTGTAGATGTGCCATGGTGCTTGTGTGGATCACGACTAAAACCCACAATCTCTGTCATCGCTGTCGCATCTTCCTTTGCTAATGTGGCACCAATGGTTGCTGATAGGGCTACTTGCATCTTTGCCCTCTCTAGTTTCTTTTTATCCAATGAAGCAAGTTCTGCCATCATCTCTCATTTTGCCTCTTTAGTGACATTGGAACAAGGCGCAACGTTATGATAAGGAATGCATGAAAGATGATATGCGATTGATGCTTCGTGACATCATCTTCGAACAAAAGTTGCAAATCAAAACCGTCTGAGATGTTCCAACCCGCGTAGCATACTTCCAAGCACTTGTGCGATCATGAGGGGAGCCAACTGACTTTTGTTTGGGTATGGGTACGGATACAGGGACGTCTCGGGTACGCGTGTACGTCATTTTTCAAAAACCTTGATTTGGATACGTCGTGGGTACATCTGTATATATATATTGTATATTACTCATTTTTTTAGTAAAACACTTGAAACTACATAGTATGAAAATATTTGTCTATAAATGATAAAACACTTAAAAATATATAATATTCAGTCATTCATTACTTCAAAGACAAGTACATTCAAATCTAGAATAAATCATCTCGATTGCCCACAAAATCATGAATGCCACTCCCATTATTTTTCAACTTTATCATTTACTGACACTTTCTCTCACAAGGGCTCATTGGTGCATTGAATCTCACAGAGTGCATGCCTTAAGGGGTGCACAGGAAATGGGGTGGGATCGGCTTGTGGCACTTTGCAAGAGATATTCTCATACTATTCTATCACACATACATCCCTTCATGCAGCCTTCATACCTCCTATGATATCTCCTTGAAATCTTGAAACCTTGAAATATGGCTAAGTTTGAAACCCTGAAACCCTAGAATCTGACTAACTCTGAAATATGATAGGATCCTCCAAAACCTAGAATTTGCATTATAGCTCCTAGCGGTCCGAAACCCCTCAAACATCCTGAAAGTATATTAATAAAATATAACTTAAAGTATAAGAAACTTTCTTATACTTAAATGTTTATTTTTTTTATATATTGTTGGGTTTGGACTGGATTTACATTTTTTAAATTTTTTTGTTGACTTCCATTGTTTTGCCATACTTAAATTTTTTAAGAGGGAAGGGCTGCTTTTATAAGCCATCAACGACGTTTAGGGTTGCTAGTTTTTAGGTTTTTTTAAAAAGGATTTTCTGAGTTTTTAAAAAGTTTTTCACCATTTTTCTGCCGGAATCCCTTGGGCACGCCCAGAGATGTCCCGGGCACTCCTGAAGGAGTCCGTGGTTGTGCCGGAAGTTTTCGACACGGCCACGGATGCCTCTGAGACGCCTCCGAGAGTGCCAGGGACGTCCACTTGTCGGAGGTGTCTCCAAATAGGGGGCGTTAGGGGGGGGGGAGGGCGTACCTTTGCAACGTAGGCTACCACTGACTGAATGTGAGCTTGATGCACTACTAGATGCCATTGCTTGCTAATGGATAACCTGCAAAGTGCAGCAATGTTAAAAACAACATAAAAAGTTTAAAAAATAAAAACATTAATGATTAAATAGAAATTATTAATTAAAATACGATAAATAAATGATAATTATAAACTATAAAATGGAATCTAACATACATTTACAATTTACAATTTTAAGGATCAAATTAGAAATATAATCTATAATGGTTATTTAATAGAATAATAAACAACAATTTTAAATAAATAATAAACACAAAAATTTAAACGAATGCATAAAATTCGATGAAATGCATCAAATTTGTATACTAAGCAACAAAAATATTTATCAAACATGTATTTAATTGAATTACAAAACTTTATATGCTTGAAAATTTTTAAAATAAATAAATGCATGAAATTTGATGAAAATTCACGAGATGCATGTAATAAAAATGAAATGCATCAAATTAGTATACTAAGCATCACAAATATGAAGCAAACATGTTTTCAATTGCATTAGAATTAATTAACATGCTAGGAAATTTAATTAAAAAAAAAAATGCATGAAATTTGACGAAAATTCACAAAATGCATGCAATTAAAATTGAATGCATAAAATTTGTATACTAATCATCACAAATATGTCTCTAACATGTTTTCAATTGATTTAGAATTCATTTCTATGTTTGGAAATTTAAAAATAAAAATAAAAATGAACTAACCTGAAAATTTCTTGTTCAAATCTTCTCAATCCGCCTTAGAACGCTCCAAATCTTGTGTGAAGAGTGAGGAGGTGTGTTACATTTTATGACACTCCATTCCGCGTATTTTTCGTGTTTGAGGAGCGTTTGGGGGGTAAAATCTGCATTTCAGCATGTTTGCAGCATTAATCTTGCGTGGGAATCATGGGACATAGAACTGGTGAGTAACCAACAACCCAGCAGTTACTCGCCGGTTATTCCAACCATGCCTTCGGAGGCTTTATTATTGACACGTACTATTTGAGGCAACATTGAACACATAATTTTAGATTCCGTCTCAGTTGAAGGAGAGTCGGATGACATCAACTCTTTGTTGAGCTAGATTTGAGGATGTGGACATAGTAGATATTGGATTTGGGCTCTAACTGCACAAATATCTATTTTTTCAACGGCTACTCACTCCTTTAGTTATAATTTTACTCTTGTGGTCCCGTAGATTGTTTTGGTCTTGAGGACATTATTAAAATCTCTATCTATGTATCTATCATGCAATCAAAGGGAAGTATTCTTTGTTTTTTTAAAAATATTCCAAGGAATCTCTCTAATTTCTTCTATTAGGTTTAGTTGTTTTCCTCCATGAGGCAATGACCTTTAGATGTCAATCTTTGCTAAGGTCTTGCAAAATTTGTTGTTTGACCACATCTTTCTTTCACCTGATTTTACTCAATGGAGGTATCATTCAAACAAGGTACTTTTTGTTCTTCTCAGGGTGTGATTTGACTCTCCAAATCAAGTTGCTAATACATTGGGACAATTATATCACATTGCATCCATTCTGCGTCTCATAGACAAACCATTATCACCATTGTCGTCAGGCCTTCTAAGAGCTTTCTCAATGGATGGAAAGAGAAGAAATGGTAACATATGTAATGTCCCCTTTTTGGCATAGCTTGCTTATAAACCCTTATCTTGGTTTTGTTACCACAAGGCTAAGGGAAAGAAAGAAAGGGGAACGATGAGGTTGCCATTCAAAAAACAAAAATGTGCAAAGCTATTTAAGTATTCTAATTTTCAGTTGAGTTGTGCAAAAGTGCTTTTGGTCTATTTTTCACTTAAGTGGGGGACCTTTTAAGGGTCATGGGAGCCTAACCCTTCAAAAAGGTAATTCAAAAGGTAAAATTGATTATAATTCAAAAAGTCACCTCCTTCCAATTTGGGCACCACCCTTGGGGTTGGTTATAAAAATAAATTGAAGGTTCATTTAAAAGGTTATGCATGTTTTGAATATTGAATTGTTGATCAAGTACGTCAAGCTTGTTCACAACAACTTGAGGACGAAAACCTTCAAGTGTGCCAAGGGTTTGGGTATGAAAACCTCAATTTTTTCATTCAGGCAGCTCTATTCAAGGGTTGTATTTGTGCTTTAGATTTGCATGGTTGCATGTAATTGGTCTTATAGTGATGTTTTTGAACACCACCTTCATTCAAAGATTGTGCGAACTCACTGGAGAGTTGAAAAATACAATTTGCAGGTCAAAAAAGAAGGGCAGAATACCCTAGGGCAGCAAGGAGGCTCCGTAACTATTGGTGACTTTCCTTGAGGGTTGGGCAAGTGATTTAGGGCATGCTTGGGCTTGTTCTGGGGGCGAGAAACAGGTCAAGGGTTGATAATAATATTTCTAATATTATTATATTTTTCTTATCATTTTGCATGCTGCATTTGGATGATTTGAGGGCTGGTTGTAAGGTAAATAATTTATAATTATTTATATTATTTTTTCTAGTGGAGCGATTCACCTGGGAGGGTTTTTAGGGTGTTTTTGGGCTCTTAAATTGGGGAAAATAAATACTTTTTGTCTGATTTATATTTCTCAATATTGGCGACTTGCTTGGGAGGCTGAGGGCTTGTCGAAGGGCAAGTTGAAGGGTTTTATATTGAGATTCAATTCTATCCATTTTTTCAAGTGTGGCGACTTCATTGAAAGGGTTAATTTGACAATTTGTAGCCCTATTGTGTTCATTATAAATCCTAATAATTTGTAGGATTTTTGCATAATTAATTGAGAGTTTATGCAAGGGTTTCAAGGCAGATTTTAAGGAGAAAACGCAGCTGTATCAGAATAATAAAATCAGAATTATTGCAAGGGAAAATTTCAGCATTTTCGCCATTCCACCTTGTCACAAAAGAGGTATTTTATTTCAGTTTTACATTCAGTAGTTTTTGGGGTTATATTGGAGTGTTGTTGGTTGGAATTTAGCCATTCTTCCCAGCTAGGGTTTGTTGGTTTTGGGTTCATATTTCAATTTGTTTCAGATTTACATAAGGGTTTGTTGGAAAACCCCTACTTTGCTTATTTGTCCCATTTGGGGACATTACAGTGGTATCAAAGCGATATCTTGACTATGTTGTGGTGTGAGGGTTGTTGATACATGAGTGGCAGTAGAGAGGTCAAGTATTACTTAAGGAGTAGTAGGAGGGGAGTAGGACCTACACTAGTTGGGCAACTAAACCAGGAACAGGGAATGGGTGAAATGGATCACTAGCAGATAGAGAGGGAGATGAGAGATAGGATAGTTGAGGAGAGGTTTGAGATATATTCTCAGTCTCAGGAGTGGATGACAACGGTGATGGAGGGATTTCTTTGCACCCTGAGTGATATGAGTGGCATAAAGCCGCTCAGTGGGGATAGTGGTGCTTCAACGAGTAGGCCAGATACACATATACCCCTCTTGGAGAATGGAGCATCCACTCATAGGCCCACCCAGCCTACATTTGTTCAGAGGGAGGAGCCTGCGCTAGTGAGGGAGGGGTTACCTAACCCACGTGAGGAGTTGGAGGAGATGGATGAGTATGTTACTTTATCCACTATAGTGAGAGGGGCTATAACTTTTTTCAAGTTTCTAGCTTGGAAATGGGGACGGAGTGAGCCTAGGATTAGTCAGAGGCACAGGGATAGCTAGGGAGATGTCCAACATGCGTTGGGAAAGTTAACCCTTTCCACTTTCGATGGGTCATGGAGGAGCTCGATGAGGGCCTGGATTCAGAAGGTGGACCCCTTTTCACTTCGACCTATGGCAAAGGAGGCCATTCAATTCACCACATTCCATTTAGAGGGAGCAGCGCACGATTGGTGATACCATGGTTTGATCACACAGTGACATTAGCACATACACTCCTATGAGGATTTCAACAAGAGATTGATAGAGAGATTCGATAGGGAAGATTCAAAACTTCATTTCCGTGATTTAGCTCAATTGAGGCAAAGGGCCTCAATGGTTGATTATGTGACAGAGTTTCAGATACTTTTAGTCATGGTGACTGACATATCGGACAAGAGATTGGTGGTGTTGTTCATCGAGGGCTTGGTTGATTCTTTGTGGGGGTTGGTCAAGGCATTCAATCCACTTTCTTTGAGAGAGGCCATCTAGAAGGCCTTTGGTTTGGAGTCTTCTACTCCAAGGGGCATATTCATGCCTTTGGGGCAGTCAAAGGGTATTTTTTCCCACCTATAGGGCAGCATAGAGGTGGCAATTTGGGGCAGCCAAGGGGAAACTACATAGGGCCTTCAAAGGCCACTCATGAGGGTCCTTTGATTAGACCAAACCAACCGGGTTTGGGGCAACAGAAGGAGCTACCACGTAATAGCTTTGATGTAAGAAATGAATTGAGAAGGAAGGGTCTTTGCTTCACATGTAAGGATGCTTGGGAAAAGGGCCACAATTGTCGTGGTAAGGGGCAAGTGCACTACATTGAGGTACTTCTCGAAGAGGAGAATGAGGAGGAAGAATTTGGAAAATCCACCTATGAGGAGGGTACATTGGAGATAAAAGGAGAAGAGGAGTTGAGTGGCACTCTGGCATCACTTTCAGGAGCTCCTAGGTACCATCCCTCTAAAGTGAAGGGATCTTTGAAGGGTATCCTAGTCACTATACTCATTGATAGTGGGGCAACCCACAATTTCATTGATAGAGGGCTTGTGGCATCATGTGGCCTATAACCCATTGAGTTCAAAGGGTTTAGAGTCACAGTAGCGGATGGGTTCACCATCCCTTGTACTACCAAGGTTCCAAAAGCTTAGTCTCACTTTGGAAAGGCATGTGGTAGAAGATGATTTTTATGTGGTTGACATTGGGTAGACCAATATGGTCCTTGGTATTCAATGGTTGCACTCACTTGGTGAGTACACACAAAACTATCAAACCATGGAGTTGGAATTCAAAGTGGCTGGTAATGAGATCGTTTTGCATGGTTTGAGTGATAAAGAGCCCCCTTCTTCTTCATCACATAGCATGATAGGAGGATGTTTCATGAGCATGAGGATTGAAGATAAGGTTGCCACAAGACATCAAATGCAGCCCCTTATTCCCAAGATAAGACACTCTACAAGGCAATTGGTGAGCATGATAAATTCTGATTTTTGTCATACATGTTTTGAAGGGTTAAAAAGCAACTTGATTTCCAAGGGCAGTTCCAAAATTGCCTTGGGCAGCACCCTATTCCATCTTGCAAGGATAATAATGAGGGTGTTATGAGGGGCAAGAGACCCCTCTTGATTTTAGAGAGGGCTAAAGTTGTAAGCAGCTATTCACAAGGTTTAAATTTCAAGAAAAGATGGTCCTCTTACTTTCTGAAAAATGTTAGAATCAGTTGGGCTTATTTATGGGCTTTTTTTGGCATCAAGGGCAACTTAATTCACATATGGCAGCCAAGGGCAAGAGCTGTAAAAATGGGTTTGAAGTCTAAATTTTGTGGCTCAGAAATTTCTGAGACAACAAGGCAATTCCAGCCACCAAGAAGGATAAAAAAATTGCACTTTCAGGGCATGCTACAACCCATGTTTGGAAGGATATATGCTGAGGTAAATTCTGAATTTAACCACTCAAAATTTTTTGATTTAGAGGGGCAGGTACAGTAGCATTATGAAGGTAAGAAGTCTGATTTTTTCATTGAATTCCAGCTCATAGTATGTTCTGAAAATACTCATGATGGAGCACACTTTTGGCTTGACAAAGAAGGGGAAGACATGAAGAAAGCACAACCCTATCTTGTATGTAGGTTGAGGCTTTTATTTGATTCCTATGATGCTCCTCATATGCACCAAGGGTTGGATATAGGGAAGTCAAGGAGAGGTTGCATGCGACATGTTTTGAGACACGCTCAAGGGAGATTGCATCTATGTGCTACTTTCATTCAAAGTATGTTTCAAGGTGAGCTTATTATTATTTATTTTCATGTTTTGGAAACACATTTTAAGGGCACATTGATACCCATTGGAGGCTCAAACATGAGAGGCTTCATCAAATACAAACCAATTTGGCATATGTTATTTCTTTGGGGACATGAGGAGTCTTTGAAAGGTGGTCATGACACCTTCAGCTCATGGGGGCAGCTTCCAAAGTACATGTTTAACAAGTTGGGAATTCAAATTGGATCTTCTTTTTAGTGGGAAGCAATTTCAGTTGGTGATTGTATCATGAAGAACATGGGAACAACTCCGTGGCTTTTTCAATTAATTGAGAACAAACAATTTTGGGTAGGGACGATTGTAATGTCCCTTTTTTTGGCATATCTTGCTTATAGATTTTTAGCTAGGTTTTGTTCCCACAAGTCGTGAAAGAAAGAAATGGCAATGATGAGGGGGCCATTCAAAAAATAAAAATGTGAAAAGATACTTAAGTATTCTAATTTTTAGTTGAGTTGTGCAAAAGTGCTTTTGGTCTATTTTTCACTTAAGTGAAAGCCTTTAAGGGTCATGGGAGCCTAACCCCTCAAAAAGGTAATTCAAAAGGTAAAATTGCTTATTATTTAAAAAGTCACCTCCTTCCAATTTGAGCGCCACCCTTGGTATTGGTTATAAAAAGAAATTGAAGGTTCATTTGAAAGGTTATACATGTTTTGAATATTGAATTGTTGATCAATTATGTCAAGCTTGTTCACCACAACTTGAGGATGAAACCTTCAAGTGTGTCAAAGGTTTGGGGACGAAAACCTCCATTCCTTCATTTAGAGATGCTCTATTCAAGGGCTGTAATTGTGTTTCAGATTTGCATAGTTGCATGCAATTGGTCTTACAGAGGTGTTTTAGAACACCACCTTCATTCAAGGATTGTGCGAATTTATTGGAGAGCTGGAAAATACAATTTGCAGGTCAAAGAAGAGGGGCAAAATACCCTAGGGCAGCAAGGAGGCTCGCTAAGCATTGATGGCTTCCCTTGAGCACTGGACGAGTGCCTTAGGGCATGCTTGGGCTTGTTCCAGTGACGAGAAACAGGTCAAGTATTGATAATTATATTTCTAATAGTATAATTATATTTTTCTTATCATTTTGTATGCTAAATTTGGATGATTTGAGAGTTGGTTGTATGGTAAATAATTTAGAATTATTTATATTATTTTTTGCAGTAGAGCGATTCATCTGGGAGGGGTTTTAGGGCGTTTTTGGGCTCTTAAATTGGAGAAAATATTTCTCAAATTTGGTGACTTGCTTGGGAGGCTTGGAGGGCTTGTTGAAGAGCAAATTGAAGGGTTTTATATTCAAATTTAATTCTATCTATTTTTTTAAGTGTGGCAACTTCATTGAAAGGCTAATTTGACAATTTGCAGCCCTATTGTGTTCATTGGAAGCCCTAATAAATTGCAAGATTTTTGCATAATTAATTGAGAGTTTGTGCAAGGGTTTTAACGCATATTTGAAAGAGAAAATGCAGCTGTGTTGGCATAATAAAATCAGAATTATTGTAAGGGAAAATTTCAGCCTCTTTGCCATTTACCTTGCCACAAAAGAGTTATTTTATTTTAGTTTTACATTCAGTAATTTTTGGGGTTATATTGGAGTGGTTGGTTGGAATTTGGCCATTCTTCCCAGCTAGGGTTTGTTGGAAAACCCCTACTTTGCTTATTTGTCCCATTTGGGGACATTACAACATATAACCTATGAGGATAACTTTGCTATTCCCTTGCAATCTAGGAAACCATTATGGTGAGATTTTCAAACCCTACACTATATTTTGAGAATGATGATCCTATAGACTCTTCTACACATACTCTTGGGTAGTGGATCTTTAGTACCCAAAGATGATGTTTTCAGCTTGGGTGGTATTCATAGCTCGTAGGTTTTTGTAGCTTTTGGCTATACCTTTTTTTTTGGTATACACCTTGATTTTTTATCTTAGTAGTTTTTTCTTCTTGCAATAGGATTGAATTGTTCTTACGTGCTTGAAACACTAAATTCGTAAATTACCTTGACAATGTCGCTCAATCTTTTTCTCTTTCTCTTCCTTATCTTGCACTATCTTTATAGTGCTTGAGAGTGTACTCCCGTTCAGTCTCTCCGCTTCGCTCCTCTAAGCTCCTCTTCAACTCTAGATACTGACAAGCAATGAGAGTTGGGAGGCATGTCAAATTACCTGCCATGTCCACAAGAGGAATCTGTGTCTGCAAAATCCCATTGGGAAAATTATGATCTGGTAGTGTCCTTGATTGTATCCATGTCTCTCACAAACTCTTCCTCCTCCCCTTTACTAGCTTTGGTCTTGACAAACTCCTTCCATTAACTTCAATTTTTTTCCACTTCATGTTTTTTTCCAATTTTTTCTTGACAAACACATACTATGTGGACATGGTAAGTCACATGTTACATGGATGGATGGGGTCATATGGTGCTTGATGGGGATGGTTCACATGGACAATGGTGGTTTCAACTACGATGATGACAAAAATGTCGAATGAAAAACACACACCCCTATCATCCTACAAGGACATCACACAAATGCACATCGTAGTATAGAATTATCACAAAACATACAAGACAATAAGAACACAAATAATATAAACTAGAGTCGTCTTCTTTAATATCACATGATGATGTATAGTCCCCACCTATAATGGAAACACTTGGAGATCCATAGTGGTACACCATGTACAATCCAATCATATAGAACATAGTAGGATAATGGATAGGATGGTTGGGGAACAACCAACCCTCTTGGGACAACCTATCATAATGAAAAATTAAGATTACTTCTACTACATAACAACCCGTACATCGCACTTTGAAATATAATTTTTTACTCATATTTTATTACAATCATTATTCAAATACACACGCAAGCTTTGCATTTCTGGAGTTGAACACATTATATTGTTGTGATAAGACTATTAAAATTTCTTTATATCAAGGATTTGATGCTTGAATGGGGTTGGAAATCCTTAAAGCATTGAAATATAATGCCAAATAGATTACATTTCATTTTATGAAAAAATTATGCCCGTTTGAATTTTTCTTGAGAGATTTAATTTTGTTAACAGGTTTAGTCCATTCTTACGGGAACTAAAACTTTTATCGGTTTCATGATTACGATTATTACCTTCATATTTTATTGGTGTGGGTGCTATCTATTGTTGCTTTAGGCCCAAGGGTTCCCCTCTTTTATTACTTTTTGTCTTCTTATACATTGGTTTCCAATTCTTTCTAATGAAGTATTCTCATTATGGGTGGTGAAGTAGAGGCAAAATATAAAGGTGAGCTTCCATTGTTTATTCCCTTTTTCCTTTTTTTAAGACTAGCTTTATGAGTTTCTTATTTTGTTTTTTCCATATTGAGGTTTTACAGTTTTTTGAGGTCAATGAATGTATCTTCCCCTATTGGTCATGTTTGCTTTTAACCTACTGTCATGCCCCTATTTTGATAGGGACATCGTGGAAGACCCTTAGCCTTAAAACTATTCCTAGGGGCTAAGGGACAAGTATAAAGGGAAGTGAGTATTGAATGTTTTATTTGAATATTTTTAAATGTACCTTTTTGAAAAGTACTTTATGTTTCTTATTTCACTTAAAGATGGGACCTTTAAGGGTCATAAAGACTCAAGTGATTTTAAGAACAGATCCTAAGGAAAAGTCTTTTAAAATATTTTTTTAAACTACCTTCCCTTCCTCTTTTTGGGTGCCATACTTGGAGGGCTACAAAAGTGAAGAAGAATCATTTGGTGAGGGCATGTTATGTTTTTGATATTGAAAATTTGGTCTATTAACATGAAAACGCTAAGCCAATTGCTTTGAAGACGAAACCCTTCAAGCAAATGAAGTTAGGGGACAGAAACCCTCTTCCTTATATAAGGTAACTTCATTCAGGGGTTATCATTGGAATCAACTAGTCATTCAAGGGTGTTTTAGACACTAATTGGTTATTTTCAGGTTGGCCCTTGCAATTGTAGAGTGGCAACTTGATTTGAGAGTGAAATTTCACACTTTTGGTGATTTTTGTGCCCTAGGGGCAATTCTGAAATTAATTAACTTTATTTTGCATTGTGGCGATTTGGTTTGGGAGAGGTTTGGACCTTTTGCGAAGGTTGATTCATCTTGAATTGAATTCTGTCATTTTATCATATTTTTTTAGCTTGGCGATTTGGGTTTTGGGCTTTTTTAGCCATCTAAATATTCATAAAATTCATAAAAAAATCTGCCTTTCTTGCAAATATATTTATGCAATAATATTGAGGGTTTGATAAGATCTTTGGCATAAGAAACATCTACAATTTTTAGATTTATTTTGCAGCTAAGGACGCCTAGGGTTTGAAGAAAAAAATTGATTTTGAAGGGCTATCTTTTCATGTTTTGAGCAGCCACTATTTGATTAGGGTTTGGCATAATTTTAAGCTAATTATAATGTATATTTGAGGGATTGTTGGTAGCTAAGGTTTGCTGGAATTAAATCAGAAATTTTTCAATTTGAAGTAGGGTTTATAAGTATTTCTAATTTTTAGCTAATCGTCCCTTTTGGGGACATTACACCTACATTACCGATATGAATATGGGTACAAGAATTGGATATGTGGAGACTGGGATTTTTTTTTTGGGGCTTGGATACATTCTAGATATGCCCGTACAAAAATATATATAAAAAGTAAAAAATATAGTTGTATAAACAAAATTAACCACATAATATGCATAGAGGAAACAAAATAAATTAAATCACCACAAAACACACTCATAATTCAATGTCAAATATCATAATATTCAATGATCGATCTTAGATTAGTTTTATAGCATGTTCTTTTTACTAGTAGCATGGATGATGATCCTTATCTACGTAGGTTGCAAGCCAAATGTGGAGATGTGAATATCCGTTCTCTCAAAGGCCCCTTGTATGCGCTTCATTCTCCTCTACAAATATCACTACATCGGCAAATAACTTTTGCTTTTTCTCATCTTGGTCACCATGACTGGTCTGGGAATCAGAAACCTAAATGTTGATAACATCAATTGCAGAAATGCAATAATATGTTTTGCATTTGAAAAGCTTCAAATGGCATTAAAACATATGTACTGGACAGTTTGTCAACTCCCTGTAGCCAGCACAAATTCTGACATATTCCGGATGAACTGAATAGCCATATAACCATGAGGCTTTTGATTAATGAAAGAAATATTCTGAAGGATTTAGCAAAAACCTTTCCGTAAATGCACACCCCATTACACTTTCAAATATCTAAGAAATATTCAAAAGCATCCAACAAAAAACCATCTGTAACTGCACATGGTTAACATCTGTAACTGAGAATCCACTTTATTTTGTTTTTAGTTGTATTTTGAAGTCCATGTTTAACTTTTCATGAGGCAAAATTGAAAAATAAAAATAAAAAAAAGATGTTTTTTTTTTTTTTTTTTTTTTCCTGGGATATGCCACGGATACGGTCAAGGTATTTCCGTGGGCCTGTGGATACGTCCGGATATGTCTCAGCTAGGGATGTACTCTGGCCGTATCCATGCATAATCCCTGTAGTATCGTATCCCCACAGAATCCCCATAGTATCTGTATAATCAGGTGTTTCATATTGTATCCAGGGGGCATATATGCAGTATCTGGTAATGTAGATTTTAACCATTCATTTTTGGAGAATTGTTGAGTTTTGTATAGGTTCTCACTGAGATTTCTATTCCTAACTTTCGAAGGCGGAGTGATTTAAGTTTTTGAAGAGCAATTTGCATGGGAAAGTTACAAATATGTAACGTACAATTTTTGGGAGTGTCAGTGTGATGGTATTGAACTACATCATGTTCCATTTTTTTGGGTGGGGAACAGATAAGCCGTATACTTGCATAAACATGCTGAAACTGGAGGCTATAACAGAAGATAAGCTTGCAATTAATTGAACCAACTACATAACGTAACAATTTATTGTTACTACCAAACCTATCATGGACCTTATGTGGTAGGTGTAACTTGAAATTTATTATTCCTTTACCCTGTTGGTGGTTGGTCTCACTGAAATGTGAGTTCAACCATCATGGAAAAGGACCTTAATGGGGACCTGATTAGAGTCTTAAGCCTTGGAAAACCAGGAATATCCCACCAGGGAATCCCTTAAACATCTTACCTTATAGAAAAGAGAGGCATTGCCAGCATGGCTACAAAGCACCGCCCAAGGGCCAACATCAGGGCCTTGATGCTTGTGTAATAAAACCTCTAGTGCATAACTAGAATTATAAGAACTAAAAGCTAGTTTTATTGAAGTCTGTTCAATCAGGATTTTTTTAATTAATGGACGATGTTGGAGCTGGTTTTTTATGCAAAAAATGGTAAATTTGAGATTTCTAAAAAATGGAATAAAATCCTAGTTTGCATAAATAACTGGAAAAAATAAAATTCAGGGCTATTTCAAAACTACAAAATTTTAGGAATATTTTCAATTCCATAATTATTCTTGATTTTTTCGTGATTTTTGTTCCCATAGAGCCTTGCTGAGTATTTTGTGATCACAATTTTGGTAAAATCTATTTCCACACGTGTGGTTGGAGTCCATATACGGTAACAAACATGGAAGTTACATGAAAACAACACTAACAAGATGTTTGAAACAAGGGATGCCTTAGAAGGATAAGTAGAAAGAGAAGTACCATTTTTCTATAGAAGTTTGCTGTATTGTTACACAGTCTGCGATATTTTGGGGAGAAATCATTTATAATCAATGCAGAAAAAGTTGCCAAACTTTCTCTATTTCTACATGTTATTTTATTAATTTGTGTGTTTGCCTCAATTCATCCTAAAAACGCCCTGTTCCTGTTGTTCTGCAGGTACAGTGTCATGTTAAGGTCACATGACAACTTCATCATGTGATGTGACCTCATCCTTGGCTAGAACATAAGCTTATTATACTGGAAAACTCTCTAAACATATTTTGCAGTGGTGTAATATCCATGTTCTAAGGTCATACTGTAGATTCACAACGTGTAGGACTGGTTCCACATAATTAATCATCTCTATTATAGACTTGTTATATATCAACTGGAAGTTTTTGGATTTTACTCTACGGTAGTGTTTAGTCCATGTTGTTATGATGTATTTTTTTCTAAGTCTTAGGATTTCTGTGCCATAGCAATGTTCTCATGTGCTTTGTTTGCATTATTCAACATAACAATTGAATATCACTATTTAGTTAATGATTGCTTTTACATCGGTTTCAGTTTGAAAGAGACTTCTTATACAGGACACCTATTCCCAACAATATATTTTTTATTAGAATGACAAGACACTAACTGAAATATTGGTTTGTCTTTGGTTTTCAGTTTCCTATAGAGTGCTCTTTGCCATGGATGTTGGTGGATCAGATTATAGAATCTCAAGATGCAGGGCTTTTAGAGAGCCTTTTAATGCCATTTGATATTTATAATGATTCTGCTCAACATGCACTTCATGTGCTGAAACAGCGTTTTCTTTACGATGAAATTGAAGCCGAGGTATGACTATGATATCTTGATCTATTGATGTTGTATATGTACTGTTCTTTTGTTTTATATTGCCCAATTTCATATTTCTTTGGAAATTCTTAGTTGTTTGTTAAACTTATTTTTGATCTTACAGAAAATGAAACTGATTATCTAGTTTACATGCAAGGATGAGTCTTAAATATAGCTGGAAAGCTTGTCTCTTAGCATTTGATATAAACAATCTCACAACATTTGTAAGACAAAACTTGTTAGGGATGAAACATAGGATTCTCCAATAATGACATCGGATAGACTTCAATCCGAGTGTAGTGTCTTTATCACTTGCATCTGGAAGAGTGCAATCTATATTTATGTTGATATTAGGATAAGTATTATATATGCAATTGGTTCCGGATCATAAACCTATCAATTAACAGTAAGATCAACTATTGTTGTGGTTGGCACTTTTTTATTTCATAGTCACCTTGAGACATGGGATATGAATATGGGGAGAGGGCCACCATTTTGAATCAGGGTGTAGGATTTAATGAATAACAAGATGGAAATATTATATACAAATATAGTCATTGGGAGGTGTGTATAGGGATAGGGACAAGGTCCTTGTCCCTATACTTGAAATTCATTTCTTCTATGGCATGAAACAGATCATACTTTGTTCTTGCTTCATCGTCTTGTTATTTGTCATGTCCCCGTTTTCAACATGAGTTATGAAGGCCCTTAGCTTGATTTGTTTCTCAAAAAGCTAAGGGACAAAGTGAGAGAAAAGGGGAACATGGGTCTTACTTGTTCTTTTCAAAAAGGTACTTGATGTTTCTAAATTTCACTTAAAGAGGGGACCTTTGAGGGTCATGAATACTTAAGTGATCAAGTGGAAGATTATAAGGAAACGACCTTTTAACTTTGAATTGCTTTCCTTCTCTTTTAGACGCCACCCTTCGAGGAACGCTATAAAGGTCAAAGGGGGGACCCTGTGGAAAGGTTCATGTTTTTTTGGGATATTGTGAATCTTTGAAGTCTAAGCACGAAAAAGCTTGGCTTGCATCGTTGAGGATGAAAACTCCTCAAGGTGGTTGAAACAAGGACAAAAACACTTGATTTTAGTTTTGGACAACTTCGTAAGGACGTTGTATTGTGTTTCATTTGCGGAAGAAGGGTGTTTTCAACACTAATTTGGCATTTGTAGGTGGGTGAACAACATTAAGCGCTGGACGAGTGGATTTGAGGGCTGTCTTAAGGCAGTGAACTCCAAGAAAAGGGCTGCGTGCTTCCTCCAAAGGCAGCGAACCCTCTCCTAGGGTTGGCGATTGAGTTTGGGGGCCTTTTGAGCCTTTTCAATGGTGTGGATCAGCCACAATAATTAGAAAATTTCCTAATAATTTCCAGCATTAAACATTGTCAAAAATCAGGGTTTTGATTGATTTATTTGGCTATAATTTTGAAATAATTTTTGTTAATTTTGGGTTCATTGAATAATATTTTGTGTCATTTTGGGGCACCGACAACAATAAATAAATCATTTTCAGTTGCCTAGGGTTTGAATAAATTCTGAAGATTGATTATTTCACTAGGGTTTGTTGAATAATTCATTGTTTTGCTTTCAGTACTAAAAGGGGACATTATAGTGGTATCATAACCAATATCTTGCCTAGCTATGGGATAAACAAGGGTGTCATGTCAAATGGTGCCATGGATAGAGCTAGGCTTGAGAGTTTATCTTGAGCACGAGAGCAGATGAAGGAAGTGATGAGTGAATTTCTTCAAATAGTGAAGGATACGAAGAGAGATAGAGCACAAGTTATGATGAGCAACACCATGGACACAAACATAGGACCCATGCCAAAATCTAGGGTCTTTCAAGAGGAGGAAACTTCATGGGAAGGGAAGGAACAACCCTCCTATAAATCAAATTTGTTGGCAACTTATGGGGAATACATGATACACCCCCCTCCTTTCATAAAAGAGATGAGCTTCAATGGTTTCGTTACTTGGAAAAATGGTAGAGGAGGCTCCAACAGGGGGCGGGACAGCCACATGGATTTGCATGATGAGATAGGGATGGTTACCCTATCCATGTTTGATGGTTCTCCAAATAATCCAACTAAGGCTTGGATTAGCAAGGTAGATACTTGCTTTTCATTGCATCACATGGGGAAAGATGAAGCTTTGAAATGAATGATACTACACTTGGAAGGGGCTGCCCATGAGTGGTGGCATTAAGGGTTAATAACCCTAGGGCACAACCTCATCAAAAGTTATGAGGAATTCTGTATAAAGATCATAGATATGTTTGATACGGAAGATTTGGAGTTGCACATACGAGACTTGGCACACTTGCAACAAGGACACTCATTGGGGGAGTACATTGCAGAATTTCAGAGGATAACAGCCTTGGTGATGGATATGTCATAGAATGTGCATTGACTACTGGTTGTTGAATAAGAAGACAATTAAGAGTAAATACCCCATACCTAGGATTGATGAGTTCCATGGATCGGTTTTCTTCGTCAAGATTGATTTGAAAACATGGTATCACCAAATCCAAGTTAGAGAATAAGATGTGCAAAAAACAAACTTTAGATGGCACTATTGGCACTATGAATTTTTGGTTATGCCTTTCGGATTAACCAATGCTCCCACCACATTCCAATCTTGCATGAATCACATATTCATGCAATACTTGAGAAAGTTTGTTTTGGTATTTTTTGATGACATTCTAGTGTATAGCAAGACATGGGAGGAGCATTTGAAGCACTTGGATATAGTTTTGGAAGTGCCAGAACAACAAACTCTCTTTGCAAAAAAATCAAAATGTGAGTTTGCTACTATTGACAAATCTTCCACGAGTTAGATTTTTTCTTGCTATTTGGAAAGTTCTCGTCTTTAGCCAAGAAAGGAAGAATTCATTGTTTTCCTTTGCTGATTCTAAGGACTCACTTAGAAAAAATCTACGGACTCACTCAGAAGTTCCTACGGACTCAAGCAGAATGGACTCACTCAGAAAAATTCTACGGACTCACTCAATCAAATTTTCTACGGACTCACTCAGGCAGTCAAATTTTCTATGGACTCACTCAGGCAGGCAATTTTCTACAGACTCACTCAGTAAAATTTTCTACGGACTCAGTCAAATTTTGTAAAGCACTTAGAAGGAATTCGGAAAAAGTTGCAAAAGACAAGGAAAAGACAGTATCAAGAGTTCCGAAGGGCAGGGTACCCTTCAGAAGGGACACTTACAACAATCTCGAAGGGCACCTACCCTTTGGGCAGGTGGAAGACCAAAATCACAGGGTTTTGCAAAAAGTCCGAGTGCCCTCCAATTTTTCTGAAGGGCACTGCCGGGAGGACACCTGGACTGCCGGGAGGACACTTGGACTGGCCGCCGAAGGGCACGTTTGAAATCTCGAAAGGGATTTCGTAGAGCAAAGGCAAAGAGGGAATCCTTAGGACTTTTTGTCCGAAGGAATTCGGAAATGGCACAAGTCAAATATATAAACGGAGACCAAAGGACGTTTCAAAAAGCAAAGTCAAACAATTGGAATCCTTCGGACTTTTTGTCCGAAGGAATTCGGAATGACTTACATAGAGTAGAAATCCCGAGAAGAGTAAAAAAGTTGCAGAAGGCCAAGACGAGGGAAGGAATGACAACCTTTGAACTTTTTGTCCGAAGAAATTCCTTTGGACAAAAAGTTCGAAGAACTTCTTAAAAGGCTGGCACAAGACAAAATTCCGAAGGAATTCAGAAGCTTAGACAATCAAAAGAAATTCGCAAGAATATGAATTAGCGTCAATACAAAAGAGTCGACAGAGCAACAGGGCGCGGAATAAACCCGCAAAAATATAGCCAAAGGAGATGACAGTTTCCGGTGATGTCCTGTAGGCTGTCAAATTTTTCCTGCGGAAAGTAACCGTTGAGTTTAAAAAAAAAAAGATAGCAGGAAATCCGAAATAAATGGAAGCTGACTGTGCAAAAAAGAATAGAAATTAGATAATCCGACGAAGAATTGAATACGGAATCCTGCCGGAAATAGACACGATCAAAATTAGAACGAAATTCATGCAAATGTTGGAGCTATTTTCGAACATCGGAGCTATTTTTGAATAAATGGTCAAAGTTTCAGTTGACTGATCATTAAAGACCCGTTCGTCTTCATTCAGCGCATGCATCCGAAGGACTAAATCTGGCTTCAACAAGAGTTTCGAGTTCTAACGAGGAGTTGACTAGTCCATATTTAGAGTTGACTAATTAATCTAACACCGCATCCACTAGAAAATTTCTATGCAAAAGGAGGTGGGCGTTTCATAACAAAGATAAGCGCGCTTCATCAAACGAATAGGCGTCATGCAAGGACAAAGGAAAAATATATTTTATTTTAAGGCCAAGTAAAGCTTGGAGTTAACAAAAGTAAATCTTTCTTTTCAAGTTTATACGCCTATCTTTGGCCTCTTGTAATTTGCTATATAATGGCTTTCAGCGTTGATTAAAAATCATCCAATCTCTCTTGGTTAGACCAGACTCTGTCATTAAGAGTTGTGTAACCTCTTCGATCAATAAGGACTGTACTTTCAGATTTCAAGCGTGGCATAGTGTATATTTCTTCAGCAATTTGCATAAGTGGTAGAGTTTTCTCCCTTCCCAAATTCTGTTTCGTACCTAGTTGCTATTTGTCCTTGTGCAGGGCATGTTAAAGTGTTCTTTATTGTCTTTTGCTGAGACTGTAAGTGGATGTTAGGCGGCTGCAAAGTGTCTTTTATCAGACCTTTCTCCACCATTTTCCCTCAGGTTTTAGTCATTGGATCGAACCTCTGCATGAAATACTTATGCATAAGTGATTAATTGAAGTCTAAGGTCTTCCTTCTCTCTTGTTCGTTCAGTGTTCAAGGTTCAACGCTGAGTAGGATCATAATTCTGGTGTATCACCCCCTTTTAGGTAGGATTTCCCCTTTAAGTTTTTCTTTCTCCCTTTTCCATGGTAGTCAGCAGTGTAGAGTAGGAATCTTCATTGATACATCATACAGGAACCAACCTTCTTTGGAGGTTCTTCTCGCTATTGAGGCACCCACCCTCGTGAGGATATCCCATTGTTTTAGCCGGATAGAGGACTGGCCGTTTCACGCACGTCCCCGAATCAGGGCGCAGCTCCAGGTTGACAACAGCTACTTTTGAAATTTTATATTTGAGACGTGACCAACACCCAAGGGGTCCATGTGGACCAACAAAAAATACAAGCTAGTTTGGATTGGCCACCCTTAGTAATCTTAAGCAGTTGAGAGGAATCTTTGGATTATGTAGCTACTACTGTAGGTTTGTAAAGTGTTTTTCTCAGCTTGCTGCCCCCCTCATGGATTTGATAAAGAAAGGTGCATTCAGCTGGTCTAAAACAGGGTTGAAAACATTTGAAAATCTCAATGGAATCATGAGTTCATGTCCAATGCTTGCTGTTCTAGATTTCACTATTCCATTTGTATTGGAATGTGATACTTCAAGGGAAGGCATAGGGGCTGCCCTAATGCAAAAAAGGCACCCAATTTCATTTGAAAGTAGGAAACTCAAGGAAATTGAGTGAAAATTCTTAATTTATGATAAATAAATGTTAGCCATTATGTATGCTTTGGCTAAATTCCGTCAATACATGATTTGTGGAAAGTTTATAGTGAAAACTGACCACAATAGTTTGAAATATTTCCTCACACAAATTGATCTGAATGATAAACAACAAAAATGGGTAAGCAAGTTGCAATCTTATGATTTTGACATTATGTGAAGGGAAAAAATAATGTGATGGCTGATGCGTTGTCTAGAAGGCCTCTTTTGTGTGCAATAAGTGAAATTTCAGCAGAATGGAAGGCTGTCATAACTGCTGAATATGTTGAGGATACCTTGGCTACAATTGTTATGGAAGGAAAAACGAATGATGAGAGGTATGTAATTGTGGATGGGCTGATTTTGTACAAAAACATAATTTTGTTGACACCTAAATCGAAGCTTAAGGCACAAATACTAAGAGTTGTTCATGATTCCCTAATGGTAGAACATCCAAGATATTTTAAGACTTACAAAGAGACAAGAGAAAGGTTCTATTGGAAGGGCCTAAAGAGAGAGGTACTATAATATGTTAGGGACGCTTTGTTTGTCAACATAATCAAGGCGAGCACACATTTCCAGCTAGTCTTCTACAACATCTAACTATTCTTCACCAAAATCGGAGAGCATCTCGATGAATTTCATCACAGGGCTGCCCATGGCACAAGGTAAGAATTCTATGTTGGTGGTGGTGGATAGATTTACCAAATTTTCTCATTTCTTTGCTTTAGGAACCCATTGCAATGCTCCTATGGTGGCTGATCTTTTCTTCAAAGAAGTGTTCAAGTTTCATGGGTTGCCTAGAAATATTGTAAGTGACAAGGACAACAGGGTCATGAACGTCTTTTGGCGAGAGCTCTTCCATTTGGTTGGCACCGAATTCTTCCCAAGTACTAGCTATAATCCTCAAACGGATGGGCAAACCGAAATTGTGAATAAGTGTGTGGAAGGATATCTTCGGAATTATGTTTCAGGGCAGAAAAAGGTGTGGAATAAATGGTTGTACATGGCAGAATTTGCTACAATACGACATACTGCAAATCAATAGGTATGTCCCTCTTCAAGGCATTGTATGGTTATAAAGCTTTTTCTTTCCTTGATCTAATTTGGAGTGATAGTAAAGTGCCCGGGGCTGCTAATTTGGTTCAACAAATCATGGAAATTTTAGACCAGCTCAAAAGGAACCTACAACAAGATCAAAACCAGAAGAAAACATATACAAATAAGCACCGAATGGAAAGACATTTTGAGGTAGGTGACATGGTTTTTCTAAGATTGCAGCCTTATAGGCAATCTTTGATTAAGCAAAGTGGAACGAAAAAGTTGAAACCACGGTTTTACGGTCCCTACAAGATTCTATGGAAGGTGGGAGAAGTGGTTTATGAGTTGGAGCTACTGGAAATTACAAGATCCATAATGTTTTTCATGCATCTTGCCTAAAAAGGGCTCTTGGGCAGCACATCACTCCATCCATGGATTTGCCACCACCTGATGAGGAGGATAAGTTAGCTTTGATTTTAGAGTCATCATCTAATATTAGGTTCGTTAGAAAGATTTGCCTTTTGAAGATGTTAATTGGGAAGGGGCAGCCATCCTTCAACATCCTAGCTTGCAATTGCTTGAGGACAAGCAAGTTTGGGAAGGGAGGATTGTCATGTCCCCCTTTTCAACATGAGTTATGAAGGCCCTTAGCTTGATTTGTTTCCCAAAAAGCTAAGGGGCGAAGTGAGAGAAAAGGAGAACATGGGTCTTACTTGCTCTTTTCAAAAAGATATTGTTGACAATTTTGCCCCCACAGGGCAAATTGTCACCCCTACTATTCGGAACTTTACTATGGTGCCAAGTTTGTCTTGTGAATCAGTTTTGGGGTCCTTAAATGTGCATTTACAGCCAGCCAAAGTGGCCATCTACAGTTAGGTGAATTTTAGTATTCAGAGGTTTCCAAGGAGCTGTTTTGATTACAGCCAAATGTGCAAATACAACCAAGACATACAAGCCGTAAGCTTATTTCTTGTCTTCCCAAGGATTTTTTTGGGCTATAAGAGGTGGACTATTTCTTCGAACATTTTGTCTAAGAGAAAGAGCTCTCAAAGGACTGTGTAAAAGTCCAAAAAAATGATTAAGTGGTAGTCGTTCAAAGCTTATTTTCTTCGGACTTTTTGTCCAAAAGAAAAAGGGAAAAGCACAGTTGACAAGACCCGAAGGGCACCTGCCCTTCGAGAAGGTCCAATTCAAAAGTCCCAAAGGGTATGTAACCTTTCGGGTTGATTCTCTTTATGGTTTTCAAGTCAAGACAAAAGTTTCGAAGGACAGTTTCAAAAAGCCCGGTTGCCTTTCAAAAAAGCTCAGGTGCCCTACAATTGTTTCAAAGGGCACTTTTTAAGGCAGGCATACCCTTGCAGAGGGCACTTGGTCGGTTGTAGGGCCCTTTCAAAAGTTCCGAAAGGCACTTTTGAGGACAAAAAGCCCTTGCGGAGGGCACTTGGTCAGGAAGGGGACCTTTACAATTCTTTCGAAGGGCACTTCTGGAAGAACCTTGCCCTTGCAGAAGGCACCTGGGCGACTAACAGGTCCAAATCAAAAAGCTCGAAGGGAAATTTTAGGAAGCAGAAGCCCTTGCGGAGGGCACCTTCATAAAAGCAAAGGACACTTCAAATGGAAAAGAATTTCCTTCAGACTTTTTGTCCGAAGGAATTCAAATTAAAGGTCCGATGGAGGATATACCTGGGAAAAAAGCTCAATAGAAATAAAAAACAAAGGCAAAGAAGGAAATGAGAAAATTTAAGGAAATCCTTTGGAATAATTGTCAAACAGGAAATCCGTGGGAATATGAAGTCAACAAAAGTCCGAAGAAAACCAAAGGGCAAGACATAAGAGCCTAAAAGAATAAATTTGGGAAAATTGGCAAGGAAACGAAAGTCCGAAGGAATTCGGGAGGACAAAAAGTCTGATAGAAAAGACAAGGGTGTAAGCTAAGGCCAAAAAAGAGAAAAGAAAATGCCAAGCCTGAGAAAGAGAAGAGACAGAGAGTCCTTCGAACAGTTTGTCTGAAGGACGAAAACTAAAATAAAGCCCGAATCTCGAATTAAAGCAGAACACGGGAAAAGCCAGAGAAAACATAAACAGGGTTGATCCAGGCTGATCAAGAAGTAAGACAAACGCAGAAATAGAGGCATGAGCAAAAGATTGAAGCAAAACTGAACATGGACATAAGCATGAACAGTGAATAAAACAAACGCAGAATAAAGACAAAGGCAGGATGAACAAAGATCATGCACAGACTAACGTGACTCTAATGAAGTGAACACGTTTAAGAAAACAAGCATGCTTCAGTTCTGAAAATAGAGTTGTCTTGCATGATGATTAGGCAAAGTGTTGAACGTTTCAAACAAAGAAAATTCCACGCACGAACTCTCGTTTGTCTCAAAGCTTGAAAACATTTCGACGGTTTGAACGTAATTCTTAATTTGGCATTTGCATTAATTTCATGCAAAGGGGAGATTTTCAAGCGTTCCAGCAGTTTGAGTTGATTTGACTACTCTTGTTTTGGAGTTGACTGGTTTTCAAGTCAAGACATCTATTCGTAGATTTCATGCATCCAAAGCTTGTCTTCTTCTTTTTCAATGCAAGGAATTTTCATGCAAGACAAAATAGCCTTTTGTAAACGCTGAGTTGGTTTGAATTTACTTCCTCTCTATTTTTCAACGCCAATCTCTTGGTTTTTTGTAATTTTTTTATATTAATGGCTTTTCAACCTTGTAAAATCCATCCCTCTCTTGGTAAGACCAGACTCTACCATTGGTGAGTTGTGTAACCTCTTTAATCAATAGAAGGACTATACTTTCAGATTTCAAGTGCTGACATAGTGTACATTCATTCAGCAATTTGCATACGTGGTAGATTTCTCTCATTTTTCAAATTCTGATTCATACCTAGTTGCTAGCTTATCATGTTATGTAGGTCATTTTCAGTGTTTTATGTCTTTTGCTGAAGCTGTAAGTAAATGTTAGGTGGTTGCAAAGTGTCTTGTATCAGACCTCTCTCCATCGTTTTCCCTCATGTTTTTGTCATTGGATCAAACCTTCTCATGAAATACTTATGCATATTGATCAATTGAAATCAAAGGTCTTCCTTTTCCCTCGTTTGATTCAGTGTTCAAGGTTCCAAGGAGAGTGGATCAACATTCTGGTGTATCACCATCATTAGGTAGGATTTCTCCTTCAAGTTTCTTTCTCCCTTTTCCATGGTAGTTCGCAACGTAGAGTACAGATCCTCATTGATACATCTTACAAGAACCAACCTTCTCTAGAGGTTCTTCTCACCATTGAGGCACCCACCCTTGTGAGAAGATCCCATTGTTTCAACTGTAGAGAGGATTAGCCATTTCAGCACGCTTTCGTTTCAGGGTGCATCTCCAGGTTGACAATAGATTCTTTATGTTTCTAAATTTCACTTAAAGAGGGGACCTTTTAGGGTCATGGATACTTAAGTGATCAAGTGGAAGATTATAAAGAAAGGGC
Organism: Torreya grandis; assembly: GCA_037957365.1. NCBI lineage: Eukaryota > Viridiplantae > Streptophyta > Pinopsida > Cupressales > Taxaceae > Torreya > Torreya grandis. Next base: position 3,327,261 of record JARHVA010000425.1, on the reverse strand, counting down.
CTTTTAACTTTCAATTGTTGTCCCTCTCTTTTGCATGCCAGCCTTTGGGGAAGGCTATAAAGGTCAAAGGGGGGATCTTGTGGAAAGGTTCATGATTTTTTTGAATATTGTGATCTTTGAAGTCTAAGCACGAAAAAGATTGGCTTGTTTCCTTGAGGTCGAAACCCCTTCAAGGTGGTTGAAATAAGGATGAAAACCCTTGATTTTAGTTTTGGACAACTTGGTATGGAGGTTGCATTGCGTTTCATTGGCGTAAGGGTGTTTTCAACACCAATTTGGCATTTGAAGGTTGGTGAACAGCATTGAGGGCTGTCCTAGGGCAGCGAACTCCAAGAAAAGGGCCGCATGCTTCCTCTAAAGGCAACGAACCCTCTCCTAGGGTTGGCGACTGAGTTTGGGGGCCTTTTGAGCTTTTTCAAGGGTGTGGATCAGCCACACGAATATTCAGAAATTTTCCTAATATTTTCCACCAATAAACATTGTAAAAAATTAGGTTTTTGATTGATTTCTTTGGCTATAATTTTAGAATATTTTCTGCTAATGTTTGGATCATTGAATAATATTTTTTGTGCAATTTTGGGGCACCTACAACAATAAATAAATCGTTTTCACTCACCTAGGGTTTGAATAAATTTTGAAGATTAATTATTTCACTTGGGTTTGTTGAATAATTCCTTGTTTAGCTTTCAGCCCTAAAGGGGACATTATATATTGGCTATCTATATTGTTATAACAAGTCACATCACCATTCGTCGACTCAAAAATAGTAGTTATCCTTGACAACTCTTTGTAGAAGGCTAGGGGGTGGACCAGGGCAATGAATTTGTATCATGTGGCAAGTTCACATTGGGATTTAAAGAAAAATAAGTTGGGACTAACTTATTCTATGGGGCTTCTACTGACAGTTGTGTCATGATGGTCCAACTCTCGATGGTGGTTTCTGTGCCCTCATAATCTGGAATGAAAATGTGGTTAAGAGTGATGACAAAGATGAGGAACTATCGTGCACCTTCTTTAAATTCGTAAACAATGCTCGTTTTTCCTTTTTGGCCTAAACATCAATCTTACTTGATCCTTTGTCTTTCAAGCATATAGAAACTTCCTCATCAAACCTCTACTTATGCCTCTTCGTCTCCTACTCTGCTTCCTTTCTCTTCATCTTCGCTAACTTAAACTCAGTGTACGTGACCTTGTTCGTAGTCGCCTAGTGTGCCACTTGTTTATTTTTCAACTTCAACTAGTTGTCTATGTCATTCAATCTCAAGCCCACTTGTTCTATTTGCACATTCAAGTAAAGAATCATTTTTTGTGTAACATTTGTGCCATATGAACTTTCGCTGCACTGATGCACATTCTTCTGCACTTTAGTTTCTCTTTTTGATTGACCTTAGCCGTTGAAAAATGCCACTATGTATGTTTTTCAATTTAGGCTAACTCATGGACGACTCTTTAAATGATGCCACTATGTATTTGTTCACCAAGAAATCTTCCATTGCTCACTGAAGATTGTATCATATTTTGCCAAAACTCTATAGTATTAAGGTAATCCTTGAGCTGCTCTTCCTGTTTGTATCTAACAACCATTAAAACTACTGAGTCATCTCCATTTGGATTTTTTATCTCTACTACCACTGTACCACATCAGATTTCCAAATTTCTTCATCCATTCTCTTTTGCAACTCAATCTACCATGTGTTTATATTGGTCCAATCATTTGGTTTTGCCTTATTTTCCCCTTAAAAAAAATTCTAGTACCATCTGCTGAATAGGTGCAGTTGTTCCTTCCAATGTGTTTATAGGCATTACCATTATTGCCATGGTCTAAAATGATGATACTATGTTTTGTGACGTTTATCGACGGGGTAATTGTCGACAAGGAAATGAGAATACTACTTACTCAAAAAGAGCTTGATAGATAGACGATAGGGACAACTCTCAATAGTTTGACATTAGAACTTGGATAGACAGTGGTGCTTGAATCTACAAGATGCCTTGGATGAGGTACCTTGGACAGACAGTCCACTCTTATAGATGGATGGCAAACACATGTAGCACGATTGGAATTAATTTACTTTTCCCCATTTTGAGTTACTTTCTACCTTTTATATTGGTTTGTATTACATAGTCTTATAATTTTTTATTCCCCGAAATTAGCTACAATCAATCAATCTGGCCCCTGAGCCCCAATTGATCAGCATCAATACAACGCTTGAGCCACAATCAATCAGCATCCATAAGGCCCTTAAGCCACAATCAGTCATCATCAATCCGACCCTTGAGCCACCAATATCCAGTTATATCAAATCATTGCCAATCCAATATACCTAGGTTACCGAGGAACAAAGTGTATCCATACTCGAGAAACGCCAAGTATGGATATGCCAAGATCCCTCATCAAGTCATGATACAAATCTTCCACAACATTATCAAGGTCAAACCTATCTAAAAACATCCCTATTCTACACCATTGTTGGCCCACCGATCTTCGACGAACCGCTCTTTGATGAGCCCATCTTTCATGAATCCATCGTTGACCACACCATTTTTGACCAACCCTTTGTTGGTCCTTCCATCTTTGACCAATCCCTTGTTGGTCCACCCATCTTTGATGAACCATTCATCAATGACCAGCCCATCTTCGACCCACCACACCATCTACCCCTACATGTCAAAGTCCTCATTATTGAGCATTAGATGAACAAGGTACTTGGAGACAATGAATCCAAAAATCCATTCATGTGTCTGTTGTCAATCAGACTTGCACCTTTGTGAAGGTAGTTTCAGGCCTTCACAGTCTGCTGAAACATGGAAACAATCCTAGGCTGTGGGTGGCCTAATCAACTAATTGAGTCTCTAGATTCTAAGGGCTAGCTCCTTTTGGTGTATCAATTAGGATCTCTACTCTATGCCAAAAATTGTCAAGAAAAAGGAAAAAAGAAACTTGAAGGAAAAATCCTATCTGATGATGGTGATATCCCTATATTGCTGGTTCATCCACTCAATTTGAGCTCTTAAAAACACTGATTAGACAAGAAAAGACTGAATCGTCAACTCCAAATGACTCCTATGCATAAGTATTTCATGAAAAGGCTCTATCTGGTGATCAAAGCTTGAGGGAAATGATGGAATAGGCTTGATTCAAGGCACTAACCAGCCACTTATATTTGCTGTAACTTCAACCAAAAGACATTAAACACAAAACATGACTTGCATAATCTGATTAACGAGTAACTAAGAATCAAGACTTGACAAGGAAGAAAATTCTATCACTTATGGAATTCACTGACATAAATACACTATACCAACTTCTGGAATCTAAAAAACAACAGTCCTATTTATCTAAAAAGGTTACAAAACTCAATCTTTGGCAGAATTTTGGCCTTGCCAAAAGAGGGATTGATTATCAAAACGGCTGGAAAAGCCAACTTATATAGAAAAACCATCAAAAGCCAAGAGATAGGCGCTGAAAATAGAAAAGGAGATCAACTCACACATCATCCAAGTCCAACTTGAGCTGTCCAAAGATCTAAAAATAAAATCCCTTTGTCTTATGCTTTGCATGAAAAACTCTTTGGCATCAGAAAAAGACGGTGGGCTCATCTTGGACTATTCCCCTCCATGCATGAAATCTACGCCAACTTGGATGTCTAAACTCAAGCTTGAACTGATTTGAAGCTGAGTTGGAACATGAGAAGGTCCTTTGCGTGGGAAACAAGGAGTGTATGTGGCACTTGACAACTAGTCAACTAGAGCTCAAGACTAGTCAACCTCCAATGGGCTCCACTTGCATGAAAAGCTATGCCACATCTTGGACTGAGAGCTTGTCTGCAATCTGTTTAGGCATGACTGTGCTACTAGTTGCACTATCCACCATATAGTTATGAACCAAAGTATTATCTAGTATCGAAGAAAGGTAGAAAAGAGTTTATTTGGTTTTATCTCAGTTCTGTCCACCTTTGCCATCTTGTTTACTTGTTGTACTTGTTGCTTAGTTGGTTGATCCGAATTAGCTAAGACAACACCTTCTTTCTCAATCAGTTTTGGAGACAATCTAAGAGCTGAAAGCTCTTGGATGAGCATATCTTTTTGTCTTGGAATGGAAAGAGAATCCCACATGCTAATGCTGATATTAAACTTCATTTGATCAACTATACTGAAACAAGATCCACTAACCTTTGGTTGCACTTTCTGAAGCACTCGCTGTTCACGAACTAGAGGTAGTTGATGAACTTTATTAACCTCTATATTCTGATTTTTTTGAGTTGTAGGGGCAGCAAATTGTTCCTTTGTACTCTTAGAAACAACATTAGGAGTACTTGAAGCCTTTGTCACCTCTTGCACCTCATCAATGGCACTTCTTTTAGTTCTAGTTGCAACTGCAACTCGACCACTTGAATTGTTAGTTTCAATGCCCTGAGTAAAAACAACATGATCATCCACTTGCCAATTTATATTAATTGCATCAGGCTGCCCTTGAAGTTGTTGAGTCCCTCTTTTTGATGCCAACCCTGTATCTTAGTACTGACCTCCATGAAAAGAAAACTCTTCTTGTGTCATTTGTGGCATAGTGATGTTTTGTGATACCAAGGCTTGGTTTTGAGCATCATTGAGATTTGAGGACTACCAACATGAAACTTGCATTAAGTTGTTTTGAGGTGAGGTGGGAACAATGGCCTTTGAAGTGAGAACATTAGGATCAATGGAAACATATGGCTTAGTTGGAGTTATGGCTCCTTGTGTTTGATAAGGTGATCTATTCTCTCTGAAACCTTGATAAGGAGGCCTTTGATCTTTGAAGGGGTGATAGGTGGTCTAATTTTGTTGCTAATAGGGCCTATTAGCCTGAAATAGCTTTCTCTTGAGTTGCACTATAAATCTCAAGCTTTTCAACTCTCCTATCTCACTAGCTTGACTAGTAGGGACTACAATTTGAGCTTGAGGTGATGGAATAGGAGCTAAGGATGGAACTTGAGGGGCCGGTATAGAATTTAATTCTGTAAATATAGGCCTTGGAGGCTTTGAAGAAAGCTTATCAGCTTGTATCAAACTATTTTTTGCACTTATTGCAAGTTCATAAGCATTTGACAAAGTAGTACCACCCATTGAATATATCATCACACTGATGTCAGAGTTAAGGGCTTTCAAATATTACATAAATGCATATTCAGGAGATGGTCTAATCAACACAGGTATCTTGATTCATGTTTTTTCAACTCTGAGATTAAAATCAGACAGGAACTCATGAGGAGCTCTGTTTATGGTAGTTAATTGCTCAACTAAAGATAGGTGATCAGATTTGTCCTCAAATTGCTTGACTAAAGGTTGCACCCAATTCATCCCAGGTAGAAATGGAGTTTAGTGGGAGGTTTCTATACCATTGCAATGCTTTTTCTTTGAAATAAGTAGCAAACAATCTAATAACAACATTATCTTGAACAATATTATGAACTGAACAAAGATTAGCTACATCTTGGATATGCTCAATAGGGGTTGTTTGATTTTCTCTTGAAAAGTATGGGATGCTCTTCAGGGCAGATACATGAATGTCATCAAGCTGGGCTAAATTCAGTGGGCTACCTCTATTGAATGGAACAAACACTTGGTTTCTGATGACCATTTGGATAGTAGGGTTTGTAGTTATTAAAACAATAGGATAACTGGGAGACATATTGTTTTTGAGGGTATGGGTTTGCCCTCCTAAACCTTTATCTCTTATATGATATAAATTCAAAAGGAATACCTTTACTCATTGACCTTGTGGTAACCTTTGGCATGAACGAATTGCTTGAATGATGTTATGAGCTTTGCAACTGGATGTTAATGATAATGAATATCTTTTTCTACTGCAAAACTTCTTGAGATATGCAAAGAATTTTTTTCGAAGTCCCACCGGGCGTGCCAAAAACTATTGCCAGTTATACTTGCACCCTTGTGAAGGTAGTTTCAGGCCTTCACAGTCTGCTGAAACATAGAAACAATTCTACGCTTTGGGTGGCCTAATTAGTGGATTGAGTATCTATATTCTAAGGGCTAGCTCCCTTTGGTGTATCAATTAGGATCTCTAATCTATGTTACAAACTGTCGGGAAAAAAGAAGAAAGAAACTTGAAGGAAAAATTCTATCTGATGATGGTGATACCCTTGTATTGTTGGTTCATCCACTCAATTTGAGCTCCTAAAAACACTGATTAGACAAGAAAAGACTGAATCTTCAACTCCAAATGACTCCTATGCATAAGTATTTCTTGTCAAGGCTTTATCTGGTGATCAAAGCTTGAGGGAAATGATGGAATAGCCCTAATTCAAGGCACTAACCAACCACTTATATTTGCTGTAACTTCAGCCAAAAGACATTAAACACAGAACATGCCTTGCATAATCTGATCAACTAGTAACTAGGTAAGAGTCAAGACTTGACAAGGAAGAAAATTCTATCACTTATGAAAATCACTGACATAAATACACTATACCAACGTTCTGGAATCTGAAAAACAGCAGTCCTATTTATCTGAAAAGGTTACAAAACTCAATTTTTGACAGAATTTTGGTCTTGCCAAAAGAGGGATTGATTATCAAAATGGCTAGAAAAGCCAACTTATATAGAAAAAAAAACAAAAGCCAAGAGATTGGCGCTGAAAATAAAAGAGGAGATCAATTCCCACATCATCCAAGTCCAACTTGAGCTGTCCACAGATCTAAAAATAAAATCCTGTTGTCTTATGCTTTGCATGAAAAACTCTTTGGCGTAAGAAAACGACGGTGGGCCCATCTTGGACTAATCCGCTCCATGCATGAAATCTACACCAACTTGTATGTCTAAACTTAAGTTTGAAATGACTTGAAACTGAGTCGGAACATGAGAAAGTCCTTTGCATGGGAAACAAGGAGTGGATGTGGCACTTGACAATTAGTCAACTAGAGATCAAGACTAGTCAACCTCCAATGGTCTCCACTTGCATGAAAAGCTACGCCACATCTTGGACTGAGAACTCCACTTGAAGTTGAGATAGAAGTTCTTGAAAGGTTCATATTGCATGAAAACCAAGGAGAAGTGACTTGTCAACTAGTCAACCCAAGTGCAGGGTTTATTCAACTCCAACTTTACAACTTACTCCCCTTTGCATTAAAAGCTCTTGAAGATTGAGAAGCATGCATGAAATCTATGTCAATTCCTTGGACAACCATCGATCTCTTGCTCTCGTGCATGTATTCCTTCGGGCCAATTCTTTCGGCCTTTTGTCTGCTTCTGTCCCTATTTATTTCCACGGGCTTATTCGTATCGGGCATTTGTTTCTGTTCTTTCCCCACAAACTTATTTGTTTCTGTTCTTTCCCCACAAACTTATTTGTTTCAGCCTTTCTTCTTGGTCACTTGGTTTCGGGCATTTTCCTTTCTGTTACTTTCCATGGACTTCTTGTCCATGGCTATTTGTTCATTTCCTTCGGATTTTGTTTCTCTTCTTCCCCTTCAGACTTATCTCCTTGTTTATTTCCTTTGGACAAAAATTTTGAAATAATTCTTTCGGAACCTTTCCTCTCTTCATTTCCTTCAGACAAAAAGTCCGAAGGAATTCTTTCAGAATCTCTTTGTTTATTGCCTTTCGGGTTTTTGAAACTGCCCTTTGGGATTTTTGAAAAGTCCTTTCGGGGTTTTTGTTTTGAACTCTCCGAAGGGAAAGTACCCTTCGGAGTTTTTAAATGTGCCCCTGAAGATGCCCTTCGAGCTTTATTAAAATGAACTTTAGCGAAGTTGAAATGGTCCCTTTTGGCTTTTGAATGAACCCGTTTTCCGAAAAGAAAGAACCTTCGGACTTTTGAAAAGGTCCTTTAGGAAGAATTTGAATGGTTCACTTACCCTTCAAAAAAACTGAAATGGTCTACTTACCCTTGAAAATGCCTTTTTCTAATGTGTAGATACCCTTCGGCTTTCTTCAGGTGTCCCTTTTGGAAAAACTGTAAAGGACTTTTTCAAATGAAAATAACCCTTTGGAAAACTTGTAATGGACCTTCGGAGCTTTTGAAAGTGATCCTTTGGAACATTGCTTGGTCCACTTTTCAGAAAAAATGAAACCTGCCCCTTTGCCGAGTACCTTCCAAAAAAATGTCAAAGTCCTTCGGAAAAGTGCAAGTGTCCTTCGGAAGGGTTGTGATGGACCGTCGAGAAGACTGAAATGGACTTTTCCAAATAAAAGGAACGCTTAGAAAAATTGGACTTATCCTTCGGCACTTGGAAAAGACCCTCTTAGAAAAGATCCAATGGTCTTCGGAGAAGTTGTTTCGGACAAAATGTCTGAAACAATTTTGATACTTGGACAAAACCCAAAGTCTTTTGCTTGTGAACAAAAGCAAATTGGCAATGAAAAGCTTCAAATAATAAGGGTGGCAATTTGACCTGTGGGGTCAAAATTGTCAACAATGTCTTCTCCTATAGATCATACAGGCATAAGATGAATAAAAAAATAGAATTGACACCCTATTAGTTTGGGTTAACATCATTTGTTAGATTCGGTCTCTTAGTAGCTGATCAAATCAAAGACCTCAGTGACTCCTTGCTATACAATGACATCTTAGCCTTATGTTTCCAAAGCAAGAAGTACCCCATCAGAAATAGAATCTATGACATCATGTGTTATAAAGGCAAAGGATTGGGCCTTCATGAACACAGAATCCGGCATCCCATTCACATCCGCACGAACGAAGAATATAATGGCATCAACTAAAAACCCACTATGGATCAACACAAGGATATCTATGATACTTCTGAGATTCTTGAGGAAGCACCATCCAACATCAAAATAGGTTCCTATCGTAACCTTTACAAGGATATTGCCACCAACAATCCTTTCAACAACATCATTATCCCCATCATCCATTTGGACATCCAATATTCTACACCCTTCAGTTGGGACCAACATGATCACGCATTGTTGGACCTCTTTCAAAACTACAAAGCAATCACACCATTCATGGGACTTAAAGACGACCTCTAGCTTGGAGAGTACAAGTAGGGATCTGAAACCATCAATGATACATTAGCATATCTCGGGGAATGGGAAGTGTTCCTCCAAATCAAATCAAACAATCTAATTCAAACAAATAAAAAATCAATGTCCTTTAGTGAAAACCTCTTGGAGGCACTATCAGACAATCAACATCAAAATCAAAGCAAAAATGAGAAATTCAAACTTCTTGCATTGGCACAATTGCAAGAGGAAGACACCATCGATATCAATATCAAAACGGAAGAGACTCTTTAAATCATTCAACTTGCAGCAACTGTCAGGCCTAAGGAGTAGAAATCCCTTGTTATCTTCATTTTCACCACCACCATGATCATCTTCATCATCATCCTTGATCTTCATTTCCTTCATCATCTTCACCATCTTCATCATCTCCCTAATCATCCCTAATCCGCCCACATCATCCCTCATCATTTTCCTATCCATATTAAGCTTCATCCTGAATCCTTCCACCTTCTATCCACCACCACTACTATCCCCGTTGCTAGAACAAGTGTTTCCTTTGTATGGCTATAAAATCTACAAAATGAGAAAATCCTCAAAAATTAAAACATTGTCAAAACCCTAAACATGAGAGGATCTGAAAATCCAAAAGCGTCAGAAAATCCGAAGAATCAAGAACATCATAAAATTTGAAAAATCCTAAAAATAAAAAATCGAAAAATCAAAAGCAATAGAAAGCATTTGCTTATTTGTTTGTGCCTTTTATTCATTTGCTTGTTTGTTTGTGTGCTTGTTTGTTTGTTGTGTCTGTGTTAGTCCTTTGGCTTATGACAACAATGACATCATGGTTTTTCCATATCATGATGCACCCTGTCACATGCTATATCAAATTAAGGTTGCTTAAACAATTTAAATTGTGAGCAAGACAGATGGCATGCCCCCATCCCCATCAACATCCCTACACATCCTTTCCTAATCCATCATTCTAGCTAACTATCCCTCATCATCTTATTCATTGACATCATTCTTCAATCATTCATTCTATTTGGTGACTCATCAACAAACTATTCATTTTCACTGGCCCAATGTGCCTCACAGTAACGGTAGTGTTGATCCATCATTGTATCATCATTCAATTCTTATCATATCTCTAGGGGCATCCTCGTGTTCTTGTTTTTGTGGTTTCTTCATTCTTTGAAAAGCCATTATAAGATTCATCAACATCAACCTATCAAATCTATAACATCCATGATCAATTATCATCACATTGTCAATCCATGCAGTTGGTTAACTCGTGAGTTATGCTTGCATATCCTAAAGAATCAATCAACAATCCATCAATCCAATCAAAATGTGCAGCTTCATCGGGATATATTGTTCCCAAATCTATTCCCTTGCATATATCGTTGCTTGGGGAAAATCACATTAGTCAACACTAATCACAGCATACAAGCCTTACCTCAAGCGAGTTAACCGCATCCAACAATGCATTAATATCGTATATCCATGTCCATTATCATCCTGCTTTATCGTCATCACATCCTACTATTACCCAACCCCTATTTCTTCACCCCTACCCCTCCATTTTAACCCTCATCCGTACATTTTAAAAACCTTCTTCTCATTTCAAGAGCCCATTCATGCCTTTCATCCTCGCATGCGCTCTTGAGGGGGGCATCACATTCTCATTCATCATGCTAATAGGGGCATCCTTATGTGCCCATTTTTTTGGCCTTTTCATTCTTTGAAATGTCGTTACTTCACCTATTATCTCGCAACACCCTTTCAAAGAGGGGCAAGATGTAGACACCTAAAATTGACCGCTTTGGTGTCAACACTAAACTAACATCATCACATAATCCATACCAAACCCTAATTCTAATCCATTGTCACTATTCACTATTCACTATTCATCATTCACAATTCTGCACTGGCCCTCATCATTTCGAATCGTCCTTAATCATCTGTATTCCCTTCATTCATGGTAAACCCTAATCCTATTCTGTAATCACTATTCATCGTTCACTATTTATCACCTTCCCCTAATCAATTAATCCTATTACATTTTGACCTTGCCAATCCCACATAAATCAATTGGGATTAATTAACTAGTTAATCATATTAGCTAGTTGATTAGTATATTAAGAAAGTCCATGCACTAAATCTAATATCCATATTTTGTAAAATCCATAAATAAACAATCATCACATCACCTTTTCATCTCAAATCAATGACATCATCAAGCATGTACACAAATCTCCCTAAAATCCAAGGCAAAGGGACAAATCATCAGATTACATTTTCATCTCAAATCAATGACATCATCAAGCATGTGCACAAATCTCCCCAAAATCCAAGGCAAGGGGACAAATCATGACACGTCCGACTCCCCTCATTTAATTCCTATCTCCCCTCATTCATTGAGCAATTTGATCTATTTCTAGCCCTTGATCTTGGATCAAGATCATGGCACACATCATTCTCATAAATCTATAAATCCAACTATCCTCCCTTTATTCTAACAAAGTTTCCATAGCCGAACTAAACTCAACCATTTTGAGAGAGTAATCAAGCCATCAAGCCATCCACCTATCAAGCTAATCATCCAATTGACAAGGGAACATGTTGCTAGAATGATTGCGCGAGCCCTATTGAGCAACCACATCCCAATCTCAAATCAGAGCACAATCTACCATCAAGGAAGGCTTCCTTTGTGATTGGTAAGTGAAGGTATGCATTGGTTTTTCTCTTTTGCTCATTTGAGGTACTGAGGAAACGTGAAGAGGATTTGCGGCAGTCAAAGAATGTTAAGAGGAGATTCGAATCAGTATAAACAAGAGCTGAGGAGAGCTAGTTGGGAAGGGAGTTGGCTCAATTTTGGAAAGGGAAGATGGGAGCTTAACTTTCCAAGGAGAGAGTAGAGAGAGTGTACAAGTCCAAGAGGGACTGTGTATGGGTTGTACTTCTTCATGTTTGTAATTCAATAAGCAAGTAGCAATGGGGTGTGTGTGTGTGTGTGTAATCCTCATGATATTGTCAAGAATTGCAATAAAGAGTGTGTTTTGGCTCAAGTCTAAATGTGTTGTGTCTGAAGGTGTCCATTGGGGGAGTGAGTGAGTCTAAGATGGAAAGTAAGGAAACCATTAATTTGCCCCCCTAATTCCTGTTTGCATCGGTTGGTATTAGAGCAAGGTTGTGTTCCTTGTTGGGGTGAGTGTGTGAGGCTCTAGCTGAGTAAGTTGCAAGTTGTGAAAGAGAATCTTGCATTGTCATTGTTGAGAATGGGAAGACATTTTCCAACAAAGAGTGTTGGGTAGAAGTTGTTAGAGTGAATGTCCTCCATTGTGAGAAATGTGGGTAGATGGTTAGAGAGAGAGGTGAGAGTTACTCATCTTGTTTAGGTGGAAAGAGACAAAGGGTTGCAAAAATCGCTCATGGAAGAGTCAAGGAAGAGTGGAAAAGTGGTCAATAACCACATGTTGCAGAACTAGAAGAAATGTTGGTATCCCTTCAAGCAAAGCTGGATGCCTTGGAGAGGAAACTAGTGAATAAGGAGTAGAGAATAGTTGTGAAGAAGAAGCCCATGGAGCCAAGAGGAGAAGATCCTAGAAAAGAAAAGAGACCAACAAAGGTCATGGTGAAAGAAGGTAAGCCTACTAGCGAAATCCTTTTGTTTTCAGGTAGAGAGAGCCCAAAATATTTCCTGAGATGGATAGTAAAGCTAGAATGTTATTTTGAAGAGAAGTGTATTGAAGACCCCAAGAAGGTAGAGGTTGCAAGTACAAGATTGTATGGTAGTGCAGCTATGTATTCAAGTGTTCTCCAAGAGAGGAGACAAAATTAAAAAAAGGTGAGGACTTGGGAACATATGGTACTGGGCAAGTTGTGCACCTAAGAATGCAAGTAGAGTGGCTGAGAAAGCTTCAAGTCTCGAGGCTTAGGAGTGAAGAGAAGTAGTTTGCCTTGAAAGGCAATAAGAAAATGAAGTTTCTATGAGAGCAACTCAAATCTGTTTCGAAAACGAGCAAGGAGAAGGAAGTATGTGAGGAGTCCATAGATGAAGAAATCCTCATGGAGGAGGATATGGAGGCGATAGTTGTCAAACCTGAAGGAGAAGCCCCATTAATGGATGATGGGGAAGAGCTTGTGATATTCCTTGAGTGGGAAGAGGCAGAAATCCCATTGGAAAAGAATGGGAGTGGTTTTTTGTTTTCATCTTTGTAGGAAATCATGGTTGAGGACAACCAAGGAGAATTTTAGGTTTCCATGAAGGAAACAATGGAGGTAAATGAAGTGCAAGTGAATGCAGATGATAGAGTGCACTTGAAGACCAACTATGTGAAGTAGAGGCAAAAAATCAAGTGAAGAATCAGAATAGGACACCAATAGAGGTTGACAAGAATGGACCTTTGATAGTCCATCATGTGACCACAAGTTGTGTTGAGAATGAAAACAATAATGAAGAGTTGGACAGCATGTCTACATGGCATAGTGAAGAGTTGGAAAGAGTGTTTGTGGGAACTCTTGATTCACATAATGTGGTTGATCTATGTGCAGGACCAGCAATGAAGAATATTGCAAAGGAGAAGCAAACGTGCAGTTCAGTCCGGGATAGTCATATGCATGAGAAACCGAGAGAAGTGGAACAAGAAGAAACTATTTCAGCAACTGTTGGAGAATTAGTTTGTAAGGAATTTACAGCAGTAGAAGGTTGTCTTCAAGTTAATATGGAGGCAATGAAGAGTGGGAAGTTGATGGTCCAAGGACTTGAAGAGAACATGCAAGTAGGAATTTATTTTCCATAGTTTGAGGTGGGAGAAAGTACTCTCACAAGAGAAATTGAAGGAGATTGGCAAGAGGAGTAACTTTTCAATAGGGCAGCAATGGATAGAGATGAAATATCCCTTTTAAGGCTGAAATTAGATCAAATAGGTTTTCCATCAAACCCTAATCACACAAGCAAATTTATGAAAGGGCTCAAACCCTAGATACACAATCAATTTCAGACTGCTGTAGGTGCCCAATTATGGCACAAAAATATTATTCAAATGCTCTAAAAAATTATAGAAAATTATCCAATAATTAAGCCAATGATAATCAACCAAAATCCTGATTTTTTGCAATGTTCAAGGGCTGAAAATTATTACAAAAATATCAGAATTATTTGTGGTTATTCCACACTCAACAAAGGCCAATATAGGCTCCAAAAGACCTTCGCTCAACCCTAGGAAGGGTTCGCTAGGGCCAAAGATGAATCGCTGCAGCTCCCAAGGGTTTGCTAATCTCTTTTTGGCCCCCAAGCCACTTTGCCCAACATTCGAATCAACTCGCCACACCTGTAAATGAAAGTATGGTGTTCAAAACACCTTTGGAAGACAATTCAGCTCCATACAACTTTCGTATGAAGTTGCCCTAGCTGGACTTAAGGGTTTTCGTCCTTAATTGCTGTCCACCTTGAAGGGTTTCGTCCTCAAGGAGAAAGTCAAGCATTTTCGTGCTTAGACTCAATACATTCAATTATCAAATCATGCATAATATTTTCAAATGATCCCTCACTTGCCTTTATACCTATCCCCCAAAGGGGTGCATCCAAAATGGAGGGAAGACCTTTTTCAAAATATAAAAAGAGCAATCCTTATAATTCCCACTCAAGTCCTTGTGCGCCCATGACCCTCAAAAGAACACAACTTAAGTGAAAATTAGAACAATAAGGTATTTTTGCAATTGCACTTAGAAACCCCCAAGCATTTTCCTTTTTCTTTCTTTTTCCTTAGCCTTTGGGAAACCAAAACAAGGCTAAGTGTCTTCGTTTGATCTATGTCCTAAAGGGGGACATGACAATCCTCCCCGCCCAAAATTGCTTGTTATCAAGCAATAGCAACATCCATGGAGCTGTCCCAACAATTGCCTTCATGTACAATTCGCCTGCAGATGTTTCTCATGCAAGAGAAACCTCATTCGGTACCCCTTTATTGCTGTACCTAAAAAACATTGGCTGCCCATATGTGCTGGAAACAGTGCTACAACATAGGGTAGTCCTTCCTCCAATCCAAAGGCGGCCATAGCTGTACTTGTTGTTTGATAGGCACCAGCCCGTAGCACTTTCCCAATGAGCCACTAAACTCAAACCCCTTTCAAACAAGTTGCTGCCCTAAGTGCATTCGTCATTCTGAAACATAGAACAACTATTAGGGCCCTCAAAGATGACCTGCCAGCTTTTACTCCTATACTTTCCATGGGCTGGAAGCTTCCTCCTTCAGGGCTCTTATGGGTCGCAATGAGTAAGATGAGATCCCATAAAGCAATAACCTCCTCGAAAGTAATTGGAGAAGACCATCTAGCATCATTGCAGTTCCAATGAGAAATGGAGATGCCACCACCACCACCAAGCCCTGAGGTCATCGTCATGCTGACAGTCTAGGGTATGATCACCTTTGAGGAGGGGAGTCACAAATTATGGCCCTACAATCTCTGACAATAGCCCATTTTTTCTGTTTCGTGGCAGTCACAACTTGAGCATGAGCTTTCCGAAATTCGTCCACTTGGAGTCTTGTAAGGTTTGTATCTAGGTAGATTTCTTGAGGGAGAGGAGCTTTTTTTTTAGCTCGTAAAGTTTGTGAGCATTAATCTGTGGACCGGAACTGGATAAAGTGTTGTCAGGCAAAGTCCAAGCTTGGTTAAGGGAGAGATACTTAAGGTCCAAAGATTCATGCAAGAATGCGTGACCTTGCTTGTAAAGGATTAGCTAGCTTAGGGAGGCGACAAATGCAGAGGTTAAGTGCCTTGGTTTGCTACACCCTTTCTTCTTCAAACTTTGCTTGGATATCCATCTCAACAACCGGAGGCACTTTCTTTCCTTTTACCACTTGTACCAGAACACCTTACTCCTCTAGCAGTTTTTTAATCGACTGTTTTTGGGCTATGGTTTCCTTTTTCAGATGTTCATGTTGAGTAATTATCTCTGATTGTTTATTTTGAATTTTGGCTGCCACTTCGTTAAGCTGTTGAAGACATGGAGAATCAGTATGGGTAGCTGGAGCTTGTTCAAGCTTGGAAAGCCTTTCTTGTAGATTTGCAATGATATCATCCTTTTCCTACAGCTATTTCTGAAGTATGGATAGGAGGTCTTTAAGTTCATAGTCCATATTTTCAACACCAGAGATCCGTTGGCAGAGGTTGACATATTTATCCTTGGGCGATGAGGCCTTCTGGAGATGTGGAATTTTAGATTGTACATTGACAAGAGTTCCATGTTCGAAACTTATAGCTGGACCATAGCATAAGTGACGAGATTGGAGGTGACACAAATGAAATTAATTTCCGATTAGAGGCACGAGAGGAAGCTGGAATATGGCCTTTTGGAGATGTGGAGTTTTAGATTTCTACATTGATTGCAGAGGGACGAGAGGAAGCTAGAACACAGAGATGCAAGGGTAAAAATGCAGCAGAGAACGACACTGGGGTTAGGCAGAAAACAGGTTGATGGGGCAGTGGATGAGGATGTTTAGACACAGACATGAAGGGAAGATGCCAAGAGATATTTCATGTTCAAATGCAAAACAAGCTCGAGCCAGACTCACCTACTCAAAATAGAGACACAAAATATGAATGAGAGATCAAAACACATATGCAATATGCAAATTGCGAATGAGGGAAAAAAACACAGATGTGAAATGTGAATGAGAGATTAAAAAACGCAATACGCAAAATGCGAATCTCAAAGGGTAAAAATGCAGCAGAAGATGGTGCTAGGTATGAGGATGATGCTAGGTTGGAGGGCTGGAAGACGAGAAGTTGAACCAGACGCGAAGGGCAGATGCAAAGGAAAGGATTGAACCAGGCATGAAGGGCAGACCAGACTCGAAAAACAGAGTGATATACCATTCCAGCAGCATTACAAGCTGGTCCAAGGTTTCCTCTTACACCACATTTGACCTTTATGATATGTGAATTGTATCAGTTATCTACATATAGAAACATATGATCATGATGGACATATGTTCGACAATCAGGCCTGATCTCACATGATAATATGACAATGGTCATCAAGTGGGGAACCCCAATCCACCATGAACAACACTTATAATTTGGGATGTCAAAGGAGTAGCTTGTATAATGGGTATGTATAATGGTATGACGAGTCACATTCACATACCTATGAATCTTAGGATCAGGGAAGGCTGTATTGCCCGACCATTCCAAATAGAGGTGTGATAAAGATAATGCATCCTCCTGGGATAGAGCAGGGAAGGCTGTTTTGCCCGACCATTCCAAATAGAGTTGTGATAAAGATAATGCATCCTCCTTCTGTTTTTCACCGTATGTTGATTCATTTAATTAAAATTTTCTTTCCAAAAGCTCTAATAATTTTAGCTTCCTTTGTTTAGAGTTGTTATATATGAATGTTTTTGCATATGTTATGCAATTTCCTGAAATTCCAGTTCTTCCTTTCTTAGTACGTGAGATTTACAATATTTGTTATGGTCTCAAAATGTCATACAAATTCTTTATGGCCTTTTCCAGCTTTTGTTATATATGCACTATAAGGTGTCCTTCCTGCTACCATCTTACATGGTATCAGTGATAAATTTCTCAATCAGTTTTGTCACTAGGAAATTGATTTGGAAGTAAATTAGAACGACTACACTTTCAATTAATTTCATATGTCTGATTATTCTTCTAAAGTAAACATCAGTAATGTAGGGTGTAGTAAATTAGTACAACTACATGTTCAATTAATTTCATATATCTGATTTTCCTTCTAAAGTAAACATCAGTAATGTAGGCCGTAGTATAAATGCTGAATTTTTGACTAAGTATCCTGTGTGTCAACAATTGTACAGGTAGATTTATGCTTTGATCAATTAGTCTTCAAACTCAGTGAGAATATATTTGCATACTACAAGAGTCGGGCTGCCAGGTATATTCATTTGCATATACAAATGTTTTAGGTTTTAGTTTTTTATGTGGATCTAATGATTGGGATTTTATGCACAGCAAATTACTTGATCCGGCATTTCTCTTTGCCTCCGACAATGCAGACAAGTATGCTGTCACACCCAGACGGTATGATGCCTTGTTTAAAATGCGGCGTGTGAAGGTATGATGTATATTTTGGCTGAAAGAGAAATTGTTCCTAATTACATTAAGACTTATCCATGTATATTTTATTAGAAATATGGCAATCCATTTTTAGATTTAAGCAAAAAATTGGACAAAGCCAAGGGAATTTTACTAGGACCTATGATTTCATAATATGGGAAAAACTAGAGTCACGATAAAACAATAATAGAGTAGCACGAGAATGCATCCTTAGCATAAGCATGTTGGTTATTCTCTATCAAGAGTATGCATATAAGTCAAGGCAAAAGAAAAAATTGAATTTATTTACCACAACTGTCACAGGAGAAACCACAGAATGCTGGGTCCATTGTCACATTAGTTCTTGCTTTAGACAGGTGGTTAAGCAAGTTCATCTGCTTCAGGAGGCTCCAATCAATACTAATTTTCTCCTTCTTTCTGTGAGGAATAGTTTGGAAAAAAGGGGGTATAATTCATATTGTGGTAGGATGATTTGGGGAGGTAACAGGTTTTGATTCCTTTAGGCCTGCTCTTGCCATTGGTGCTCTTGAATAATTTCTGGTTAGTAACACCTAAAACAAAAGATTGATATTTAATATCGAGCTATGGCATGAAAAAACATTGATTCCATACTCCTTCTGCAACATTGATAAGCATCAACCAGACCATTGGTGTGTAGCGAGTCTAATAAATCCATTTGCAACCTTGTTGAATTATCTAGGAATGTGCTTCACTTAAAAGTTATTAGATCTGATCTCTTTCACGAGACATAAAGCTTCTATTTATTGCGAAGACTCTAGTTATCCATTTCGAGACGTGATGCCTAGATTTGAGAATCTGTTCCACCATAGTAGAGTCAATCCGCTTCGAAAGGGCCAGCCAAAGGCCGTTTTGTTGCCGTTGAAATATTGCACCACTACGACAACACTCACCCCCTTGTCCCAATGAGAAGGTTAAAACAGAAGCAGACTAGTCTAATGGTAAAGAATGCTCATGGAAAGCAGTGACATGTACTCAATACAAATAAACAAGTTTGGGAGTTGCTAGGACTCTTTGAAAGGACCAAACATGCATACTATACAATAAAGTTTATAGTCCTGTTTCTAACAACTGTTAGTGAGTTTTACTCGTGTTTTATAAACAACTATGTTATGCCTTCTAAGAACTAAGCTCAAAGTCATAAGTAAATAAGACATGTAGCTGAATCCTTGTTGATTTTATAGAACATATAAGTGGAATTGAATGATTATTGTAATTAGATTTGTGAAGCGAATCTTACAATATCAATTATTTTTTCACTTGTGAATGTGTAATGTCCCCCTTTTCGAATTAAATAAATCAGAGCATCCAGAGCCAATCTTCTATTTCTCGTAGACTAAGGGGAATTAATGAGGGTAATAATTTAATAATAATTCATTGAAGTTGTCTAAAGTTACTTTATGTTATAACATGAAAAATGACACTTAGGTGTATTATTATTAAAAGGGGTAAAAAACTATATTAATTACATGGTCAAAAAAATAAATATTTATTAAAAGGCCAAAAAGGTAATAATTACTTAAAAGTGTTTTAAATGCTTTTAGGGTTAGGGTGAAATTAGAAAAGTGAATTTATAAAAGGACAAGATTGGATTCATAATTGGTTCAACTTCTGCTTTTGAGGATGGAAACCTTCCATTGCAAACAGGTTTGGGGACGAAAACCCTCCAACCTTTAGAGGTGACTTCATCTATGAGTTGCAATTGCGTGGATAAACAAGAGATTTTCAGATCGGTGTTGGTTGAAAGTAACAATTTTAAAAGTTTATCAAAAGGGTTTTAGAGCAACAAAATAGGATTTTTCTATTGCCCAAGTGCTGGGCGTCACACTTCCTGGGCAAATCATTGCCCCTAGGGCAAGGGCATCACACTTCCATGGCAAATCACTACACTTAGGGTTTGGCCATACTGCTGTACCTGCATTTTCACTGCTATATCTGCCTTAAAATAGTTGGGTGTTGACTTTTTAGGGCCTGCCATACTTGACTATTGACTTTTTAGCCCTATTGTACTTGGGTGTTGACTTTTTTGTGCTAAGGCTCGACTTTGTTGAGTTGGTCATTGGTTTTTAAGGGCTGCCATACCATTTTGAAGGCGGCCGTACTACTGCAACTAGGGTTTGATGTTGCTGTACTATTCAGGAGTTATTTTTCAGCTAGGGTTTTTAGAAAAAATCCAATCTTTATGCCTTTTGATGCTGCGATACTGTTTCAAGATATTTTCAACTAGGGTTTTAAGGGAAGATTTTGCCTTTATGTTGTTTCAGGTTAGGGTTTGGTGGAAAAATCAGGGAAAACTAATATTCTGATTTTATTATGCTATTTTTATCTTCCAAAATTGTTTTTAGAATGTTTTCTATGTATGCAATTGACTGAAATAAAGAGAACATTTGTGAGTTGCTGGTATTTTATATTGTATGTGTTGTATTGGTATTTGAACGGATTTTCAGAATTAAGGGCAATAAAAATCAGCATTCATAATTTATTCTGAAAGGGATATTACAGTGGTATCAGAGTTGTGATCTTGCTAGTCTGTGAATTATGAGGACGGCGCAAGAATCTATGCTAGAGATGTTGCAAGCTATGCAAAAATACCAAAAGGATCTAAGGGCATGGCTAGAAATAAAGAAAATGAAAAAGTCAAAATCTGATCCTCAAAAGCCTATAGAGGAGCAAAAGGAATTCAGTATGCAAGTCAAATGTAAGGAGATCTTATCTGAAAATGAACCAGAGAATGTAGTTGAAAAGAAATTAATCATATTACAGACAAGCGTTGAGGATGTAATGAGGACCCAGAAGAGGTGTGATGAATGGCTAAGGAGAGCTAAGGAAGTTAAGTTGATAGCCACTCAAACAAAACAACACCTATAGAAAATCTAGGAGAAAAAGGCATCACTCGCTGAATGCAAAGAGCCAAAGATGGAAATAGATGTGCCAATCCACGAGCCACCCAACGATCTTTCAAAAGGTGAGTCATTGTCATATATGATTAAATTTTAGGATAGCCATGATGATAAACATGCAATTGAGGAGAATGTTGATCCTAACTTGGAAATTTTGAGTCAAAAGGATGGAAATGTTGAGGGTATCTCAACAAATTCTAATTCAGCAAAGGAAGTTGAACACTTTGATTACAGCCCAACATATGAAAAGGATGGTCATATTACAAATTTGTTGCTTCATACTATGCCATTGAAAGATTCTTGTCATCATGGAAAGCATTCTAAGAATAGTGATAGGTTCAAGGATACAGTTTGCAGCATAGAGAATATAGATTCTTTGATTCAAGTTCAAAATTGTTGTTGCATATGGGATCTAGGTGATCTTTTGAGATACAAAAAGGGTAAAGGCTTTGATGAAATCAATATTACTATTTCTATTGAATTCTTCATCCCATGTATTTGGATAGAAAGGAAGTTCATAAGGAATCATATAGAGTATGTTGTGCATTCTAACGAAGTTGTGGAGGATCAATGCTCACGATTCATAGATCACTCCTTGGAGCCAAGTTCTATACTTGAAGACAAGGTGATGGAGATAGTCATAGTTGCCGGGGCAGCGAGATGTTTGATGTTGAAAGCTGGTGATCAAAATAGAAAAGATTTTAAGCCCTGTGTACTCATTAAGGGTGATTGTAAGCCAACTTTGCATATTAGTACTTCAGCCTAGGGTAAAAGTTATCCATGGAAGAGCTTGGTGCTATGAGACTCAGGGGCTGTTGCAAATATGGTTCCAGAATTAAAGAGTGATTAGGAAAAAGATCTTAAGTTTTTCCGCAGACATCCTGATTATCAAAATCAGGTTGTGGATACTGTCGTAGAAATATTATATGGAGTTGATCATCCTCCAGGTACTTGCACTATTATCACTAAATGCGCTCAATTGATTAAGGAAATAGACAGCGGTAAGCGTTACGTGAAGGATGGACAACGAAACCTAGACGTTGGTAGAGCTGAATGTGGTTCTGCGGTCCCAACAAACAAGGAAGGATTTCCAAATAACGTTTTATGCCAGAGTTGGCAGCTAAAGAGGGAATGAGCTCCAAGAAGTTAACACTTCTCATGTATATAATGGTCCAGCTGTTCGCAAATATTATTGGCATATGACCGGAGGATTGTTGGACATGAATGGCATAGGAAATCATAGAAAAGCCATTAGTATTGAGAACTCTCTTCCTGTACGCCTAGAACTGACTGCAGTCAGTCTCTAATGAATGATACACTTTCTGGAAAATGAAGAAATCCATTTGCTTTGTCAACATATAAGAAAGAACAAGCTAGAGTCATTGTTGACAAAGCAAAGTCCTTTTGTCATGGAAGAGGTTGGTGTAAGAACCCCAATTGGTCTCTAACTGCTGAAACTGTTTATCTCAAATTTTATTTATTTATTTATTTATTTTGTGTTTTTGCAAGTTTATAGTTTTTTTTGGAATTTTCAAGTGTTTTAGAACAAATACCATATAATTCTGAAATTTTGAAACAAATGAAACAACTGCTACAACTTGTATTGATTTCACTATAAAATAACAAGAACAATAAATACTTATTTTTTTTGATGAATATGCTAGTGAAAAGCAAGGGATACAACCACATAAAAACCTGATTCTGATTCGTAAACTGCTGTAGCTAAAATTTATTGAATGAGCTGCAATTTTACTATTCACGTGCACTGTTATGTGCACTGTTCACGCACATTGTAGCACATCACTATTCATGGGTAGTATAGCATGTCACTATTCACAGTACTGTATCAGCAAATAAAACCTTTGAAAATAATCCCTTTCAATCAGACAATAATCTGCAACTCCAGTCTCTTAAATCTGATCCAAACTTCACCAAATTCATCCAATTGAAATCCCAAATAGAGCCTCTGATTGAGACCCCCCCCAAAATCACCAAGTTCACTGGGTATTTCACCAGCTCAGATGGTTGCTCACGGAAGAACTATGTTTTTCAATCGCTGTTGCAGGTAGAAACCCTCGTTCTACAAGCAAGTTCAAAACTCCTCAAAAATGTTCTCAAAATGCAATGCCCTGAATTTCTTCAAAAGAAAACCTTATATCTCCTCAGGCCCGTTGATTTCCTTCAAAAGCATCCTTTAAATTAACTTTGAATTTCACTTTTAATTTTCCAATAGTTTGGGCGCCCATTTAATTATAATAATTAATTGAAATATGGCCCCTTCTTCATGATGGTTGACCCCTTCATTAAGTCACTTAAGTTATAACATAAATTTAAATTATAACTCTATAATATAAGCTTCAATTAAATTAATATTTATTTTGGCAAATAAATATTAGTATCTCCCTCAATATAAGTCCAAATGACAAGCCGTCTGAAACCGGATGATAAGTGACTGAATCTGCATATGACCAGACCATACTGCTAAAAATAGTAGGGATGCTCCACTGAGTGTCTCCACTTACTAAAGATAGTAAGTCAAGCAAATGGTGTCCAAAAGACCCTGAACGAAAGCCAAACTGAAAAATTCTGACAATTGAAGCCAAGCCATGCCTCAACAAGACCCTCTATCCTCCATATTAGCCTACGAGGGCCACATAATAGGCTAATCTCAAGTATTGAGAGATGTCAATTGGAAGGGGACATTACAGTCGGTTAAAGCACAAGCACCCAGCTGGAGAAGACAATTTCTTATTCTCTTCCGGTAATCAGTTTGATATGCCTTCTAACAATAGAAATAAAAATTCAAAAAAGAGTTCATGTAGCAATGTCAATGAAATAGATTCATCAGTTAGGTTGTTGGAAGAGATTGCTCAATCTTATCTACAATCTTTATATTATCTTTTCAATGTCAGCAGATCTGATTTTAGGACTATGGGGCGAGAAAGAACCAAAAAAACTTGAATTTTTTTGTAGACAATCCAATTATTAAGAGATTTGCTCATGCTCTTGAGGACCTCACTTTCCTAGAACAATGTTTATGGAATGAATGCCCTTGCACTTTTGGAAACCCATTTAAGTGTAGGAGATAAGAAGGGGGCTCAGATAGCATTTCGTGACATGTTTGTAGATTGTTTGGATGTTAGATCTATGTGGGATGAGAATAGAAAATCAGGGGAGTATAATCTCAAGTCTGCCCGTAATTATTCAAAAAGAATTTTGAAGGCATTTGGTGAGAGTGGAAGCAAGCTTAAATCCATGGATAAAAGACATTTTACTGAGGCTTTAGAAGATGTCATTATAAACCTAATGAACAGTCAAAAGAACTTGCAAGTTGGAAAGAGCCACTTAAGTTCTCTTTCAAAATGGATTGCTACTTTTGACAGATCTTATTTATCTATACACGACAATGAAGATTACAGTGAAACAGCTATTGAAGTCCTAGGAATAGATACAAAAGGTGAAAGAATACTAAACTGCAGACCTGAAGAAGTTAAAAGAATTACAGATATGTTGAATGAAGGCTGTCCTCCACTACAGTCTTGCCTTGATGCTGTTAAAAAGGGAATGAAACGAGCTATTTTAGAAGTTGCAGCTACTGGTATTGTCCAAGCAACAAATGATGTTCACCGTTATGTTAGGTGCACATTACTGAACTCAACACAACCCTTTAAAGAGGTGGTAAAGTCAGCACAGGAATCACTTTGTTGCCTATATCATGCAAAATTAGAAATGCTAGAAGTTGAGGTACAAAAACTTCAGGGGGTGATACAAAGATTCATTGTGGAAAATATGACATTATTAAAAGATCTAGAAAGTGTCAAATAGGAGCATGTCATAGTTGAAATGACAGTGAATGAACTCTGGTTGCAAGTGTGGTCATTAAAAATGACAATATTCATCTCAAACAAGACTTATCAGATGCAGACAAGGACAGGACAAAAGCAAAAGAAGAATTGCATGGAGTGCAAAGAAAAATAGAGATTCTTAGCAACAAATTATCTTCTACTAGTGGGCAGGAAAAGAAGTTGCAGAATGATGTTTTATAGCTTCGAGGAGAGGAGCTAAGAAGTCAACTGCAGGATCAAACTGAGCAAAATACAGTGCTGGAATCAGAATTAGAGGGATTGTATGAAGACTTACAATCTACCCAGATAGACAATATATTGTTAAAATATAGAAGTTAGAAGATCCATGATGTGCACGAGTTCAACACAATATGGTGTAATAAGCTAGAAGAGATAGCAAGGGAGCCTTTTCAAAAGTACATAGATTGCTTTGGTGTGAATTATAAATCTACTTGCAAAGAGTTGTTTTATTATCTTGGCCTTGATGTCAAGGGCTCCAATGAGGTTTATGCTTATTTCAGTACAAATATTCAAGTTGAAAATAGGGATAGTTTTCAAACTCTTTCTAGATCTCAGCTAATTCATGATTCAACTATCATGGATTCACTCAATAGGACTGTGGGAGAAGCATTCCCTGGTGTGGGGCTTCCAATTCCTCATTATATTAGAGAAGTGCAACATAAGTTAACTACAACACGAGGAGGGCCGGGGATTGGAAATTGCAAACTTCCAAGATTGATTTGGTGAAATATTCCGAGCCAAATTTTTTCAACTTTTTTAGATTTTGGATTACAACATCACAAGCAAGTTTTGTCAAGATTAAAAGTTAATCTCAAATAAACTGAAATAACTTTGCCACTAGAATGCAAGAAATGGAACTCAACGTCCAGTATGTGCTACCCAGTCCAAGGCGGAGTAGGGGCGACCATAAGACGGAGTAATTACAAATAAGGAACTCTACGTCAAGTATGTGCTACCCATAAGGGGCTACCATATGACGGAGTGAGCTTAATAACAATGCTTTAATGGAAATACTGAAAAGGAAACTACTCCACACCCAGCATGTGCTTGCTTACCCAGAAGGGAAAGTAGCTACCATAGGGCGGATGCTCTACACCTAGAATGTGCTTGCTAACCCAATAGGGAAAGTAGCTACCATAAGGCGGAGCTGTAAACTATTACAATATTTTAAAGAGAAATTGAACAAATAGAGAAGGGCTGCCAGTACTACTGTCAGCTTACAAAATTAAGAGAAATTTGCCCTTAGAAAGAAGAAAAACCAGCCACCTATTAATTTCTTCAGATGTTCATAACTCACACAAAATTGGCTCAATCTTCCTGATTTCTGTTGCAAAGTCTCTTCTTAAAGATGGCGCCCAAGCTAGCACCCAAGAACTGATCCAATTTGCATCCAATAATTAATACACGGATTCCAATGCAAACCCCAAGGGGCGTCCTAGCTAAAAGGGGCGATTTGCTCTAGGAAATAAATGCAAGCTTTGAAAATTCTGAAAATATGAGAAAAGGGGCGCCTAGGCCTAACCAAGACAATGAGATGATACCCAGAACTATTTTTTTTGTATTTTTTGATTTATGAATGAAAACCTAGGTCTGTCTTATACAGAATACAATATCTGAAACTCTAATAACATCAAAGGAACTGACAATGAAATAACTGAAAGCATTACGTAAGCAAATACAAATATCAATGACTAATTCACCCCTAGATGCTGTCTTGCAAGCATGAAGAGATGCCCTGGCTAGGAGGCCTTCATTCCCCGAAGCAGTTCCAGAGCCAAAGCTGCAGCATAACAATGCATTAAAAACCAAGATGAAGAAATGATAACCCAATGCCTTCTTTTATAGGCTTCGATTGGCTTTCCCTTGAAGCTTATCCCCAAAAGTGGCGCCCCTTTCCATGTCATGATGGCGCCCCCCCTTCAAGTCCCTCTTTTAAAACAACATTAAGTTGTTTTGTCTAGGCCAAGGTCAACGTTAAAATATAACGTTATTATTATTTTTTTAAGTGAAATTCACTTATTCCACCAAGACCGAATTCTGAAGCCCAAAACTGAATGAGTCAACTTAAAAGGGAAGGTTAACTCCTTGTGACAATCCTGCTAGCTGCCAAAAATAGAATTTACTAAAAATAGTAAATTCCTGGAAATGCTCAGAAAACTGAAACAGACATACCTCCGCGAAGCTCTCGAAAAACCCAGAAAGAATTTGCCATCAAAACTTCGAACAAAGACATCCTAAAAAATAGGAAACCCTCATTTGCACCTTCCGAATAGCCTACGGATTTCCAGGAATAGGCCAACGGTCATTATGAGATCAGATTCGAGAAGGGGTCATTACATTTAGGATCCTGGTATTTGCAGAATGGTTCAAGCATTACTTGAGGACAAAAAGTTTTGGGAAGGGTGGATTGTAAA